>BLSH010037988.1:325653-343375 GCA_018402905.1 Glandirana rugosa
GGACGCTCGCCTGAGACAGAGACGGGACCTCCTCTTACACTTGTAGCGTTACCAGAGTAACGCCCTGAAGCCGACCAACGAGTTGGACGTCATCAGCAGCCACAGAGGAAGGACGGCAGACCTCATAGTAATACTTGTTCGTTTCCAACAAGGGAGGCTGCTTCGATGTCTTGAACGTCAGCCGACACGCGTGGGAGGATAGTGCGGCGGCCAGAAGGAACGCCAAGACATACTCCCACGACCCCGAGTACCAGAGCAGCAAGCTCCGCTATGGAAAACGGGTCTCAGTGTGAGCAAACGAGGTCGCTCGTTAAGACCAGCCGAAGTCCCGCAATGAGACCATTGCGATGTTCACATTCTCCTCCAGGGCAGAGACAGAGTCCGCTCGCAGGAACAGATCGTCCAGGTACGCCACTATGGCAATGCCCCACATACGCAGCAACGCTGACACCGGGGCCAGAAACTTCGTGAACACCCGGGGCGCGGAGGTCAGGCCGACAGAAAGAGCTACAAATTGAAAATTGCGATCCCCAACTGCGAACCGCAGAAAACGCTGATGTCGCGGATGGATGGGGACATGGAGGTACGCATCCTTTCCAATGACGCTAGGAAGTCCCCCTGGTGCAGGGCGGCCACGACCGATCGAATAGACTCCATCCGGAATTCTCACGCCCTGACAAACCTGTTTAGGGCCTTCAATTCCAGGATGGGCCGAAAGCCGTCCCATTTTTTGGGCACCACAAAGAGATTCGAGTAAAAACCTAAAAATCCCTCTCTGAGGGAACCGTACAATCACTCCCTGTTCTGATAGAGCCTGTACTGCCCTGGAAGGGCCAGCCTGCGCTCCAGCGGGAGGTTTAAATTTTGATGGGAAGTGCGAACCCCCGAAGACGTCCCCCCACCCGACACTCGGGTGGGGGCGCCCCATCAGGCTTGTCTTCCGTCTGTCCTGGTTTGTGCTGCCGCTGCCTGCGTCCGGCCCCTGCAGCAACCTTACTGTGACGGGTTCCCTTGCTTGCCGTGCCTGATGCACGAAAAAGCTACCTCTGACCCAACGTAGCAGGCTCCTGTCTACGGCGGAACTCACGCCTGCGGGGCTCTGGAAGGAAAGTGCTCTTGCCTCCTGTGAGATCCTCAATGATTTCAGCAAGGCGCGAGCCAAATGGGCGCCCACCCTGAAAAGGAAGATCGGCCCAACCTAGTGCGGAAGCGTGGTCACCCGACCAGGGTCGCAGCCAAGAGTTCTGCGGAGTCTAATGGCCGCTGTCGACATTCTAGACAGCAAGGGCAGAACATCCACCGCCGCATCACAGAGGTATTTTATCCCCTGGAGTAAAAACTCAGCCTTCTGCGGTGCCTCCATCAGGCGACCGCCCACCAGGTCCGACTTAAGTTCCTCCATGCACTCAGAGAGGTACTGCGCTGCCATGGCCGCAGCCAAAGCAGGTCGCACTGCGGCGCCCGCGTTCAAGAACAAGGACTTCAAAAGTGCCTCTGTCCTTCTATCGGCAGGATCCTTGAAGGAAGGAGTCCCCGCCATAGGAATGCTAGTCGCCTTGGTAAGCCGTGCAAAAGGCGGATCCACCGCAGGAGATTCCCCATTTCTTTAGGAAATTCTCCCCAAAGGGATAGCGTTCAGTAAAACGGCCAGTCAGTAAGGAGGAACGCCGGGTTGCTGCCATTCACGATATAGGAAATGGTTAAAAAATTAACTGTAAGGATAGGACTTGGGGCCCTGGGGGGGCCTAGAAGATCCGCACACATAAGCAGATCGCGATTCGCCCGTTTGATGCAACTTGGTGCGAATGCCAGCGATAATGGTGGCGACCAGCACATTGTCCTGGTCAGCCACTGGCTCCTGGTCCTCCTCAGCTACCATGTCACCTCAGCAGACAAGTCCCCCGGGGTCTCTAAGACCCTTGAAGCCCCTCAAACTCAGAATCTTCCCCTGAGGATAAAAAAGGGGGGGCGCTTCCAGGGGGCCCGCAGAGCGGCGTCCCCACCTGGAAAGATTTCAGTGAGAACATCCCGCAGCTGGGTGAGAAAAGCCCCTTGGGCTGACTGCGTGGCTGCTGATGCCCTCCCAGCAGGTTCGGCAGGGAGATCAGCCATAGTCAGGGATGGATGGATGGATGGATGGACGCCCCGCACACAGCCACACACCCCCACAGGATCCGAGGACAGCACCCCACCGCCACCAGCACCCAGAGGGAGCCCAGCTATACTTGCGATTTTGCTGCCCATCAGCGCCGATCGTTCAGAAAATACTGCCTGTCACCGTCCATTTTCTGAGAGGAGAAGCTGCAGCCACGTGTAGAATGCAGAGCATGCAGTGAAGATGGCCGCCAGGAAGCACTAGAGGCTGAAACACACCTCTCAGGCAACGTGCAGTACCGAATATGGCTGCTCCGAGTGCTAGAGGGAAAGCCCCATAGGCTGGAAATGTCCGCGGCTACGGCAAAATGGCGGCGGTCCGCCGCAAACTGGAGGCCGAAGGACCGCATGGTGATGCTGGACGAGAAGGCCGAACGAACGGGCAGCGCTGGGGAGGGGGGTGGGGGGCGAGGTGTGGCAGGGGGCAAGATGAAAGGCTGATCTCCACCGGTGGCTACCCCGGACAAGCTACTGGAGCAGTGGAAAAACCGCATTTGCGGACGTCGGGCCCACTTCACTCCCCGGGTGGGGAGGAAGGCAGGGCGCTCACTTACCCATCCGACGCCACGGCAGCCACCGAACGCAGACTTTCCACCCTCGATGGGGGGCATGCTGCCGGCCCAGAGTCGCCCTGCCGAACGAATCGGGAAGGGGACCATGTGGGGGATCTCGCCCCGGGCCACCCGCACGGAGCGGGTAAGATGCGGCGGGTCCCTGTGTTGGGGCCGGCTTTGCATCATGTTGGCCAGGTCGGGGAAAGTACAGAGCACCAGGACTCTCGATGCCCCGACCGGCTTCTTGATTGCAGCAAAAAAAGAAAAGAAAATAAAAAAGAAAAATGGTCACAATAGGACCGCAGTTCCCTATAGGGAAGCCAGGTCAACTCCTTGCGAACTAGGCATTGAAACTGAAGAGCTATTCTGTGAGGGGGTTTGATGTAGGAAGAGAGGACGGCCCCCAAGGGAGGGGCCAGCTGATTCTTTTCCCTGCCTAGTTAACTCCTAGTAGGACGAACATAAAACCCACAAAGTCATGAAGAGCTGCGTCTGTCAGTGAACGTAGGAGAAAAGAGCAATATTTTTTTGCTATAATACAAATCCAAAAAAAAATATATAAAAAAAAAATGATTCATCAGGTTTGGTCGATATGTAGAAGAATATATATCGATGAATCATTTTTTTATTGGTGTATATTGATTGGTTTGCCCAAAAGTTATAGTCTACAAACTATGGAAATTGATTTATGGCGTTTTTATTATTATAATTTTTTTTACTAGTAATGGCGGCGATCTGCGATTTTTATTGGGACTTTGATATTGGGGCGGACATGTCGGACATTTTTGACGCTTTTTTGGGACCAATGACATTTATACAGCGATCAGAAATTTAAATATCCACTGATTACTGTATAAATGTCATTGGCATTGAAGGGGTTAACACTAAGGGGGCAATGAAGGGGTTAACTGTGTTTCCTCATTCTGTTCTAACTGTATGGGGGCTGGGCTGGCAGAGACATAACAGATCTCACTGATCCCGATCACAGGGATCAGTAGATCTGTTATGTCCCCCTTCACAGAATGGAGAACTGCCGTGTTTACAACGGCGGCCCCCCGTTCTGCAGCTCTGACAGGCGTTCACGGGTCACGAGCGGACATCGAGTCCTGCTGGCTGCTGACAACTTCAGGTGACCGGCTTCCAGGTCCCGAAGCCAGCCGCTTTTATTGGCTGGGCCAAGATGACATCACTCCTGCGCAGGCGTTCAGTCAGCTTTGGTATTAGTGAGCTGTGCAGCTCACTGTACAGGGGTGGACAGGTAGTTAAAGTGGCTGTCAAACTGTGACAACCACCTTAACCTACAAGTAAGCCTATAATAAGGCTTACCTGTAGGTGCCCTGCATATCATATTACCTGTAGGCGATCCTTGAAAACTCACTTATTCAGGGAAGCCTACCCCACCTCCACCTAAGACCTGTGCTGGAGCCACCTCTATCAGATCATCCCCTGCAGCCATTACCATTACCTTTTGTACCACCTCACCCTCCCTTTAGATTGTAAACTCTAGGAGCAGGGCCCTCCTATTCCTTCTGTATTGAACTGTATTGTAATTGTACTGTGCCCCTTCTAAAGCGCTGCACAAACTGTTGGCGCTAAATAAATCCTGTATAATAATATCATCTCCCAAACCTGCACAGTTTAGGAGATATGCAGTGTACTGCGATGTGCCTACGTCACCGAGCAAATGCGCAGTGAAGAAATGGCCTCTGTGCCGTTCCTTCACTGAGATCATGCCGTGACTGGCGGCTCCCACGCGCATGCGCGTGAGTGACTTCACGTGACTCCGGCCAGTCACAGAGCCAGAGATCGCGGCCCCGGAAGGAAGAGGGGCAGAAGATGGATGCGGCCTGGAGCGGGGACATCGCTGGCTTCCAATGCAGGTAAGTGCCACATAATGGGCTAATATGCAATGCATACTAGCCCATTATGCTTTTACATTGTAAGGTAACATAGAGGAAGTAAACCCCATCAGGGTTTACTTCCTCTTTAAGAAACTTTAATGCAGAAGAGACAAAGCATGTAAAAATCCTGCCTGCTCGCCCATTTTATTTCCCCCATAAAGTTCCACTTTAATTAAGGCCGTGGACTATGGCCGCATTTTGTGTAATTAGTTAGTGGCCCTTTACTTTACATTTAAAGGTTGGCAGTCAAACATAGATTCATTAGCTCAGTTAAATGTGACAGTGCAAATCAATAAAAGGAAAGAAAAAGTTAATTCCTAATTAAAGACAGCAGATCCTCACAGGAAGTGAGGAGTTTGATAGGTATACGTCGCCTGATCCTGTTTCTGGATTACATGGCTGGTGTCATCAGGGAGTTTAAAGGATAAAGCGGACCATAAAACACAACCTAGGATTTCAGTCGAACGTTCATAGAGTAGTTCTGAAAAGTTATTCATCAGAGCATTAGATCAATGAGTCAAGCCCCTAAAATTACGCCAGACCTGCTATTTGAATGGAATCCCAAATGTATTAAACAGGTTTCTACTGTGCCTAGAGCATATTACAAGATGTAACTACTTGTCACTATTGTAGAAAAACACCAATTTGAACCCACTAACCATACCAAAGTCAAATGAACATTCCAAAAAGCAAAATGTTTTGAAAACAAATAAATTCTACTAATGGCTGGCCGGCTTAAAGTGTTTCTTTACAGTAGAATAACAAACATGATATACTTACCGGCTCTGTGCAGTGGTATTGCACAGAGCAGCCAAATCCTCTCGGGTCCCACACCGGCGCTCCTGGCCCTTCCCTCCTGCCAGGTGCCCCCACAGTAAGAAACTTGGTCTGGGGGCACCCAAGCAGGCACGCTCTCGAGACGCGGCTCTGTGTGTCCACCCTATATGACTTTTCCATAAGCTAAAGTCTACTTAAACCCATCAAATTCATCAACAGAAAAGAATGAGATTTTTTTTTTTAACTAGGCTTACTAAACCATTTAAGCAATCATCACATTATGTAATACCGTTGCGAATTTACAGGCCAACTCACTCACAATAGCAAAGGCCTCCTTAGCAAGCCTATTTATTTTATATATTAGTAACAACTGGTGAGAATGATATTATAAAGGCATAACACACATAACATTGTATTTATGCTGAAAAGTGTGTGTTTAAGAGTATGGGTTTGAATATCAATAAAGAAGACAACATGCCATGTTAATGAGCCAGGGAAAGAGAATTCTATTGACAACAAAGCAGAACACTCAAAATCTGGTTCCACATTTTAGACACATGTGGGTTGATTTACTAAAACTGCAGAATGCAAAATCTGGTACAGCTGTGCATAGTAGCCAATCAGCTTCTAACTTCAGTTTGTTCAATTAAAGTGATTCTGAATGATATACTTACCTGTTCTATGCAAAGGTCTTCTTTTTGGGTTCCCCGTTAGCAGTCCCGGCTCCTCTCCCCTGCCGAGTGCCCCCAATAGCAAACCTCTTGCTTTGGGGGCACTTGAGCAGGCTCGCTCCTAAGTGCCGTGCTCCTGTGAATAGACATTGTCCATTCGCACACAAGAGTGTGGCTCGGCCCTGCCCCCCACTCTCTCCTCATTGGCTTACCGGCTGTGATTGACAGCAGCCAATGGTTCCTGCTGCTGTGTGAGCCAATGAGGAGAGCAAGACCCAAGAGAGCCGCTGCTCTCATGCACTTTGCTGGATCGAGATGGGGCTTGAGTAAGTATAATAAGGTTTGCTGGGTGGGGAGATGCACCCAGATTTTTTACCTTGATGCATAGAATGCATCAAGGTAAACACCTTCTACCTTTAGAACCACTTTAAAGCGGAGTTCCACCCAAAAGTAGAACTTCCACTTTAAGGGAAGTCGACCCCCTGACATGCCACAATTGGCGTGCCATTTTTTGAGGGGGGGACCAGGAACCCTGTTTTCACAGGGTCCCGGGTCCCATTTCCTCTCCTGCAAGAAGGAAGGAAGTTCACCCCCCCACCCAGCGATCTTCTGGGACACATCACAGGTCCCAGAAGATGCATCAGCCATTCACAGGATGTAGCGTGGCTCGCACATGCACAGTGTGCGCCCGGCTTTGAAGCCAAAGCCAGGCACCCACACCTGTGATGCCGGCGTCGGACGGAGGAGGGGGAGTAGAGAGACGCTGTGGGCGGCCGCATCGCTGGAGCCTGGGACAGGCGAGTGTCCGATTATTAAAAGTCAGCAGCTACACTTTTTGTAGCTGCTGACCTTTAAAAGGGTGGAACCGATTTAAGCTTTAACAAAAAAACCTGGAAGCCGATTGTTTTCTATGCAGAGCTGCACCAGATTTTGCACTCTCCAGTTTTAGCAAATCAACTCCATAATGTGCAACTCCAGATTGTGAAAGGAAAAAAAAGGTATTCTTCTGAGATAGCATAAGTGGCAAATCTGACAGAAAAAATGTATATTAATGCTATTCATCAATGCATTCTGACTAATCAGTAACTGGATGACTACACGCACCACAGGGTATTCACCAGATACCAAATGCTGCAGTCACAGCCTCGCCCGAGTCCTCTCTATATTTCATTTTATCAGCTTATGCATTCTGCTGTCATCCTCTACCCATGTGTAACAAACGTGCTGGACATATAGTTATGAATGTACCTGAACATGGAAATTTGTACCACAATGGAATTTCAGTTTTATGACTAAACCAATGATATGAAACACACACTTGACAACACAGGTGAATCACACATACTACAGCAATACATGTATACAGCAATCAGGCATTTCCCCGTAACACAGGTCCAGAACTTGCGTTGAGGAACATGAAGCCAATCAATTGCACCATGCTCTTTTAAAACCATTTAATCCCATTTGTCGCTTTATCCCACCATTGTCGCCTCAATATACTGGCAATCTATAGGGTAATATACCCTTGAAGGAATGAAGCTTATTTACTGTCTCATAATGCAATCAATATCCAAAAATCTGAGGACCCCAAAATAAGTATATGTCGAAAATAATGAAAAGCTTTGCAGTGCTGATAAGAGACAAAGGTTAAATTGTCAAAAACAAAGCAGAGCTGCTGTTAATTGGCATGTTTATCCTCCATCAGAAAGTCAGTCAGTATGTCTATTTGCAGTACTGAGCTAAGGCCCCTTACTGAGCCAATACGCCTTTGAATGGGAAAGAATACAAGTAATTAACCGATCAAACTGCTATCCCTGAGAGGTAACGCAGCACTATTATAGGAGTTTAAGGAGGATTTAAATTCGCACAAATGCTCATTCTTGACTGATTCCTTTTAAACATCAGACTGGATCTGACAGGCTATAAGGTTGTTTGGCAGCTGCAACACAGGAAATATTGTGTGGGCAGAGGGAAGGATAGATTCTACTAAATACCAACAAGCGGAAGCCAAAGTCTTAACAAGCAAACTGAAACAAAGAAAAGGTAGGATATTATACAGACAATAACAGACAATAAAACCAATCACAACAGCTTACATTTTAAAGTGTATGAAAATCCTAATGCTATTTTTTGTATAATATTTGGTATCATGTCTTATCGATGTCTTATAGATCGCGGACAGGTGACTGATAGATCGCGGTCTGGGTTTGCTGACCCATCAGAGTGCAATGCAAAGGGATTACTTGTAAGGCCTCATGCACACTAGACATTTAAAAAATTATCTAAACACGTTGATAGCTTTGCATTGTCTTCAGCTTGTTTTAGCGTTTTGCACTAGCGTTTTTGAGCATTAACATTTTTTTTTTTGTTTTTTTTTCAATGAACCAAAAACATTTTTTTCCCTCAATGGATCTAAAACGTCCAAAAACGTTGGTAAGCGGCGTTCTTGCGCGTTTGAGCATTTTTACAGCTGAATAACTCCTCTCAGAACCCACTAGTCTTATAGTTTTTTTTTACAGCTCAATAACATCCTAGCTAAAAACAGCTGATAACAGCCTGTGTGTGCATGAACACATAGGATAACATGATGGAGGGTTTATTGACTGTAGAAAAAAATGTCTGCAGCTAAAAACAGCTGCTGTAAAACAGTCCAAAAACGTCCAGTGTGCATGAGGCCTAAAGTTGGAGCTGTAGTAGGGAGCAAGAGCCACATAAGGTGATGCCTGCTCTGCAGTGCCGGCTACTGTCCTATGCGAAGTGATACCAGCTGCACTCCACCTCTTATGCCAGGTAGCCGTCTCCAGAGTGGTGCCAGCAGCAGGAAAGTGGAGATATTGAGGTCAGTGAAGCAATACACTGGGCATAATAGTATAAGGCTGCTTACACACTGGTGTGCTGCAGTTTACCCAGTGTACCTGCAGCTTTCCAGTCTAGCCATAGACTTCTATTATATACTGCTGTTTTACCACCCCCAACTTTACGTGTGAACAAGCCCTAAGGTGCCGTTGATGAATGCAACTAAGGGCTCATTTAAGTGCTGCTCCTCTGAAAAGCAATCCAAGTGTGGATTGATGAGTGGTGAGATATGTTGCCTTCTCACCACTTGATTTAAACCTATGATTGCCATGCAATGCATGCATCTGCGACATGGTAGTACTGCAATTAGAAGTTTAAATCAGGTATGAGGAGGCCACACTGTGCCTGGTGATCTTTGACTTCTTCCCCGTGTTGTTCAGGTAGATCTCCACCTCTTTAAGGTTGCCTACCACTGCTGTATACTGTTCTTTTTTTTTGGGGGGGGGGGATCCAGTTCAAATGTTCTTGCCTAGAGATCCTGCCACTGTAAGCACATGCTGTTTCAGATTTAGGTGCTGCCTCGTGATTAGTATCATCATTAGACTGCCTTACATGCTGCCCAGTTGGATGATGGGGTGCCTATAAGGTCTGTGCCTCTTGAAGACCTAATAGGCAGCCCAATGGCCAACTGAAGCAACACACCTGGCAGCATGACAACGCTAAGGTTTCTGGCGACGGAGCTGCTTAGCGTTATCAGCTCTGTTGCTCGCAGTCTCCAGACAAAAAGCATTGCAACAGATTGAGAAAAAAAAATGATTAAGAAAACTGTATACAGTGAAGCATGATGTCCTGTGCATAGCATAGCAACTAGCATTGTGAGCGCGCGCCGCCGGAGGCGCGCTCGCGCGCTCACTGTGTTCGGTGGGAGCCAGGGAGCGGGTAGGGTGGAAGAGGGAAGGGCGATGATCACAGCCTTCCTGTATATGGAAGCTGTGATCATCCCCTTTGTCCAGCCAGGGCAGCCAACTCACAGTTAGAACACGCCCAGGGAACACAGTTAACCCTTAGAGCGCCCCCTGCAGGTTAACCCCTTCACTGCCAATGGCATTTACACAGTAATCAGTGCATTTTTATAGCACTGATCGCTGTATAAATGCAAATGGTCCCAAAAAAAGTGTCAAAATGGTCCGACATGTCCGCTGCAATATCGCAGTACCGCTAAAAATTGCAGATCGCCGCCATTACTAGTAAAAAATAAAAAAAAAATAAAAACCCCAGAAATTAATTCTCATCATCCGTAAACGCGGCAACTTTTGCGCAAACCAATCAATAAACGCCAATTGCAATTTTTTTTACCAAAAATATGAGGATGAATATAAATTGGCCAAAACCGAGGAAAAAAAAATGTTTTTTTATATTTTTTTTTTGGATTTGTATTTTATCAAAAAGTAATAAATGTGGGTCTTTTTGTAAAATTGTCGCTCTTCTTTTGTTTATAGCGGCGATCAGAAATGACGCAGAGGTGATCAAATACCACCAAAAGAAAGCTCTATCTGTGGGAAAAAAAGGACGCAAATTTCATTTGGGTACAACGTCGCACGACCGCGCAATTGTCAGTTAAAGCGACGCAGTGCCAAATCGCAAAAAGTGCTCTGGTCCTAAAGTGTGAAATCCTTCCGGGGCTGAAGTGGTTAATGAGCGTTTTTTTAGCGCTTGCGTCAATGGGCTTTTTTTTTTTTTAATTCTTTTTTCAATGGACACAAAACGTCCAAAAACGTTGGCGAGTGGCGTTAGTGGGCGTTACTGAGCGTTTTTGGGCGTCAGAGCATTTTTACAGCTGAAAAACGTCTCTCAGAATCCTCCGGGTCTTGGGTTTTTTAAAGTTCAAAAGCGTCACTGCTAAAAACAGCTGATAACAGTCTGTGTGTGCATGAACACATAGGATAACATGGAGGGTTTATTGACTGTAGAAAAAAACGTCTGCAGCTGAAAATAGCAGCTGTAAAAAGGTCTAAAAAAAGGCCTGTGTGCATGAGGCCTTAAAGTGCGTGTCTAAACGGTGGCTGATAGGGTACTTGGACTTTTATTATTTTCCAGCCTGTTAAACAGAGCAAATAAATAGTCACGTTATAAACACTGTTAAAAAAATATGCAACATTCTATTTTGTTTTCTGCAGAGCTTGTGTTAGCTTTTTCCTTTTTAGAAAATGAATAAAATGCCATCGGGCTTCAGTGACTAAATGTGTGAACACAACTAATCAGGTGCACAAAATAACCAGCATGTGGCCCTGCTGTTCAAATTCATACTTATGGCTGCCTTTATTTCTTTCCTTTTATTTTTCACCTAGTGATCTATTTAGTAACACATTTTCTAGCCTAGGGTGACAGGACTACAGAGCCTCTCCTCTTCTTAACAAAAGAAAAGTTCTGTAGTCCACTGAGAGAACTGAGAAAAGTGTAAAGCTGTGTACACACGATCAGATGATTGGACGAATCTTCGTCCGTTTTTTGTTGGATGCTAGACTCATATCGAATCTGAAGAGGTTACTAAACATCTGAAAATTCTCGGACGACAAACTGCAACGCCAGCAGTGATGTAATGTGTTGTATGTGTCATTCCGTTTCTGAGCATGCGTAGCCTTGCTCTAGCGATTTTTTCGGACGAAAACCGTACTAATTAAAACGTAAATCGGACGTTGTGTTCAAAAACGACAAAAATTTTCGAGCCAGTACATCAGTTTTAGATCATTCGTCAAACAAAATTTTTCTTCAGATTTTCTGATCGTGTGTACGGGCCTTAACCACTTCAGCCCCGGGAGGATTTCCCACTTTAGGACCGGAGCACTTTTTGCGATTCGGCACTGCGTCACTTTAACTGACAATTGCATGGTCATGCAACGTTGTACCCAAACTAAATTTGCATCCTTTTTTTCTCACAAATAGAGCTTTCTTTTGGTGGTATTTGATCACCTCAGCGTCATTTCTGATCGCCGCTATAAACCAAAAAAGGACAATTTAGCAAAAAAAAAAAAAAATTTTTTCTTACTTTTTGCTAAAATACAAATCAAAAAAAAAAAATATATAAAAAAAAAAAAACGCAATCGCCGTTTATTGGTTGGTTTGCGCAAAAGTTGCTGTGTTTACGGATGATGAGAATTCATTTCTGGGGTTTTTATTTTTTTAATTTTTTACTAGTAATGGCGGCGATCTGCAATTTTTAGCAGTACTGCGATACTGCGGCGGACATGTCAGACCATTTTGACACTTTTTTGGGACCATTGGCATTTATACAGCGATCAGTGCTATGAAAATGCACTGATTACTGTGTAAATGCCATTGGCAGTGAAGGGTTAAACTGAAGGGGGCGCTCTAAAGGTTAACAGTGTTCCCTGGGTGTGTTCTAACTGTGTGTGGGCTGGGCTGGCAGGGAGAGGGGAGTGATCACAGCTTCCATATACAGGAAGCCTGTGATCACAGCCCTTCCCCCTCTATGGGAACGGAGATCCATGTTTACATACACGGACCTCCGTTCTCTCACTGCGGGCGGGGGGGGGGACCATGACGGGACGGCGGCCGCGATAACTAGTATTGTGAGCGTGCGCGCGCCGCCGGAGGACTCGCCGGCTACCCGCTCCCTGGCCCCCGCCGGACACAGGGAGCATGCAAGCGCGCCTCCGGCAGCACGCGCATGCTCACAATACTAGTTATCGCGGCCGTCGTTCTGTGACGGCGTTTCGCGATAACGGGCCACCTTGCCGCCGTCATGCTGCGGCGGGCTGTTGGCAAGTGGTTAAAGCGGAGTTCCACCCTTTCCGAATGTTTATTAAAAGTCAGCAGCTACAAAAAGTGTAGCTGCTGACTTTTAATAAACAGACACTCACCTGTCTCCCGGTCCAGCGATGGGGCCGAACGGAGCCTCGGATCTCCCCCCTCCCCTCCGCAATGCTGGTATTGCTACTGTGGGCACCCGGCCGTGAAGCCGCCACTGCGCATGTGCAAGCGGCGCTGCGCTTTGTGATTGGTCCCAAAGTGTTCTAGGACCTGTCCTGTGTCCCATAAGACTTCAGGAGGGAGGGGGAAGGAGACCTTCCACTTCTGATCGCCTAAGGCGACCGGAGCGGAAGTACCCGAAAAAAACGGGTATCCACACCCCCCTCCTCCCCAAAAGCTCAGTTTCAGCATCCGGAGCTGGGGAGGAGGACTTAAAGCGGAAGTTCCACTTTTGGGTGGAACTCCGCTTTAAGTGCAGCACAAGAAAAGAGAATAGGAAGTTACAAGCTCAAAAGAATGTGTATCCCAAAATAGTTGACTAGCTGTACCAACTAAGTAAGTTTCCAATACAATCACAAATCATACAAGCAATAAAGTGAAAATAATACATGAAATAAATCGAATGTCCTTCAATGTTATAGTGATTGTAACTTCTCGTTTTCTTTTAAGTAAAACTTAAAGCGGAGTTCCGCCCAGAATTTAATTTTTTTTTTTGGCATCCACTCTTTTAATACTAAATAGATGTAACCTTTTGTTTCCTTACTTTCAAACCGCCTAGCCATGTATTTTTTACTCACAATTTCGTTTCTCTCACTGCTGGACTTTTCCCATTTTAGGTGAGGGCATCTGAAACCCATCTGTAGTCTCCTGGCATCTCTTCCTGAAAGAAGTGCATGGTGGGAAACCATCATGCACTCCTCGATCTCAGTCCGCCTTAAGTCGTGTCATTTCCTGTCTGGAAATAACACGACTTTACAGTACAGGGAAGCCCACTGACTCCTGGGAAATGATGAGTCACATCTTCCAGGAGGCCAGGCGAAGCAGTAAGTGAGGAAAAGAGCCTAGAACCTAAAAGGGGCAGATTACAGAGACCACCTAGCAACAAGCGACTTAGGGTGAGTATAACATTTTTTTTTCTTCAAAGGTAAGTCTATATAGGCAAAGGACTTGAATGATGTAAAAAAACATTTCTGGGTGGAAATCCGCTTTAACAAACATGTTATACTAATGCCTCGTACACACGTTCAGATTATGGTACGACTTATGGTTCGCATTTAGTTGTATAATACTTATATCGAATGCAACAGTGCATTTAAGCACTGTACTAAAAGTGCGTTTTTTTCATATGATTCTTGAAAACCTTCCTGTTCGCGTAGCTACGTATCTGAAATGATCCAGTTTGCGTAGCTATGTTCATGATCATGCGTAGTGTTTTGTCTACCGATTTTTATTGAACGCATACTGTACTGATTAAACGATTATCGTTTGCTGGGCTATCAACCGAGCAAAGTGTTTGTCCCTTCGGATATTGTTGGATGGGCTTTCATGATCGGCTGTCGAAAGTTCTGTACTAACGATCAGACTATCCTCCGATTAGTCCGAAAGCGTTTTTTATCATGCGATAATCTGAACGCGTGTACGAGGCATTACCTGCCCTGCGTAGTGGTTTTGCACAAAGCAGCCCAGATCCTTCCCTTCTTGGGTCCCTCTTCGGTGCTCCTGACCCCTCCCTCCTGTTGACTGCCCCACAGCAAGCAGCTTGCTATGGGGGCACCCGAGCCGAAGCTCCCTGTGTCCATTCAGACACGGAGCCGCAGCCTGGCCCCACCCCTTTCTCTGCTCATTGGCCCACTGACTTTGATTGACAGCAGTGGGAGCCAATGGCGCCTCACTGCTGTCTCAGCCAATGAGGAGAGGAGTCCCAGACAGCCAAGATACTCCTGCAACATCACTGGATCTGGATGGGGCTCCGGTAAGTATTAGAGGGACTAAGGGGGGCTCTGCTGCACACAGAAGCTTTTTTATCTTAATGCATACAATGCATTAAGATAAAAAAAAAAACCTTCTGCCTTTACAACCACTTTAAACCAGTACATCAGGCTCTCCCACTCCAGTGCTTTTTGGCAGTTTGTTGGCCCAAGGATAGCAACACACCTTACCACTGTTTTGATAAAAATAGCAATTATGGGAAAACAATGGATTTACTAAAATGTGCATGTTCCTGGATACTGGCTTTTTTACACCACTCACATCATAGCCTCTTAAATAGAGGTTTGACCATATTTTCATGACACAGCAATGGTGCATGCACCATATTAGCCCATAACGGTACACAAGCTGGTGCACCATTAAACATTGAGGAACTGAAATTACAGTTGATCTTATAACTATATAGGTCATATGCTAGTTAACCGGAACATATATTTTCTTGATGCCTATTTGACCTTTTTTGTTCAGATATATCTTGATAAAATATATATATATAAGTAAAGATTTAAAAAAAAAACTCACAACATTGAGGAACTGATACAGTATTAACACGAACTGCATTCATTTATTTATTATAGGTATTTTACATAAATGGGTGTAACAGAAAACAGTTACGGTAGTTTGCCAAAGGCCTGGAGACTGATAAACAAGGAGTGTCTGCAGGCAACAGTGAAACATGGCGGAGGTTCCTTGCAGCTATGGGGCTGCATTTCTGCAGGGAGATTAGGTGATAATTAATAATCTCCTCAATGCTTAAAAGTAGAGGCAGATGAAGAAACATCAGGAAGGCATCTGATCAGTCCCAAATTCATTCTGCAGCACAAAAATGACCTCAAACATACTGCCAAAATCATAAGGCCTCGTGCACACTGCTGCTGGTAAACGGACATTTGGGAGCAGATGGGCGTTTTTACAGCTGTCCCTGAGCTCTATGTGATCTTATCAGTACATGTACACAGGGTCGTTTACAGTCCTTTCTAGGCAGTTGAATTTATAGGCTTTTTTTGGAAAGCAAAAAATGCATTCAGACAGAAGTTCAGAGGCATTTGAAACACCAAATGCCTGTAACAGCTTGTAAACGCGCCTAAAAATCTAACGCACGTTTAGCAGCGTTTCGTTAAGGCTCCATTTACACGGGATGCTATGTCAACCTCCCCTGAATGATTTTTTTGGACAGCTAGAAGCCAGCGTCTAAAACGGCCGTTTTGCATGCCGCGTTTATCCAAGTTTAGCGGCGTTTTGCTGCATTTGCGTCTAGGAGCGTTTTTTTTTAATTATTTATTTCTTTAAAGTGGAAACGTCTGTAAACGAAATGGTTCTAGACGCGAGTTATTGTGTTTAGCTGCGTTTATAAGCCGTTTGGCGTTTCAAATGCCTTTGAACTGGCGTCTGAACCCATTTTTTTGCATTCCAAAAAAGCCTTTAAATTCAACTGCCTGGAAACGACCTTAAACTAACCTGTGTAAATGTACTGATAAGATAACATAGAGCAAAGTTCAGGGGCAGCTGAAAAAATGCCCAAATGCCTCAAAATGTCAGTTTACCAGCAGCAGTGTAAATGAGGCCTTAGAGCTTTTTTTTTTAAAATGACAAACACTTCTAGACGCGAACGCTGCAAAACGCAGCATGTAAAACGCAATTAAACGGCCGTTTTAAGCGTCGGTTTCTAGCTGTCAAAAAATTGTTCAGGGGAGGTTGAAAAGCGTCCTGTGTAGCTATCCTTATCAACTACAAAAAAAGATATCCTGGAGGAAACTGTATAGCCCCACACAGAGCCTTCATCTCAACATACATAAATATTGAGTCTGTCTAGGATTACATCAAGAGACAGAAGCAAATGAGACCACCTAAAATTCAGGCATCCTCAAACTACGGCCCTCCAGCTGTTGCAGAACTACACATCCCATGAGGCATTGTAAAACTCTGACATTCACAGATATGACTAGGCATGATGGGAATTGTAGTTACTGAACAACTGGAGGGCCATAGTTTGGGACCCCCGATATCCACAAAAGAATTGTGCTTAGTTCTCCAAGACAATCTACCTGCTGAATTTCCTGGAGTAGAACTTTAGTAGAAAGGCAAACCTTTCTATTCAGTACTGCACAAATGTTTTTATCCATCTATAAGGCCTCATACACAGGGGCGTTTTTTGACGCCACGTTTTTGGGCTTTTTTTTGCAGCTCTCCAGGTTATTCAATGGCCCTCTAAAAACACAGGCGTTTTGAGCAGTAGAGGGCATCTGCGTTAGTGAGCTGTTTCTAGAACGCGGGACCAGCGCGTTCTGAGGCTGTAACGTTTTGCCGTTTTTGACGCCGGCGCCGCAAAATGCTCACTAACGCCGCACCGGCGTTAACCGGCGTTTTTAGGTTAAAAAATAGCAGAGGAATATTTTTTTTTTAAAAAAAGCCAAATGACGCCGACGCTCACTAACGCTCATTAACTCTCACCAACGCCGATGCAAAACGCCTAAAAAATGCAGATTTTTCCAAAACATCGGACCCAACGTTTTGTCTATTTTTTCTCAGACGCCCGTGTTTATGAGGCCTAACAATCAACCAAATACCACAAGAAAATAAAAACTGAATCAAATGTTTGGGGTCGGCCTCATGCACACTGACATTTTTTATGCTGCTCCTAGGGGCATTTGGAAGCAGGAAAAAAAAACACCAAACACCCCTGCATGTTAGCCTATGTGTCCATGCACACACAGGCATGAAAAGAGGCAGAAAAAAGGGATTTTATTATAACTTACCGTAAAATCCTTTTCTCCGAGTTCACTGACAGACGCAGCTCTTCTTGACTTTGTGGGGGTTTTATGTTCGTCTTACCAGGAGTTAACTAGGCAGGGAAAGAATTCAGCTGGCCCCTCCCCTGGGGGCCGTCCTCCTTTCCTACATTAAAACCCCCCCTCACAGAGGACTCTCCAGTTTGTACACAAGCCGTACCAAAACAGAGCCCAGAGGGGTGGGTGCTGCGTCTGTCAGTGAACTCGGAGAAAAGGATTTTACGGTAAGTTATAATAAAATCCCTTTTTCTCCTACGTTCACTGACAGACGCAGCTCTTCTTGACTTTGTGGGGACGTCCCCAAGCTGTGTCAAAAAAGA
>BLSH010037988.1:348240-372513 GCA_018402905.1 Glandirana rugosa
CAAGTCCGAAAATCGAAGTAAGCAAAACCTCACCTCTACACTTGGTAGAGGTATCTCTTAGTAACTAAAAAAGGGGAGGTCGTAAAACATCGAAGTTCTATGTATAACGTAATGTTTACGTTGTTTCAATATTTGACAAGTTTACAAAAAAACTGTCGACGTGTACATCAAAAGTAAATTTTTTTTGTGAGTTACGAACATTTGAGCGCACTACGTAAATCCACGCAGTTCGTAAAAACCCGCAAGTAAGTAAAGTAAACGGTCTTATTATAAAATCCGGAAATCCGTGCAAATATGTACAAACGTGCACAAATCCACGTAGTTCATAAAAAAGACGGGGAGGGGCCAGCTGAATTCTTTCCCTGCCTAGTTAACTCCTGGTAAGACGAACATAAAACCCCCACAAAGTCAAGAAGAGCTGCGTCTGTCAGTGAACGTAGGAGAAAAAAACCCCACAGACAGGGAGACCAGGAGCAGCAGAGATTTGGCAGAAAAAATACTTGATGCACCTAAACACGTGCAAACATGTATAAACGTGCCTAAAGGCCTAAAATATTATTCTGGCAAATGAAATGAATGAACGCCCAAAAATGCTTGACGCACCTAAATGCATCACGCGAGTTTACAAGCATTGAGTGTTTTTTTTAAATGAAAACTACATGTGCAGCTGTCAAAAAAACATTTGAACAGTTTATAACTTTGTTGCATTTGTAATGCAATATGTATCTTGAAGCTACAAAATGCTGGAGGGGAAAAAATCAATGATTCTCTATGGAGATGGTTCACATCTCCACTCCAAAACGAATGAAGCTAAAAGCCTGAACATGCCTGAAGCTCAAATAAGTTCTGGAGGTATTTTTTCATGCAGATTTGTGAATTTTTCTGCTTTTTACAAAATTGCGGCAAAAACATGGCAAAATTGCAGTATAATCGCTCGACTTTCTGCCTGAAAACGACACACTCAGTTGTGAATGCAGCTAAGAGCTGGTTCACACTACAGCGATCCGACTTCAGGCACGACTTCATAGCGACTTTGGGTGACTTACAACGCGACCTGAAGTGACCTCCATGCCAGGCGACTTTTCAGAGAAGGGAGTAGGGTTGCCACCTGTCCGGTATTCACCCGGACAGTACGGGTCTTGAATCATGTGCCCGGGATTTGTACTTACAGACCATTTGGGCAGGGGGGAAACATTAGAACACCTGCCACTGTGGTGATAGCAGCAGCGGCATTGCTTTTAAATAAAATACACTGTGCCTGCAGTGTATTGGAAATTCCAAGCTCCTTTCTGTTCCCCCCTCCTCCTGCTCCTCCAGTGCCCTGTAGGCTGCAGGGTCTCTGTGATCTCTGCTGACTCAACCTCCCCCCCCATCACCAGTGCGATGTGCTAAGAGATCCGGAGGCGGAGTCACTGTATCTTCTGTCGGGTCGGGATGGCTGCTGCTCACAGTACAGGAAGGTGAGCAAAACTTTTTCTGAGAAAGTCTCCTTGGATGGAAAGCTGCAAAGTTACAGAAGGGTTTGTTTTCCAGGAGGTGCAGTGAAGGGTTAAGGTGACAGGAGAAGGAGGAGATAGTGAGTGTGGGGGTGGGGAGTCTGTAGCCTGATCACATCTGACAGATGACTCCTAAGCAGCACACATGTCTGACAATGCAAACATCCCCCAATCACTCAGACTAGATAATGTGAAAGAAATGTATGACCATTCATGTAACCCTGTGTTTATGTGATGAACTTCTGATTGTACCGACTCACAGCTTGGATAACTCAGGGTTATATGAATGGCCATACATTACCTTCACATCATCTGGACGTAGAGAGTGCTAGGGATTGGCTTCTATAGATCTCTACTTACATCTTATACCAGATTGTTTCCATTGAGCAGTGCTGTTATATATATTGGTGGATGAGCACAAGAGTGTTTTTTTGATTATAGACATCACTATGTGACCACTTCTCAGCCCCCAACTCCCCCCAGCGTGCATCACCCCCCAGACCACTTCATACAGCCGCCTGACATCACTTAGATCTGCTTCCTACCCTCCAGCTGAGGGACATCATTCCATGGTCACTTTCCTTCCCTTCTCTTCCCAACATTATTCCCTGGTCACCCCACAGACACTGCAAGAAAGCCCCCTCCCCGGTCTGCCACTGTCATACCCTCCGCACTCCTCTCCTGTACATACTGCCCCCATTATACCCTCCGCACTCCTCTCCTGTACATACTGTCCCCATTATACCCTCTGCACTCCTCTCCTGTACATACTGCCCCCATCCTACCCTCCACACTCCTCTCCTGTACATACTGCCCCCATCGTACCCTCCACACTCCTCTCCTGTACATACTGCCCCCATTGTACCCTTCATGCTCCTCTCCTGTACATACTGCCCCCATCTTACCCTCTGCACTCCTTTCCTGCAGATTCAGATGTAAAGGGAAACTGCAGAATCAGATGTAAAGGGGAACAAGCCCTGTGCATTCAGATGTATCTGTTGACTCTAATGTAAAGGGGGACTCTTGTGATCAACTCCATAAGATTAGTCATTTAATCACAAAAATATATGTATAGTGTATACTACATAAAAAATTGCCGTCCATTGCTTTGTACAGAGGTAATGAATTGAATGCACTACAAAAAAAAATAATTGGCGTGAGCTGCTAAAGTGTTCGGGTTTGGCTTGACGAAAAGGTGGCAATCCTAGAAGGGAGGGAGGGGGTTGCCTGAGTTTTTCATTGAGTAAACTCTTTTCTTTTTGCTGTAAAGTCGCTTCAATATAGATTTGGATCCGACTTTGGAGGCAACTTCCATTGAATTCTATGGGCACAAGTCAGATAGAAGACACCTTGAAGTAGTACAGAAACCTTTTTTGAAGTCGGAGCGACTTCAGTAGTGTACATTAAGATGGCTCTCATTAACGTTAATGAGATTTCTGATGTCAAGCGGCTTGGGGCGACTATGAGCGACACAAGTCGCCTCCCAAGTCGCTGTAGGGTGAACCGGCTCTGCATTCACACCTGGGCATAGCGTTTTTAGGCAGTTTCAGTTTTTACTGCGATTTTGCCATGATTTTTATCGCGATTTTGTACAGGTCAAAAGGTCACCAATGTAGAAAGTAGAAAAACGCCCAAATCAAGCTACAAAAATACTTCCAGAACTTGTTTGAGCTTCAGGTGTTTTCAGGCTTTTGGCTTCAGGCATTTTTGAGTGGAGATGTAATGCATCTCCATAGAGAATCATTGATTTTTTTCCCCTATAGCGTTTTTCAGCTTCAGGCTTCAAGCTACAAAACGACCAGGAGTGAATGGGGCCTAAATCAGAGTGGTTTAGGCTCCATGCACACTGGAGAGCTCTCTGGGCGTCAGATTATATGGCAGGAGACGCTGCTTAGAAAACATGCTTTTAGCAGCGTTTTGTAAGCAGCATTTATGTGCATTTTTGAGGGTTTTTTTTTTAATTCATTAGCTTCCATTGACTACAAAAAGCAATGGGCGCAGATAAATGCCCGTTTAGCGCCCTTTATGAGCGTTTATCGGCGTCCAGCAGTTTTTGTGGTCAGAAGAACTGCTCTTGAACGCCAATTCAGGGCGCTCAGATAACAGCCCATAAACACTACTGCTGTTAAACGACAATTAACATCCATGTGTGCATGGATACATAGAATAACATAGAGGGGCATTTATGGGCTCATATGCCCAAATGCCCATAAACGGTCGTTCATCACCTACAGTGTGCATGGAGCCTTAGTGTGTGGGCTGCAGTTACACGTGGCAAGGCGGCGGTGTGATGCACATTTTATCGCATCACGCAGTCCCCTTTTTATTTTTTGTGTGTGTGAAGTACATAACATGACAGTTCATTCACGTCATTGCACAGCAGTGCAGTGAGCTCAGCTTGCTGTGCGGTGGCATGCAGGGCCATCCAGAGAGGTATGTTATTATGCAAACATGTTGCATAATATCTCACAGCTCTGGAATGTAGAGAAACACTGCATTCTGGTGTGATCATGACACAAAGAAAACTATGCGTTTATCCTTGAGGAAAAATGCAGGTAACTGCACATAGTGTAAACAGGCCCTTAGCCTTTTTGCAAAATGTTAAAGTGGTTCTAAAGGCTGAAGGTGTTTTAACTTCAAACATTCTAAGCATAAAGGTAAAAAAACCTTCTGTGTGCAGCACACCCCGCACGCCCCCCTCCCCAATCCTTACCTGAGCTCCCTGTGATCCAGTGATGTTCACAATAGCCTCAGCTGTCCCGGGACTCTCCCTCCTCATTGGCTGAGACAGCAGCGGGAGCTCAATCACAGCCAGAAAGCCAATGAGGAGAGAGCGGCAGGGGATCAAGCCGTGGCTCTGTGTGTCTTCTGGACACATAAAGCAGCAGCTCGGGAGCAAGCATGCAGCGGTGCCTCCAGGGCAATTGGCTTTCTCTGGGGGCACTGCTCGATGGGGAGGAGCCAGGAGCACCAGTTGGAGACCTGAAAAGAAGAGGATCAGAGATGCTCTGTGCAAAATCACTGCAGAGAGCAGGTAAATAGAACATGTTTGTTATTAAAAAAAAAAAACAAAGTAAGTATTTTCAATGACAAAAGCACCTAACTAAACTCATACTTTAAAGGAGTTGTAAAATCAGGTTTTTTTATTTTAATGCAGTCTATACCTTAAGATAAAAAACCTTCTGTGTGTGTGGCAGCTCCCCAGCACCCCCCTAATTACTTACCTGAGCCCCTTCTCTCTGCAGCTTTGTCTACAAGTGTCTTAGATGTCCCAGACACTCCTCCTGATTGGCTGAGACACAGCATCTAGTGTCCTGTATGCATTATCTGATGCCCTATCTGATGCCCTGTATGCCCTATCTGGCGCTCTGTATACCCTGATGCCCTGTATGCCCTATCTGGTGCCCTGTGTACTCTATCTGCGGCTTTGTATACTGCTATATGGTGACTCTGTATACTGCTATCTGGTGATGATGTATACCCTATCTGGTGATGCTGGGCTGTATACTCCTGACACAAGGGGTGGAAACTATAAGGGGAGGGGCTTAAGTGAAGTGGGAGGGGCCAAAAAGGAAAGGCAAATTTGCAAATTGCAGAAAAATTGCAGATCGCCGCCATTGCTAGTAAACAAAAAAATAATAATAAAAACGCCATAAATCTATTCTCATAGTTTGTAGACGCTATAACTTTTGTGCAAACCAATCAATATACGCTTATTACGATTTTTTTTACCAAAAATATGTAGCAGAATACATATTGGGCTAAACTGATGAATACATTTGTTTTTTTTAGATTTTTTATTGGATATGTATTATAGCAAAAAGTAAACAATATTTTTTTTTTTCAAAATTGTTCCTTTTTTGTTAATAGCGCAAAAAATAAAAACTGCAGAGGTGATAAAATACCACCAAAAGAAAGCTCTATTTGTGGGGGAAAAAGGACGTCAATTTTGTTTGGGTACAGTGTCGCACGACTGCGCAATTGTCAGTTAAAGCAACGCAGTGCCGAATCGCAACAAGTGCTCTGTTCAGGAAGGGGGGCAAATCCTACCGGAACTGAATTGGTTAATGTAAACAAACAGATCGCCCTTCTGACAGAGAAGTGGAGAGAGATCTGTGGTTCCCAGTTATCAGGAACAGCGTTCTCTCTCTACTCCCAGTCACTACACCCCCCCCCCCACAGTTAGAAACACCTACCTTGATTGCCCCCTACAGTTTAACCCCTTCCCTGCCAGTGACATTTATACAGTAATTAGTGATTATTTTTAGCTCTGATCGCTGTATAAATGTCATTAGTCCCGAAAAAATGTCAAGAGTGTCTGATCACCATAAATCTATTCCTTATTTTGTAGACGCTATAACACAAACCAATCAATATACGCTTATTGCAATTTTATTTACCAAAAATATGTAGAAGAATATATATCGGTCTAAACTGATGCAGATTTTTTTTTACATTTTTTTTTTATATTTATTATAGCAAAAAAGTAAAAAATGTTGTTGTTTTTTTCCAAAATTGTTGTTAATAGCGCAAAAAATAAAAACCGCAGAGGTGATCAAATATCAAGGTATATCTCTATTATGACACATTCGGATTACTGACTGGTATGTGACAAAAATGCACAACTGGAGACAAGATACAACAAACCCTTTCACAGGTTTGGTAACAAAGAATTAGAAAGCCAAGTAACCATGGGCTGGCTGAGATCTTCTGATGTGCTGCCAAAGCATACAGCAGACTTCCAATTACTATGATGACATATGGTTAAAGTCCAACTCCGGGCACAATATACTTAATAGCATTAAATGAGTTGTACACTTGATTTCCTCAAAAGCCATCCACCGTAATGTGCAATAATTCTCCACCCGTAAATGTTTACAAGTGGGTTGAAGTACAGCTCCCGCTTTAATTCTAGGCCTGCTCGGATCTAAGTGCTTCAGTTCTCCTATACCTCGGTGCAAAAGTTGCATCTCTGCCTCCCTCTCTTCCTACCCTTTCCCAAAATGAAACAAACAATTCACACAGCGCTCTCTAAATTAGGCTATAAAGATGGACATATGGGCCATATAAGCTGAAATGGTATAAAGTCCAAAAAAGTCTGCTGATGGGGCAATGGGATAGGGAGTAAAAACCGTCCTTAGTGGCTGCAGGCTTGAAAGGAGCTAGGAGCGACTCCGAGATAAAAAGATAGATAAAAAGCAGCGTCTACTAAGTGCAGTATAAAAACAATATAATGGATAAAATCACATAATATGCACTCACAAAGGTGTGTGGTAATACGGCATGTGCGTCTAAGCAAGAAGTGCTCCGGGGAACCGTTGTACCGCTGTGAAAACAGCCGCACCGGTGGTTTCCTGTGCTTCCTGCGCTTCAGGTGGATAGTGGCCGGTCTGCAACACACAGGAGCAAGGTGATGACGTCACTTCCAGGTACATGTCCAGCGGGGATAGCGCGCATTCGGACCATCCGCGGTCCTTGGTCTGCATCCAAAGTGCCTTGTTCACAGCATGATTTACTAGTATACAGAGAAAGTATATATATACAAAAAAGAGATGCAAGGATAAGGCATTTCATTCGTCCATAATTGATTGAATGATTTCTTCCAATTAGGTAGGAGGAGACCTTGTCCAAATACATGTCTGATCTCCAATAAAACATAATACATGCATCTATAACCAATAAAAAGACAATGTTAAAAAGATGATTTGCAAATATAGTTGTAGATGCATGCATTATGTTTTATTGGAGATCAGACATGTATTTGCACAAGGTCTCCTACCTAATTGGAAGAAATCATTCAATAAATTATGCACGATTGGAACGCCTTATGCTTGCATCTCTTTTTTTGTATATATACTTTCTCTTAGAGCTGCACAATTAATCGTAATAAAATCGCGATCTTGATTCAAACCCCCCTTGCAATCTCCATCGGGCATTACTGCGATTTTCAGTGCAGTTAATGGAGTCCGACCTGCGGGGCAACTCAGCGCGACTTGACTGTAAGGCTGCATTCACACCTAGGCGACACGTTTTTGGGCATTTTTTAAGCTTTTTGTCACGCGTTTTATATCGCGACATCGGGCGTTTGCAAACACCGATGTCGCGCTAACACGCGCATTTCCATTGATTCTATGGCAATAGAAAAGTAACAAAAAGCTGGAATATGCCAGATTCACGCAACAAAAATACCTCCGGGAGTAGTTTTAATGTAGGGCGTTTGGCTTCAGGTATTTTTGAGTGGAGATGTGAACCATCTCCATAGAGAATCATTGATTTTTTTTCCCCCTCCAGCGTTTTGAAGCTTCATGCTTCAGGTAGATTTGAGTTACAAAACGCTCAGGTGTGAACGGGCCCTATAGAAGTCAATGCAAGTTGCCTGAAGTCTCCCCAGGAATCTTTTTCTAAGTCAGAGCGACTTGAGTCTCTCCTATCTGGGCAGGCAGCCAAATCTGGGCAGAGAGCCAAGTCTGAGGTCACTGCTGATAAAAGAAGCTAGAAGACATGCAATGTAACTACTTCAAAGGAATGAATTCCACAGTGTATAGAAGAGTTTAGTTTAACCATTTAAAGAATAAATCTTTTCTGACATTTGTTGCTTCCAAGTAAAAATCCAGTATTTTCTGCTAGAAAATTACTTAGAACTCCCAAACATTATATATTTTTTTTAGCAGAGACCATAGAGAATAAAATGGGTGTTATTGCAATATTTTATGTCACACAGTGTTTGTGCAGTGGTCTTTCAAACGCAATTGTTTGGGGAAAAATTACACTTTCAAAAAAAAAAAAAAAAACGAAACAGTACTGTTAGCTCGATTTTTTTGTATATGTAAGATGTTACGCCGCGAGAATCGCGAGACAATCGTGGTCTTTATTCTAAGCAAAAAAATAGTGATTCTCATTTTGTCCAGAATCGTGCAGCTCTACTTTCTCTGTATACTAGTAAATCATGCTGTGAACAAGACACTTTTGATGCCGAAATGCGTCAGCCTGTACTGCCTTTAACATGATCATGAAGGAATAAACTTGAAGGTTACATCCGAATCCAGTTTTGCCGGCTCATCTTTCATTTTATCATGTGTATCATTGCCTGAACGCTGGGAGGGCATTCATGAAGCCAGAGCACCTGAGCTGGGGTGTGGATCATCATTCCCTACAAGCTTTTCCTCACTAACAGGGCGGTGTATCTCTTTGGAAAAACCACTGCCCTATACCAACTGGAAATGTCTCACCACTGCATCTGCAATCCCCCCATACCCAAAGCACACCAACTTTGCCCATCCTGGGACAGGCACACTTTTACCACATAAAAGGGAAAAAAAACAGTGAGGGCATATTACTTTACTCTGTAATACCCACAGCAGATAGGATGAATTGGAATTCTTGCTCATGAAACCCTGAGAAATGTGATGAGCAATCATGTGATTCAATTTACTAGCAACCACAAAAAGCCAAAAACTGGCAGCGGCTGACCTATAGTTCCTATCATTTTTTTCATTCGTTTATGGTGCTGCATCACTTATAAGAAATAAAATCAATGTCATGCCTATCATTTTTCTTCTCAGCTACTACAATTACATCAATAAATCTGCAACGAATGTATTATTTAATCAACTTGGTCAGAGTAACAGCCGCATAACCACATTTGGTGCTACCTAAGAGCTCATGTACACACAGACTATGCTGGCCGCAGGAAAACGCAGCCAGCGGTCAAAACGTTCCTATCCTGAACGCGATTCTTCCGCATTCAGGAGAGGGGGGTTGAACCTCCCCCAACCGCAGCAGCTTCTAAACTCTTGTAAAAGTACATGGACACATAGGCTTTTATAGAGAGGAGTATAGAACTCAAGTTTAGAAGCTGTAGTGTACATGAGCACTAAAGCTTGGCATGCCCTTAATCTTCAAAAACCATGGGATTGCTGCAAGTAGTTTATGGACCTTTCTTCATTCAAAACAAAAAATTAACCCAACTACAATCTTAAATTATATTATAATATGTATTATTGTTTGTGTACAATTTAGAATTCGCAACTCTTTCAAAGGAACATAAGACAAAGCTTGATTAGGTTAATTGGATCCTGTCTAAATTGGCCCTAGTATGTATGAATGTGAGTTAGGGACCTTAGATTGTAAACTCCTTGAGGGTAGGGACTGATGTGAATGTACAATGTATATGTGAAGCGCTGCGTAAATTGACAGAGCTATACAAGTACCTGAAATAAATACAATTTCAAACAAAATTATCCTGATTAAGATGACGCACGTGTATATATTGTATAAAACATACTTGAAATACATTTTTAAAATAAAAAGCTGAAGCCCTGAGAATTACACAATGTCACTCTCCCCACCCTTTCCCTATTATATTACAAGGAATAAATGCTTGTCTAGGGGTAGAAGAATAAGCCTTAATATTTACCCTCCTCAGGTCCGTCCTATAGCAGTTTTAAGGTTGTGAAAAAAAGAGACATAGGACATAAGGCAATGGCTCTTAACATTTCTTAAATGTGGTACCACTGGACATGTTATAGCATTGCATACTAGTGGCTCGACATGTTTCACGGATAAGACATCGCTTCTTCAGGAGCTTTACTATATACATATATAAACTGTGCTATAAGGCGGATGTCAGACTATAAATGAGAAGAGAGGCAGTGTTAATCATCACATAACAACATAGTAAATAACATGATGTATGAACATATGTACATCCCATATAGTGTCACCCACAGAACACCTTACCCATGGCTAAGGCCTGCACAGGACTCATGGAGGAGATCAGCCCCGACAGGCATTGAAGCCCAGTGTGAATAAGGCACAGGATATGCATACATACATACATACATACATCTTGTTATTTACTATGTTATGTGATGACTAACCTGGTCTCTCTTCTCATTTATAGTCTGACATTGGTACTCGCCTTATAGAACAGTTGATATAGCCACTAGTATGCAATGCTATAACATGTCCAGCGGTACCCCATTTAAGAAATGTTAAGAGTATTGTATATGTCCTATGTCTCTTTTTTCACAACCTTATGGATTTTAACCGCTTCCCCACCGCGCGCCGTCTTTTCACGGCGGCAGTGGGGGAGCGCTGCGCGAATCGCCGTAAATAAGCGGCGATTCGCAATTGGCCACCAGGGGGCGCGCGTGCACGCCCGCCGCACTCCTGGGGAGTGTGCCCGCGGCTCGGGCGGACCCGATGTCCGCCGGCGAGCCGCGATGAGCGGCAAAAGAGAAAGAACGGGGAACCGCCGATGTAAACACGGCGGTTCCCCGCCCTGTCAGTGGGGCATGAGTGATCTACTGATCCCTGTCACTGGGATCAGTTAGATCTCTCATGCCCATGTTAGCCCAACCCCCCCACAGTAAGAACACACCCAGGGAACACTATTAACCCTTAGCTCTCCCCCTGCAGGTTAACCCCTTCACTGCCAATGACATTTATACAGTAATCAGTGGACATTTAAATTTCTGATCGCTGAATAAATGTCATTGGTCCCAAAAAAAGTGTCAAAATGTTCCGACATGTCCCCCCCCCAAGATCGCATTACCGCTAAAAATCGCAGATCGCCGCCATTACTAGTAAAAAATAAAAAAAAAATAAAAACCCCAGAAATGAATTCTCATCATCCGTAAACGCGGCCACTTTTGCGCAAACCAATCAATAAACGCCGATTGCAATTTTTTTTATCGCAAATATGAGGAAGAATAGAAATCGGCCAAAAACTGTGAAAAAAAATGTTTTTTTATATTTTTTTTTTGGATTTGTATTTTAGCAAAAAGTAAGAAATTTGGGTTTTTTTGCAAAATGGTCGCTCTTCTTTTGTTTATAGCGGCGATCAGAAATGACGCAGAGGCGATCAAATACCACCAAAAGAAAGCTCTATTTGTGGGAAAAAAAGGACGCAAATTTTGTTTGGGTACAACATCGCACGACCGCGCAATTGTCAGTTAAAGTGACACAGTGCCGAATCGCAAAAAGTGCTCTGGTCCTAAAGCTGCAAAACCTTCCGGGGCTGAAGTGGTTGTTTCCCAGCCTGTATGGTACCATTAAAGTCGATTCCAGACTCCCCAAAAAATGTAATCTTTCTGGACACAGGTCCACTCTATAGAGCAGAAGTTCACCGACTGGACCATTCCATACACCCCTAGATTCTTTCACCTACATCACTCTTCCATACCATTGGAGACATATAAAGGATCAGTTGTTAGACACCTGATCAATGCCGCACACTCCTGTATCCCTACGCTGTGGAAATCTTCTATCATACCCTCTTTGTCACTTTGGTCTCACATGATTGAGGACATTAGGAAAATAGAGAGTCTGACTACTGTCCTGAAGGGAACGGAGGAGAAAACCCATAAGCTGCGTTTCCCCTGGATGGCATAAGCTTGCACTATGGCATTGCAGTAAATCCTTGCTAGATGAAATCATATTTAATCTTGGTGCTTGGTTATCTCTGAAATTTGCACTTCCCACTGCTACAGATGCGTACCATACTGGGAGAAGTGTAGATGGGCAACTTGCTATTGCCCCATAAAGCTGGGTGACACACACTCAAATTCCCAAAGTCTTTCATGTCTGTTTCCAGGGGAGGAAAAAGGGCACATTTCCCCTCCTATCCCCCTTTTCCCTTCCACCTAGTCCTCCCCCTTGCACCCCCAAAACCCCCTCGCTGTTGGCTTAAGGCCACACGTTGTGTCTAAATACAGATAACTTTGGTCTGTGCTTTCAATCTCACGATTATAAAATCTGGTTTAGTTACTGATCCACAAAGGCTGTTTTAGACATGTGCTATACAACCCTACGTAACTTTACCTTCTGCCAAAGAACCCTGTATGATGGTATACAGCCTTCTGGGCAGCCCGAGGTGTTATTTGTTTTTCCTTTTCTGTACATTGTTGTTCCGATTTTTTTGTGATACCAATTTTATACATTTTGTATACTTGTTCTGTAAATATTGGTAAAATATTATATGCTTATTTTTTGCATTTAGTATTTATTGAAGGGCAGAATGATATTCCCATCAAGAGAGGGCCACAGCTTAAGTTTGGGGTTTCTGGAAAAAAACAGAGGCTTTCCCTTCGTTGACAGAAACTATAATACAATGGTGATGGTGGTGTTGGAATGGCATGGTCCCAAAAGACTCTCAATGATCTTAAAGTAGGACAAGCGCAGACAACCACTTATTTTAGGTTTAGACGATCAGATAATTTGCATATTAGTAGCCCTCCCAGCCTTAATCAGAGTATACAATAATTAGGGGTTGCACTGCCATATTTAAGTTGCTGTTGGCACAGCTAGAACACCCCTGTCTACCTGCTGCTTTTATGGTTAAATAAAGCCTATGTGCAGTTGTCCCTCTCTGTGCACATAGGTTTCTTTGCTGAACACAGAGCAAGGAAAAAATAAGAACCTCTGTTAGGTTTTTATTGCTATGTATCCCATTACTTTCTGCCCTAAATATGTACTAAAAATGAGAGGAAATCTCGAACTGAAGGAAAATTCTACTTTTGTCAGTTGTCACCAGAACAGGTACCTCAATCTGGAATTTCTCCCTCTCCCCGGATTTCGATGACACCTGAAAATTTGTAATTTTCTATTATTTTCAGTCCAGATTGCAATGGTTTATGCCAGGGATATGCAATTAGTGGACCTCCAGTGTTGCAGAACTACAAGTCCCATGAGCATAGCAAGACTCTAACAGCCACAAGCATGCCACTCAGACACATGATGGGACTTAGTTTTGCAACAGCTGGAGGTCCGCTAATTGCTTATCCCTGGTTTATGCATTCAACCAGATCTACGTTTAGAATCTATAGAAAGTTTAGACAAGACTTTATCTTTAAACCCTTCGTTGGTCTGGTGTAACTAAACTTTTATAACCAGACCAAATTTTGCAGTCTGTAAAAGTATCCATCTATTTAACAATAATGTTCAACCATTAGCCAAAACATGATTTAAAAAAAAAACACAAAAACACAAACAAAAGACTTTCATTCAGTTGGCTTGCTGGAATAAATACCATGCATTTATTCATTAACTAAAAGTGGAAAAAATGAAAAACATGGAATACTACATTATCTTAAAACATGTCATAAAATGTATTTTCACTTAAATATTTCTTATTACCTATCCTGATTACAGAGAAGCCAAGTATACAGTATGTAGATTTTGGGACATTACGCGGTATATGATGAATTTTTTTTTTTTACAAATATTATTATAAAAACAAAATAAAAATGAATATACTGTCAGAGAGACATGCAGAGCCCAACCTTGAGGAAGCACCAAGCAAATAGTGAATGGCACCCATTCTGGATTTCACATTGTATTTCTTTTCCATGGTTCACTTTTTGCGTATTACTATATTGCCTCTTCTGTGGCCCAGCAACATCACAAACATCAAAAAAGTCACCACTGAGAAAGGCAGATACCCTAGGGAGCTCAGTAATGGGTTTATTGTATGAATGTCGCTTGCCGTTTTTCTTCTCTCCTTATGTTTTAAAAGACTACAAAAAACGTAACATTGTTTTACTAAAGTACCATTAACTACTCTATCAATCGAACTCTAACAAACAGGGGGAGTGCTAGTTATAAGACAATTAGATGTGCTTTTTACTGCACATTTTTTTTTGTAAACTTCTGGAAAATCTGTGCATGTATCCTGGTAACATTTCCTTCCTTTTGTATTGACCAGGGAAGGCTAGCATCATTTTGTGTGCACTACCAACATGTCTGCCAAGTAAGGAACTCAACACACAGTCCTACTGCTGTCTGCCAAAACTCATCGCTGAAAAGATGCTTCAGCACAGTATTCAGTATTATACTGGCCTGAATGTTGGTTGCAATGTCTGACCTGCCCCAGAATCTTTTGACTTTTTTGCATCTTCTTACTCTTACCTGGAACTGTATTTGAAACCCACGTGAAAACAAACTTACACGGGCCAACCTTTTCTACAAGGCAGGCTCCCGCAGGCCAGCCTTTACTACAAGCCAGGTTCCCACAGGCCAACCTTTTCTACAGGGCAAGCTCCCACCAGGTCAGCCTTTTCTACAAGGCAGGTTCCCGCAGGCCAACCTTTTCTACAAGGCAGGTTCCCACAGGCCAACCTTTTCTACAAGGCAGGCTCTCGCAGGCCAACCTTTTCTACAAGCCAGGTTCCCGCAGGCCAACCTTTTCTACAGGGCAAGCTCCCGCCAGGCCAGCCTTTTCTACAAGGCAGGTTCCCGCAGGCCAACCTTTTCTGCAAGGCTGGTTCCCGCAGGCCAAACTTTTCTACAAGGCAGGTTCCCATAAACCAGGGATATACAACTAGCGGACCTCCAGCTGTTGCAGAACTACAAGTCCCATGAGGCATAGCAAGACTCTGACAGCCACAAGCATGACACCCAGAGGCAGAGGCATGATGGGACTTGTAGTTTTGCAACAGCTGGAGGTCCGCTAATTGCTTATCCCTGCCATAGACCAACCATTTTTACAAGGCAGGCTCCCGTAGGCCAACCTTCTCTACAAGCCAGGTTCCCGCAGGCCAACCTTTTCTACAGGGCAAGCTCCGGCCAGGCCAGCCTTTTCTACAAGGCGAGCTCCCGCAGGCCAACCTTTTCTACAAGGCAGCTTCCCACAGGCCAACCTTTTCTACAAGGCAGCTTCCCACAGGCCAACCTTTTCTACAAGGCAGATTCCCGTAGACCAACAATTTTTACAAGGCAGGCTCCCGTAGGCCTACTTCTTCTACAGGGCAGGCTCCCGCAGCCCAGCCTGTTCTAAAAGGCAGGCTCCCGCAGGCCAGCCTCTTCTACAAGGCAGGTTCCCACAGGCCAACCTTTTCTACAAGGCAAGGTCCTGCAAGCTAATCTTTTCTACAAGGCAGGTTCCCGCAGGACAACCTTTTCTACAAGGCAGGTTCCCGTAGACCACATGTGTCAAACACAAGGCCCGCGGGCCGAATCAGGCCCTCCAGACCATTTCATGTGGCCCTCACACCTCTCCTCCAGCTGCAGGAGAGCTCAAGCCCTTCTCTGGTCCAGAACCTGCCCTTTCTGCTTCAGAGCAACACCACCAGCTTCTTCCCAGCAGCAGCACAAGGTAAGAGGGAGCACTGTGATGTAAGGGAGGGTGGGGTATTCTTGACTGCTAAGGGTGGGGGCGCTCTTGAGATCTGGTGTAAGGAGGGATGGGGTGCTTTGGACATTTAGTCTTACAGATGCAACCAGCCCTTTGAGGGCAATCATAATGCTGATGCGGCCCATGATGAAATTGAGTTTGACACCCCTGCCGTAGACCAACAATTTTTACAAGGCAGGCACCCGTAGGCCTACTTCTTCTACAGGGCACGCTCCTGCAGCCCAGCCTGTTCTAAAAGGCAGGCTCCCGCAGGCCAGCCTCTTCTACAAGGCAGGCTCCCGCAGGCCAGCCTCTTCTACAAGGCAGGCTCCCGCAGACCTGCCTCTTCTACAAGGCAGGCTCCCGCAGGCCTGCCTCTTCTACAATGCAAGGTCCTGCAGGCTAATCTTTTCTGCAAGGCAGGTTCCCGCAGGCCAACCTTTTCTACAAGGCAGGTTCCCGCAGGCCTATCTTTTCTACGCCGCAGGTTCCAGCAGGCCAGCCTTTTCTACAAGGAAGGCTCCCGCAAGCCAGCCTTTTCTACAGGGCAGGATCCCGCAGGCCAGCCTTTTCGACAAGGCAGGTTTCTGCAGGCCAACTTTTTCTACAAAGCACCCTCTTTTTGGACAGCCTTTTAACACAGAATTCCTCATATCCAACTTTTTACAAGAAAGGCAGCTCTTACACATGGCCAGCCTCTCCACATGGAAGGCATGCTCCCTCACAGCCAGTATCTTCACATGCCAGGTAGGACTACTCACTGGCAGAACTGTAACGAAGGTGAAAGTTGCTCCCTCCCCCACCTCATTTTTGGAGATACTGGCGTTGAAAGGCAAATAGGCTTTTCACTTTGCAAGGGGATTTTCCCTCTGGTTAGTGAACGTTGTGAAAATTCACTTTGCAAAGCATACCCAATCAATTGCAAGGAAAATAAACTTTTTGCTTGTACATGCCTGAATGATGGAAGTCAGCAGAACGTCACCTCATTCACTAAGCTAAGAGTAAACTACCCTGAAAAGTGAACAAAACAGCCTGCTTTCCCAGGAAGGTCATCTCCCGTTTTCTGATTGCCCTCTGTTCTGTGGTCAGCTACAGCCTTGCCACTAGGCAAGCAGGCTCCCTCCCTTCCAGCCTGTTCTCATGGCAGGAAGGCTCACTCACAGCCAGCCTCTCCACATGGCAGACTCTATTCAACAAGCCTTTTTACATAATAGGACCTAACAAAATGCCTATGTTGAATATAACTTACCTCTCTTTCTCCAGGACAGTCTCTCCACTGTGGCGCCTAAGTACAGTGACTACTACATGTAGGCCCATAAGTTCAGACATTATGTGAGAGATTTACTAAAACTTGTGCACACAGAATAGAGTAAACTAGAGTAGCAGGTACAATTCCCTTTGGGACAGACCTTGGTCCAATTTAGTTATACAGTATTAGCTGAAATGTTATAAAACTTGATGAAGTGGGTGACTCTTTGGGGGGGTTTACTAAAATTGGAAAGTGCAAAATCTGGTGCAGCTGTGCATTTTATTGTCAAAGTTTAATTGAACAAACTGAAGATAGGAGCTGATTGGTTTCTATGCACAGCTGAACCGGATTCTGTATGCACCAGTTTTAGTGAATCTATCCCTATTTAACCATGTGCTCTTTAATCTACCTAGGTTAGCCACAGCTTTACCTTTACAGTGACCCTAGCAACTACTCTGTACACAACAGTTCCCTAGAAGAAATGATGAAACCAGCTTCACATCAATATAAAATGATCTTGGGCTATTATAATAACATCTTCTATGCAATGCTATTATAGGAAAAGAACAGTTGCAACCTGCTCTTTCAGCAAAACTATGTTTCTCTTATGCCAGTCCTGTGACCGCCCACAGAGAAAGGCATGACATAACAAGTAGAGTCTACTAAATGTTCGCTATTCACACGCCAAGTGCAGAAGCAGTTCAACAAATCTTTGATCAAGATCAGACCTGAGGTTAGTCAGTCATTTTGAAGAGATTAAAAAGAATACTGGAATCTTACTTATTCTACAACAAAAACTTGTTCTGGATGTGGAAGTATTCATTCAGATATACTATTCTTCTTTTTAGGCCCAGATCTACATAAACAGCATATATTTGCATTAAAACACCCATACTAAAGTGTGTATGATGTTAAGCAGTGGTGCAGCTGACATGGTTAACAAGTTCATGCTTTAATTTAATTTAAGTACATACATTTTGGTTTGGTTTGTTGGGAAACCAAAATCATTTATTTTGATTGATATAAATGCATGTAAATGTATGAAATCATGTTTAACCGCTTGCTTACTGGGCACTTAAACCCCCCTCCTGCCCGGACCAATTATCAGCTTTCAGCGATGTCACTCTTTGAATGACAATTGCACGGTCGTGCGGTGTTGTACCCAAACAAACTTGGCGTCCTTTTTTTTCCCACAAATAGAGCTTTCTTTTGGTGGCATTTGATCACCTCTGCGGTTTTTATTTTTTGTGCTATAAACAGAGCGACGATTTTGAAAAAAGAACAATATTTTTTACTTTTTGCTATAATAAATATCCAAAAATAAAAAAACAAATGTATTCATCAGTTTGGAATGATATATATTCTTCTACATATTTTTGGTAAAAAAAAAAAAAAAATTGCAATAAGCGTATCTTGATTGGAATGCGCAAAAGTTATAGCGCCTACAAACTATGGACATTGGTTTATGGCGTTTTTATTATTTTTAATTTTTTTTATTGGTAATGGCGGTGATTATCGGGACTGCGATATTGCGGCGGACACGTCTGACGTTTTGACACTTTTTTGGGACCAATGACATTTATACAGCGGTCAGATCTAAAAATAGACACTGATTACTATATAAATGTCATTGGCAGGGAAGGGGTTAACACTAAGGGGCCAGTGAAGGGGTTAAATGTGTTCTTTGTATGTGTTCTAACTGTGTGGGGGCGGGGCTAACAGGGACATAACAGATCTAACTGATTCCAATCACAGGGATCAGTAGATCTGTCATACCCCCACCCACAGAGCGGGGAACCACCATGTTTACATCGGCGGTTCCCAGTTCTGGCTCTCTGTGCAGGGACCGCGGGTATCTGGTGGACACCGAGTCCGCCTGACCCACAGGCACACTCACGCAGCATGCGGCGGCGAGAGCACGCCCGGCGCGAGCAAAAGAGGAGGGCGTCTATTGACAGCCTCCCGGCATTTCAGATCCGCGCTGTAGCCGTCAATCAGCTATAGCGCGGATCTGAAATGGTTAAAAGCTAGTGAGCTGATAAAAGAAAACTAATACAGATCCATGGCTCTGCTCAAGACTGGCCCCTCCTGTACATGGACAACTTGGGTAATGGTCATCCCAGTTTGTCTCCACTCTTCTTAGGAAATAGGGAAAAAATCAGCTGCACTCCAATTAGCTCTTCTTGCAGTATTTGTCATTTTCAGTGCATTGACTGCATACAGTTGTCTCCAACCAAAAACCAGCCTTCCTTGATGCGTTTCACCACTCCTGGCTTGCTTACAAAGATAGTGTATGCAGTTCATGCACTGATTATTAAAAGTATTGTAAGAAGAGCTAATTGGAGTGTAGCTGATTTTTTTCCTATTTTCAAAAGAAAACGAATGTTATGGAATATTAAAGATTGTCATAGCGCACAGAGAACAAAACAAATCTCAAAAAACATCTGCATGAAAGCCATAATACTATAATGTAAAATGCATCTGAAAATGCTGAATTTAATAATATAATTAAATGAATTTAAATTTCATATCAGTTTAATAGCCCAATGTGAGAAGGCAACTTGGTAGCGTGAGTGTGATCCAAGCATCTTGTGGTGTTTAACAGGGACAGTGTTGTCATTTACTATTATTATATGTTTTTGTAATACAGTATTCATTTTTGATGTACTGCGTACATGGGCCTTATGTAACGATCTTGTGACCGCATATGTGGCTATTAAAGTGTTTTATGATTATTATGTGGTTAGGGGCCAGCATTTCTTTTTTGATGAGTGTGTGTGACTTCGATCTAAAGTGACACTAAATCCTGGTTTGATCTAACTTACTGTGGCTGCATTCATTCTCCATGGTCCCTCTGTATGTAGAAACATCACCACCCTCTCTTGCTCATTCCCAAGATGGATTAGGTACTAAGGACTATAGGAATTGAAGGGTACACAGATCAGTCCATATGACCGCAACTAAGTACTTGTTCCAAACAAACAGAAGAGAAGAGGAAAAGGAGATGTTTGGAAGCCCATGGAAAGACATTACAAGGAGGGAGAAAAAAAACAGGACAATTTTACGAAAAAAAATTACTGGGCCATTAAAGTGAAACTTTACCCAGAACAACTTGATAAAAAAAATCATTTTCTTTAGTGCATACATTCCACACCCTCCTTTTGCAAAACAGCACACATTAGAGATGCACGATTCTGGCTAAAATGAGAATCACATTTTTTTTTGCTTAGAATAAAGATCATGATTCTCTCACGATTCTCGTGGCGTATCATCATCTTTGACATTATACAAAAGAATTGGGCTAACTGTACTGTTTAGTTCTTTTTAAATTCATTGAAGTGTATTTTTTTCCAAAAAATTGCATTTGAGGGACCGATGTGCAAATACATGACATAAAATATTGCAATGACCTCCATTTTATTCTCTAGGGTCTCTGCTAAAAACATATACACAATGTTTGGGGGTTCTAAGTAATTTTCTAGCAAAGAACACTGATTTTTAACTTGTAAGCAACAAAAGTCAGAAAAAGGTTTAGTCTTTAAAGCGGAGTTCCACCCAAAAGGGGAACTTCTGCTTTAAGTACTCCTTGACCCCTTTCATGCCACATATGGCATGTCATTTTTTTGGGGGGGCGGGGGGGGAGCAGGTACCTAGTTTTGACAGGCACCCAGCTCCCACTTCTGCTCTGCCGCCTAGGCGACTCCTCCTCTCTCCCTCCCTCCGATCTCCTGGGACACGTCACAGGTCCCAGAAGATTACCTGGCCACTGAGAAGGCACAGCACGACTCGTGCATGCGCAGTGCGCACCTGGCTGTGAATCCGCAAGCTGTCACAGCCGGGTGCCCATACTTACAATGCCGGCGCCGTGGAAAGGAGAGGGAGAGGAGCGAGGCTTCGGCAGTCGCATTGCTGGACTGTGTAGCTGCTGACTTTTAATAAACTTAAAAATTACTGGAACTCCGCTTTAATACCCCTTTCACACTGAGGTAGTTTTCAGGCTTTTTAGATCTAAAAATAGCGCCTGTAAAGCGCCTGAAAATTGTCTCTCATGCCACCCGTGTGAAAGCCCGAGTGCTTTCACACTAGGGCGGTGCACTTGTGGGATGGGAAAAAAGTCCTGCAAGCAGCATGTTTGGGGCAGTTTGGGAGCACTGTATACACTGCTTCTCCACTGCCCTTGGAATGAATGGGCAGTGCTTCGGAAGTGCTGCAACACGGGCACTTTTAACCCCTTTTTGGAAAAGCGCCGCTCAAACAGCGGTAATGTGCCGCTAAAGATGGCGACGCTTTACTGCTAACGGAAAGCCGCCCCAGTGTGAAAGGGCTCCAAGTGTGTAAACTGACCTCGTTTACAGACTGGTGTTCATCCTTTTGCTCTAAAAGAACCAAACTTTACATTGTTTATAGTTATCTCCCAACGCTAAGGAATGTGGCTCTGCACTGCTTACATAGAATCGTGGAAATGCCGGATTAAGATCGTTAGCGATTAATCGTGCAGCTCTAACACACATGCATTTTTCTCAACACTGTAGTATAATGCAGAGATGGTTTATATCTGTGGGTCACAGTGTGTTAAAACACAATTGTGTTGTGCTGTGTTGCCTAGTTGCATTGGATGTGTAATTCTTCACACTATGTTTTCATGTGTTGCAGTAAAATGATCATTACCACACCGCATTTGTGTGATTTGGCCCCTATGTGGGTTAGACAAATAGTATGAATAAAATTAATAAACAATAACAAAAAAGAGCATTTATATTATTTTGAAGGCAAGCCAAGCAGAGAAGGCATACCACTCTTTTTTTGTTTAACCAGCATTCCATGTAATGTTGTTTTAAGTGCAATTTGATGATTTGTGTTAACTCATCTAACAGCCCAACATTTTTAAAATGTAGTCCATTAGGTTTTAAAGCTCAATGTTAGGCAATAGTTAAGTCCACAACTAAAAGAAAAGAAAATACAGAATGTTTTACCTGCCAAAGTTTGTAATTCTGTTCATCCAGTGCTGTGACCCAAGAAACCTCTGCCAGGCAGAACAGCCAGAGCAGTAACCCCGCTGTCATCTACTGCAGATAAAACTTGGATAAGATCCCACTGCCCACCAGGTGTTTGGACAATGACGGAGCAGCAGAATACTGATATGGTCAGCTCTGTGCTCACACTCATAGAATGACAACACTATGTACAGCAACAAAGCCCTGTTTGAGTGCTAACCCTACATCTCCCAGGCAGTATTGCTATGATGTAGGTTGTAGGGGATTAAATACAAATTTCAAAACAGCATTGAGTTCAGCTTTAATTTTAGGACTTGCATCCTTTACTTGGGTAGACAGAGGTGGTAAAAAAGTATGCAATCATAAGACTATAGTTTGATACAGGGTTTCCCAACCAGGGTTCCATGGACCCCTAGGGTTCCTCCAGAGGTTGCTAGGGGTTCCTTGAGCAATGGTCAATTTCTACCTCTACCCAATGACATAATTTAGCTATCTGTAATGGGGTAATTCTTCCCAATGACCACAAGTGTAGGGAGCATTCTTCCATTGACCATCACACGAATGTATCATGAGTTGTAGATTTCCAATTTTTTAGCAGGGGTTCCCCGAGACCAGAGAATTATTTCAAGGGTTCCTCGGTGTTGAAAAGGTTGAGAAAGGTTGGTTTTATAAAACGTACTGCCAAATGGTTTCTTATGCCTCGTACACACGTTCAGATTATGGTAAGACTTATCGTTCGCATTTAGTTGTATAATACTTATATTGAATGCAACAGTGTATTTAAGCACTGTACTAAAAGTACGATTTTTTTCGTACGCTTCTAGAAAAACGTCTTGTTTGCGTAGCTACGTATCTGAAATGATCTGGTTTGCGTAGCTACGTTCATGATCGTGTGTAGTGTTTGTCTATCGATTTTTAGCGGACTCGTACTGTACTGATTAAACTATAATCGTTCGCTGGGCTATCGTCCGAGCAAAGTTTTCGTGTTTGCCCCTTTGGATATTGTTGGACAGACTGTCGTGATAGGCAGTCGAAAGCTCTGTATTAACAATCAGACTATTGGTCTGAAAGCAATTTTTATCATCCGATAATCTGAACGTGTGTACGGGGGATAAGGCATGCAGAATATGGTCAGATATTCCCATTATTATGCATTATTAAAGTGGATTTTTTTTACCTTAATGTATTCTCTGCATTAAATTTAAAAAATGCCCACTACCTGTACTACCACTCCCTGATCTCACAGTGATAGTGAGCCATTCCCTGTCAAACTGCTGTAAGGAGGGAGGGGGCATGGCTTATCAATGCAATGTGTGTTTATAGATGCACACAGTACAGTTCGGTAGCACGCACACACAGGTACGCACCTTGCTTGCTAAAGAGGCACCCAGAGCAGACAGCACCAGCAGGGGCCGCAAAAGAGGAGGTGAGGACCGCTCTGTGCAATATCATTGCACAGAACAGGTAAGTATAACATCTTTTTTTATTTTAAGCTGAAAAATGTTATCCTTTACTACGCTTTAAAGCATTAGATATTGATTTTGAATTTAATATTGACTGCATGGATCAAATACATAATTCATGTTATTGATTTTTTAAGGGAATTATGACTGTAAGGCCTCATGCACACTGGACGTTTTTGGATATTTTTACAGCAGCTATTTTTATTTTCAGATGTTTTTTCTTACAGTCCAACTCCCCATCATGTTATCCTATGTGTCCATGCACACATAGGCTGTTATGAACTGTTTTTGGCAGGGGTGTTTTTGATCTGTAAAAAAAACCCCAAGACTAGTGGGTTCTGAGAGCTGTAAAAATGCTCAAATGCTCAAAAACACGGCTCACCAACATTTTTCATCCAATGAGGGAAAAAAAAAGAAAAAACGCTAAAAAACGCTAACATGGAAAAACGCTTAAACGCTAGTGCAATAACGCTGAAAAGTGCTGAAAAATTCACTACAAAGCTACTGATGTTTTTGGAACTGTATTTTATAACCACTTGACAACTGGGCACTTAAACCCCCTTCCTAACCAGACCAATTTTCAGCTTTCAGCGCTCTCACACTTTGAATGACAATTACTCAGTCATGCAACATTGTACCCATATGAAATTTGCGTCCTTTTTTTCACACAAATAGAGCTTTCTTTTGGTGGTATTTAATCATCGCTGGCTTTTTTATTTTTTGCGCTATAATTAAAAAAAGACCGAAAATTTTGTAAAAAAAATAATTTTTCTTTGTTTCGGTTATAAAATTTTGAAAATTTGTAATTTTTCTTCATAAATTTTGGCCAAAATTTATACTGCTATATATCTTTGGTAAAAAAAAAACAAATTTGTGTATATTATTTGGTCTTTGTGAAAGTTATAGAGTCTACAAGCTATGGTGCCAATCACTGAAACACTTGATATATTGACGGCCT
>BLSH010037988.1:374412-396389 GCA_018402905.1 Glandirana rugosa
TCTGTTTTCTGCAGGTGTCGCGCCAGCCCAATAAGACTCACCTATTACACATCGCCCACAGCACTGCACAGGTCTTTCCTCCCCCCTCTCTCCTCTCACACTGCACCGATCGGTGCGGAGAGGAGAGAGAAAAGCCGGCAGAAGCGCCGGCTTGTTGACATGTGATTGCGCCGTCATTGGACGGCACAATCACGTGGTGAAAGGCCGCTCACAGCGGCCATTCACCGCGATCCGTGATCAGTCGGGTCCCCCGGACCCGACGGTCACGGATGTTCCCGTGTGCGCGCCCCAGGGGGCGCGCGGGAAGCGATATTCTGGAGGACGTCCATGGACGTCCACTCAGAATAACCCGACCGCGCTGTGGACGTCTTTTGTCTATAGCGCGGTCGGGAAGTGGTTAAAGTTTGTTAGCATGCACTTTTTAAGCTGTGGACTACCAATAATATACACATTATTCAATTGAATCATCTCTATTTTATGTTTGAGTGATATTTTGTTGCAACTTTTATCGCTAGCACTTCAATAGTTCACAAAGATATCTTTCCTCACTCATTAAAGTTTGTCAGTATATTTTGTGTAGGTGGACTACATGTCATACACACACCAGTTTTTGAAATAATTTATTTATTATCAACTGTTTATTGTTATTGTTTTTGATATGCAATTTTTGTAATCACAAGTCATTGTGGTTTTCACATTCAGCACTAGTCACTTTATATATTTCACAGTGAAAGTACACCATTTTAAATTATTTCAGCCATACACATTGTCATCGCATTCGGACCAAACTTGCACAGGACCATTTTTTTGGTCCGCGCCGGAATCAGATCACATGGGTTTGCAGTTCGGACTGCCATATGCGAGCTGAAAAGGGGGTGTCGTTAACAATGTATTGACACCCTTCAGTTTGCATGTGTGAATTGCTGTGCGAGTCGGGTGCAATGCGGGAGCCCGCAGTGGATTCGCACAATTCCCGCGTTGCACCTATGTGAACCGGGCCTTAAGCTGAACCCCAGGTAAATGAAAAAATGACCTTTAAAGTGGGGTTCCCCCTGCACTGGGGGTGAAATGCTGGTTTCTGCCACCAGTACAAAGAACTTTTTACTTGCCTCATCCCTCACAGGTTACTCATTCTATGCAGCTGGTCCTCCTAAAGACTTTTTCTCTTTGACGCTCTGTCTTGCAGCTGAAGTTGTTACAAAGCTAACACATGCAATGTAGAAACAACAGTCCTGCTTGGTGAGGACACTGCAGGCCTGCCCAGAGTGAAGGAGAAAAAGGGTAAGGGAGGGTTAAGCCAAGTAAAATCCTTGTTTCCGATACCCTGGGCAGAAATCATTAAAATACCACTATATTCAGAATAGAGATAACTTTGTTTGAATATTTTCTCAGTTAAAGAAGACAGGAAAAGGAACCACTTTAGGTGGTGATAACATAAAACTTCATATGATAAAATAATGATTCATGAGAAAATAAGACAAAATAAAAAAATAACATATGATGCAGTCTGGCCATAGAATTAACAAAGCAGCCTGTTTTTCTGAGTCCTCCCCATTACTTAGTTTTTTACCAGTTGCTCTGTTATTTTTTTTTAACTTACATCCCCATCCACACTTCACAAATACGCTTTTTTGATTTGGCTGCCCTAGACGTGACAAACACCAAAGCAGCTCCTGTTACTTTTTCAGGTGCAGAGTGTGGCGCATTTTAGCGTGTTTATCAGATATTTTGCTGTGCACAAAAACAGACATTTGCTGCCCACGTTTGGGGTGCCATTAACAATGAATGGCTCCACAAGCGCGATGCAATTTCTTTGCATTTTCATAGAACGTGCAGATGTGAATTGGGCTTAACGAACCAAGTTGTGCAGCAAGAGAGCGCTGTGTTCTGGCAGTGCTATGGGACCATTCACGGGAAGCCTTGTATTTTTATCAATGAAGGCTTGCTCGGAATGGTGGAGAGGCAGGCGGGTGATGTCCCAATCTTCTCCTAAGCCATGCAGAGGAAGCCTCTGGATAAAATACATAACATACAAGGCTTTCTGTGAATGGCTGAGCAGTGTTTAGCCCAACTTAAAGTGTTACTAAACCCAGGGCCCTGCATTCACTATATCTGGTCTCCCATAGTACACAGAACATGGAAATGCAAATATTTTAGTAAATATAAACTGCTAAATGCCTTTTCTCATCAGCATTATATAGTAGTCTTAGGACTTAGGACTTTTATCAGTGTCTGGCTGAGCACTGGTTAAAGCTTGTAGGAGTTTTCATTCTCCTCTGACTGTCCTATGAGGGTGCATGACCCCTGACCCTCTGTCTGGACAGTGCTGATTGGCCCTGTGCTGATCACATCCATCCCGATCGCAACCTTTGTAATCCAAATTTACTTCCTGTCACTGTGTAACAACACAGATTCAGTATAGTTAGCGAGGGCTGTCACTCTACAGCAACAAATGTGTTATTGGGCAGGACAGAGGAGGATTTCATCTAACAGTAGACGCATCAGCAAATAGGATTCATCCTACTGACTGTAAGGCTGGCCATAGGCAGTTCGAATATCGGGATCTTCAAGATTCAAACCATGCATGGGCAGGCTGAATGTACCAAGGTGATCAATCTAAATATAAATATATATATATATACACACATACATATATATATATATATAGTACAATCAGCCTGTCAAATTTTACATGCAATTATTGCTAGTGGCTGGTATGGCTGCTACCCGCCAGGAGAAGACAAAGGCTCAGCACAAGGGATTCCTTTGTCAAAATTGTCAGTATTGATGGGGGAATCAAGCACATTTTTTTCCTGCAACCTATGGTTGCAGAAAAGAAGTTTGCACCATGCATAGCCTGCTTAAGTTATGTTATTGTGCTGTTTTTCCATTTGTGATTTTGGCTACACTTAGGCTTTAAGCACTTACTTCCACATACTTATTGAGCTTGATACATTGGATTGCATTTTAAGCAATTCAAGTGGCTACATGGCTGACATGTATACTCTTGTTTACAGAGAACTTGAGCTCAGCCCAGCTCACTGCTGAGAGCTCTAGTATGCAATATTTAGCCCATAGTCGTTGACATTGTCAAGCAGAAGGCATCATGGAGGAAACAAATGTTTCCTCAACAGAATGGCCTGACGAGACATACTTTACAACAAGCCAAATAAATGAGGTCACACACATACTATAGTACGGGGAATTACACACCAAGAGATGTGACCCTTTAAATCCTGGCTAAATATTATTTACATTTGCTGTGCTACGGTTTACCAATAAGCCACAGATGACTGCACGTTATTTATGGGCATCCTGCAGACACCTTAATGCCAGGTTTCTCCACCATGAAATGACAGGTTCAATAAGTATTGGTAGAGCTGTATGAGAGAAACCTACTAGATGTAGTATTTGCTGATTGTAGGTGTCATAATTATACATTTTGATTGGAGTTTACCTATAGCAGATATGAATGTGCCTAAACAGGCATCATTTAATAGGCATGGCCTAATTATAATGGTGATTATAAATTTGGGAGGTTACAGTAAAGTTGTGTTTCTATTTTACCTTGCCTATTACAGAGACTGGTTCTTTTACTAGAGACAATGTAGATTATAAAAGAGTTTGTTCGCTTTAAGAGGCTGGCAAAATGTTACAAGAGGTATTAGCAATTGCCCACATAATAACACTTGCCTACTGGGCAAATTCTGACATTACTCTCATATATGTAAAAATCAGTGTTTTTGTGCTAGAAAATTACTTAGAACACCAAGCATTATATATAACAAAATAGCAGTCCTTGCAATTTTATGTCACCCAGTTTTTGCTCAGCGATTTTTCAAACGCAAGTTTTTTTGGAAAAAATACACTTTTAATGAGTAAAAAAAAAACACAATATATAATCCAATTTTTTTTTTTCAAATATGAAAGATGATGTTACACAGAGTAAATAGATACCCAACATGTCATGCTTTAAAAAAATTGTGCACGCTCAAAGAATGGTGCCAATCTACAGTACTTTAAAATCTCCATAGGCGGCGCTTTAAAAAATTCTACAAGTTACCAGTTTAGAGTTACAGAGGAGGTCTAGTGCTAGAATTATTGCTTTCGTTTGGACATATGTGGCAATACCTCACACGTGTGGTTTGAACACCATTTACATATCTGGTGTGACCTACGTATCCATTCACCACTGCGTGCAAGCACAGGCGGACGGAGGGGCTTTAAATTCATTTTTTTATTATTTATTTACTCCTTTTTTTTTACACTGTCCCAAAAATGTTGATCACTTTAATTGCGAATTGCAAGAATTGTAAACATCGCTTGTGTTAGAAATACAGCATGACAGGTTCTCTTTATTGAGAGATCTTGGGTCTATAGGTCCCTACATCTCTCCACTACCTTAAAAAGCCAAGGATCATTCACATTAATCCCTGCCCCCAAGGACTTTACAATCTAAGGTCCCTAGGCCTATTTAGACAGAAGTCAAATTAACCTACCAGCATGTTTTTGGAATGTGGGAGGAAACCATTGTACCCAGGGGAAACTTAAACAACAAGGAGACATACAAATCCCATGCAGTTTCTGGTTGGGATTCAAACGTAGAACCCTTGCTCTGCAAGGCAGCAGTGCTAACCACTTAGCCACGGTGCTGCCCTTAAAGCCCAACTCCAGGACACTTGAAAATGATCTTGCAGTGGGGCGGGTTATTTGCTTGTTTAGGCTAGGGGAAAGTAAATACAATTTAAAGGATAAGCTTACCTTTACAAAATAAATAAATAAACAGACATTTTTTTGCAGGTGAAAATAAAAATATGCATTTATTTTTTTTTTTTCTTAGGAACCTGTAAAGAATTGCACCCAGGATCAGCAGATCATGGGTGTAATGCCACGGTCCTACAGACTGTCTATGTAGCTATCTGTCTGTACCTCTGATACCCAGGGCTGGATATTCTACTAGGCACTGTAGACATTTGCCTACAGACGCCCTTCCCAGAGGGGCACCCATCAGTATGAGTTTTTTTTTTTTTAACCCTTTCGCTGCCAGGTTCCTACTGACCTGACAGAGGGGGTTTTACACACAATCCGGTGGCTGCAGCCAATGGGATTATATGTAAAACTGACAGGCAGAGTCCTGCCTATCAGGTGGAAGTGTTTGCCGCCCAACTGCTTCCACAAACCCCCATGCGCATTCTCCCCCCGCCATGTATTTCGGTTACCCATTATACTGCCGCTGTACTTGAAAGACTGTACTTGAGTGCCAAGGCTGAACAAACAGTGTATAAGAGTGTGCCGAGTACGCTCCTGCACCTGGCACAACAAGCCCTTCATTCACCTCCCTTCCTTGTCAGCACGCTGTGCTTCACTGACTGTTCACTCCTCCTATGAAGGAGAAGTCCTTGCTGGCGGCGTGACGTCACGGAGATGTGGTGGGAGGACTCGTCTTGGAGGAGCGCAGAGAGCTGTGTGGGCGCTGTGAGTCTGAGTGCGACCCAGAGGAATCGAGGTGCCTGTGGCTGCTGGCTCGCCTCTACTCTACTTGCAAGTTTCAAACAAAAGCATTGGGTTTACAGTGTGCTGCAGACTGCTAAGTAAAATATTAGCAGATATGTTTGACTGCATCTCCAGCGCTGTGGGCTGAATCTGAAGTGCCCACAGCGCTAATCTGTGCCCATCCCTGGCTCATCCAAAAAAAAAAGTATAAATCGGCCTAACATATCGGTCCAAAAAAAAAAAAAAAATCGGCATCATATATCAGCCATCACCGACCCAGATTTCTAAATATCAGCATCGGCCAGAGAAAAACCCATATTGATCTACCTCTAATTTTGCACCACCCAGAAGGGGCAGAAGGGAAGCAGGGTTCATAGTAATTGGAACATAGCGTACCAATAAATTGTCCCCTTCACTGAGGTGGCAAGGAACTGCTTTTCTAATGAAAAATCAGAAACCTGAATAGGAAGAATGGTAAAGGAACGCCCGGTGTCCAGTAGATGCAGATTTTAAAACGTTTTATTTTGAGTCACAACAATAAAATGAAGCCAACGTGTTTCAGGGGAACAAAGACTCCCCCTTCATCAGGGCTGATACTGAAAGCTATTAAAGTGTTACTAAACCCACAACAGTAAAATCAGTCTGTATGTGTAGAATAGCATGCTTGTTATACTCACTGTGGAACTTTAGGGGTTACTCCTTTGCATTGTGTAAAAATGTTCTTTGATCTTGTATGGCCAGATACTTCCTTCTTGCACTGTCTATCTGTGTAATGCCATACTACACGTAGGCAGGGTGGAAAGTTTGCACATTTTCTCTTCAGTCTCTTATGCAGTGTTGGAGATTTCCTATTTCAGTTGAGTTTTTCAGGTCACATGGTATTTACATCACACATGTGGGCGTGTATATAGATTCTAAATCACAGCCCAGTCCCTCCCTCCTCCTCCTCCGTGCCCAATAACTAAAAAAAAAACAACCACAGTGGGTGGGATATCACATGTTGATTCATGAAAGATCTGCCTCCCATAAAAGCACATGGACACAGACTGCAGTGGATTTCTAGAGGCAGTGATTGTTTATTTGTGAACTGAGCATGCCATTGTTATTAGATCATAATGTGTGTAGAAGAAAGTTGGACCACCGCAAGTTGACAAGATATAAACCAGTGTACAGGACACCGGGGATGTGTCCTAGAAGGTAGGTACATTCCACTCAATATTGGAGCCATGGTCCCTTTAAGAAGGACGATTGCAGAGTCTCAAACCCAGATCACTAGGACTTTGGTAGCTATGGGGTTAAGACCCGGGGGAGGGAGGTCTGAAAGGCAGCAGAGACTCAGTGCACCTGTGTCAAGGAAGTGAGAGAGAGAGGGACAGCTCACAAGCTGGACAGCAAGCGTGAGCTCTCTGTATCAACTGAGACACAGGCTGCTGAACCCCTCTGTCTGGCCGCCATGACACCCCGATTCTGGAGGAGCCAAAGCGAGCTGTGGGACCGAGACTAGCGGTGAGCCTGCTGTTTTAGTTATCAATGCCAGGATGCTGGACTATGTATTTACTTTGGCTGAAGAAAGCGGTCATTTGATTTTGGTTGCTTAAAATAAATGGACTGTTTGCTTCAATAAACTGGCTGGCGGTCATTACGGAGCTACCCCCAGGTTACACCAGGAACTATAAAACAAGAAAAATATTCTTGCTAGAGTTGCCAAGAAATATAAGATACCAATGTGTGACGAAGCTCACCAGACTTCACCTGTAAAAGTACTATAAAGATCCAGACCACCTGGAGATTTAGGTTTATACCAGACCTTGAGCTTTTGTATGATCCAATAAACATTCAGCAAAAAGATTCAGAAGGCTCGATTTGCTATAATTTATGAGTTATTTGTAGAACAATTGTGAGTGACAGCAGCGAGCCAACAGCTCCTGCTGCTGTGCCTTAGCCAATGAGAAGGTAGAAGCCCAGGAGAGCTTCTGCTCTTCTGCACATCGCTGGATCGGGATCGAGGGGGAAGCTGTAAAAAACCTTCAGCAGTTTGGATGCAGCCCAGCTGGTGTTAGCAGAACCCTCGCTCAGACTACCTTCCTAGCCTAAGAAGCCATTGCCTTCCTTTTTTCTGCCTTTGAACCACCACTCTTTTATCCAGCAACACATGCCGGTGTGAGCGATCACGGTTACAGTGTAAGTTCAAGTATGAGTCCATTACTTTTCATGCAACTAACTCTTGAACTTATTTTCTTATTGAGGTTTCTACGTTTTATACTTTTATTTTGTTTTGCAATTCTTCAGCAGCAGACATATACACTGCTTGGGTACCTTAAAGAAAAATCTGTACAGGGTTTCCGCTCATGGCTGTTATGACACAACATACATGAACACCATATAAAATGACTTTTATATGGTATTCATGTACAGTCAGGTCCATAAATATTGGGACATTGACACAATTCTAATCTTTTTGGCTCTAGACACCACCACAATGGATTTGAAATGAAACAAACAAAATGTGCTTTAACTGCAGACCTTCAGCTTTAATTTGAGGGTATTTACATCCAAATCAGGTGAAAGGTGTAGGAATTACAACCGTTTGTATATGTGCCTACCACTTTTTCAGGGACCAAAAGTAATGGGACAATTGGCTGCTCAGCTGTTCCATGGCCAGGTGTGTGTGTTATTCCCTCATTATCCCATTTACAAGGAGCAGATAAAAGGTCCAGAGTTCATTTCAGGTGTGCTATTTGCATTTGGAATCTGTTGCTGTCAACTCTCAATATGAGATCCAAAGAGCTGTCACTATCAGTGAAGCAAGCCATCATTAGGCTGAAAAAACAAAACAAACCCATCAGAGAGATAGCAAAAACATTAGGTGTGGCCAAATCAACTGTTTGGAACATCCTTAAAAAGAAAGAACGCACCGGTGAGCTCAGCAACACCAAAAGACCCGGAAGACCACGGAAAACAACTGTGGTGGATGACCGAAGAATTCTTTCCCTGGGGAAGAAAACTCCCTTCACAACAGTTGGCCAGATTAAGAACACTCTCCAGGAGGTAGATGTATGTGTGTCAAAGTCAACAATCAAGAGAAGACTTCACCAGACTGAATACAGAGGGTTTACCACAAGATGTAAACCATTGGTGAGCCTCAAAAACAGGAAGGCCAGATTAGAGTTTGCCAAACAACATCTAAAAAAGCCTTCACAGTTCTGGAACAACATCCTAAGGACAGATGAGACCAAGATCAACTTGTACCAGACTGATGGGAAGAGAAGAGTATGGAGAAGGAAAGGAACTGCTCATGATCCAAAGCATACCACCTCATCAGTGAAGCATGGTGGTGGTAGTGTCATGGCATGGGCATGTATTGCCGCCAATGGAACTGGTTCTCTTGTATTTATTGATGATGTGACTGCTGACAAAAGCAGCAGGATGAATTCTGAAGTGTTTCGGGCAATATTATCTGCTTATATTGAGCTAAATGCTTCAGAACTCATTGGACGGCGCTTCACAGTGCAGATGGACAATGACCCGAAGCATACTGTGAAAGCAACCAAAGAGTTTTTTTAAGGGAAAGAAGTGGAATGTTATGCAATGGCCAAGTCAATCACCTGACCTGAATCCAATTGAGCATGCATTTCACTTGCTGAAGACAAAACTGAAGGGAAAATGCCCCAAGAACAAGCAGGAACTGAAGACAGTTGCAGTAGAGGCCTGGCAGAGCATCACCAGGGATGAAACCCAGCGTCTGGTGATGTCTAAGCGTTCCAGACTTCAGGCTGTAATTGACTGCAAAGGATTTGCAACCAAGTATTAAAAAGTGAAAGTTTGATTTATGATTATTAATCTGTTCCATTACTTTTGGTCCCTTAAAAAGTGGGAGGCACATATACAAACTGTTGTAATTCCTACACCGTTCACCTGATTTGGATGTAAATACCCTCAAATTAAATCTGAAAGTCTGCAGTTAAAGCACATCTTGTTTGTTTCATTTCAAATCTATTGTGATGGTGTATAGAGCCAAAAAGATTAGAATTGTGCCGATGTCCCAATATTTATGGGCCTGACTGTATGTTGCGTGATAACCACTCAGATACGATATTCATTAGAGGTGTTAATTGCATATTGATACCCATGTATTTTTCCTACTTTTTTGCAAGTTTATTCAAACCCGTGTTGGGTTGATACGCAGAATACATATATGCATACCCTTTAATACATTACTCTTTAAATTGGGAAGATGTATAAATCTTTCAAGTCTCACGCCTATATCCTGGTATTCGCTTTCTCGATCTTTCTAAGTGTCATCCTATAGCAGCTAAACATCACATCCGTGGAATATATTTGGCTTGGCCCCTTATGCCCTAATGCTAATGCCTGCCCAGGGAGGCCTTTATGCATGCATGTTCGCAATTTAGGCAAGGTGAATATATATATATATATATATATATATATATATATATATATATATATATATATATATACACATACACACACACATACACTTTTTTATGGTATACATTACATCCAATGCATTTCGAGTGTTATGGGTCATCACCGTTGTCAAATATAGGTGAAATATTTGATATGTTTGTATTTGTATAGTGAAATTTACCCATTGCTGACTCCCTACTGTGTGTCCTGAAGAAGCAGACTAGCGAATCGCGTTGGTGCACAACGGCTCACTTACCTCAAACCTGTAAAGTATTGGGTCTTGTATGACCCAGCTTTTTAACTTATATGGTTTGAAGTTTCATGTATATATGTTGATTTTGTGCTGATTTAATAATAAAAATGGCTTTTATAAGAAATTCTTGCATGTCCGAACTAGTGGATTTTTCTCTCTTTGTCTAGAAATATATTTATGGATGTGGCAAGGGAGTGTTTTCTGTAATTGTATCTGCTGGATTCTTATTTTTCTAAATAAAGGTTACATTCGAAAAAAAAAAGCTTCAGCCTTTATGTCCTGTTCACATCTGAGCGATTTTCTGCTTGAGGCTCTAAAACGACAAATCACATTCCTTTCAAAAAAGTACATGAGCTTCTTTTTGGCAGATTACAAGCGTCTGTGACCCCATAGACTTCAATAGAAACGCCTGACTTGAGCATTTTATGAGTGTTTTCTGCTCAAATAACAGCTCTCAACCCCTAATCTCCTTTCCCTCTACTCCCCCTTGTGCTTTTTACTAGCTAAACAAAAATGCTTGAAGCTGTAAAAACGCTTGTAATACACTTCTAAAACACTGTAACCACTTGCCAACCGTCAACCGCGGGTTGACGGCGACAAGATGGCTCGATATCGCAAACCAGCGTCATACGATGGTGGCTGCGATATCATGCACTGTGAGGGCGCGCGCCGCCGGAGGCGCGCCCGCGCGCTCACTGTGTTCGGGGGGGCCAGGAAGCGGGTGCGGCAAACTCTATCTCCGCCAGCTACCCACGATGCCCCCCCCCCCGCAGTGAAAGAACAGAGGTCCGTGTAAGTAAACACGGACCTCCGTTCTGTGAGAGGGGGAAGGGCTGTGATCAGGTGGCTCGATATCGCAAACCGACGGCGGCTGCGAGATCGTGCACTGTGAGCGCGCGCCGCCAGAGGCGCGCTCACTGTGCCTGGGGGGTCCAGGCAGCGGGTAGGGCAGACTCGATCTTCGCCGGCTACCCGCGATGCCCCCCCCCCCCGCACAGTGAAAGAACTTTTGCACAAACCGATCAATAAATGCGGATTGCGATTTTTTTTATCACAAATATGAGGAAGAATATAAATCGGCCAAAACCGATGAAAAAAAATGTTTTTTTATATATTTTTTTTGGATTTGTATTTTAGCAAAAAGTAAGAAATTTGGGGTTTTTTTCAAAATTGTCGCTCTTCTTTTGTTTATAGCTGCGATCAGAAATGACGTAGCGGTGATCAAATACCACCAAAAAAAAGCTCTATTTGTGGGGAAAAAAGGAAGCAAATTTCGTTTGGGTAAAATGTCGCACGACCGCGCAATTGTCAGTTAAAGTGATGCAGTGCCAAATCGCAAAAAGGGCTCTGGTCCTAAAGTGGGAAATCCTTCCGGGGCTGAAGTGGTTAAAAAGCTGCAAAACTAGCTGCATACTAGCTCATTATGCTATTGTCTTGCAGGTTTTTATTTTTTTATTTTATTTTTTCTGGGTAGACAACCGCTTTAAGTCACTTGACTGGAGCTCAAGAACAGCTTTTTTGAAAGAAAACAAGAAAACATCAGCCAGTATTTTCATACAGACATCTAAAGTTACTAAAGGAGCCACTCTAAGTGCCGGTTCACACAGGGGCGACTTGTCAGATGACTGTCGCGCTCCATGCAGTACAATGGAACCGTTCTAATAGGTGTGACTCAAGTCGCTCCAACTTAGAAAAAGGTTCCTGTACTACTTTGAAGTGACTTCAGAGCGACTCGCATTGACTTCTATACAGTAGTCGTTTACAAACCGTGCTGAAGTCGCACTGTATGGGGCAACTTCAAAGTCAGACGAGAATCGAGCGACTTTGAAGCCCCCCCTGTGTGATCCAGGCACTAAAGGTATAACAAAAGCAAATGCAAACATCTACTGTATCTGCACTGTAATACCAAGGTTATAAATGAGATCCTATGTTTCAACAGTATTTATGTATAGCTTGTATTGCTTATTTTGTAACACACCTTTTAAAAGCCTAGTCTACAATGGAGACAAAACTACTACAGTCTAGACTAGAGAAGTGGTGAGCTGGGATGCCAAGCAGTTAGCAGGTGCAGTAATTCAAGGGAACAATGGATTTAAAAAAAAGAAATGAAAGTCATAGTAAAAGACACCCATAAGGCGGTAATCACTGGCACTAAAATTCACTCTATGCGCTACTTGGGCATTAGGTTTCAAAAAGTAGAAAAATACCACACATAACTAACCAGCAATATGTCTTTAGTAACAAACATTTGACAATATACATATAAAAGCAATACATACAAAAGCACTCACAAGGTTTCAGAATATATCATTTGGTAAACACTATACTTTTAGTTTGAAGGCTAAGTTTCCCACTGAAAAAAATATATATATTTTGGGAGGTAAATGTGGATTTATTCATTTTTTATCAGGAGCCTGCACAGAAGTGCCCCCGTGATCAGAGGATTGCAGGTGCAATGTCAGGCTCCTGCATTCTCTTCCTATCGCTCTGTACAGGCTGTCAGATTGAGAGCTGCAATAAAACTGAATGAACTACAAGCGTGCTCATCAACGCCCTCACAGTCCATTGAAACTACAAGTCCATCTATCCTTAGATGTGTACTTACAAACCACTAGGAATCAGTGATGTAAGTATATCATTAAAAAGGATTCAAACATAGAATTGAAAGGTTTTTTCTTTAACCTCAATACATTCTCTGCATGCAGGTATAAAACCTTTTACTGTGTGTCAAACACTTACCTGATCAAGTGCTGTGCCCGGCTGCGGGTGTTCTTCCCTTCTCTTCCTGGTCTCACAGGGTTTGCTAAGAACAGTGGGAGCCATTAGTGCCTGCTGCTGTCAGGCAAATCCAGTGAGCACAGAGTGGGGGCGGGGCCGAGCTGCGCTGTGTGTGTCTATAGACCAGTCTTTTTCAACAAGGGAGCCATGGCCCTAGTAGAGGAAGGTTCTCACATGAGATTGAACTCCCGATCCCAGGCCGAACTGTAAATCGTCACTTCGGGAGTTCAGTCAAGTAGTGAATGCCAAGTGAAAGGTGAGGTGTCTTGCCAAGTGTGTGCTGTGCTCCCTGCTTCCCCTACAGCAAGGGTAGGCAACCTGCGGCCCTCCAGCTGTTATGGAACTACATTTCCCATGAGGCATTGCAAGGCTGGCAGTTACAATTTCTCCCAGAGGCATGATGGAACTCGTAGTTCTGCAACAGCTGGAGGGCCGCAGGTTGCCTACCCCTGCCCTACAGTGCACTACCCGGCAGTCAGAGTGAAGGTAAAGTACTGCTGATTTTTAAAAGGCTATCTGTATGTATATTTGTGTGTATATACGGTATGTATGTGTGTGTTTATATATGTGTTTATGCATGCGTATATTTACTGTATATATGTGTAAGTATATGTGACAGTATCTCACAAAAGGGAGTACACCCCTCACATTTTTGTAAATATTTTATTGTATCTTTTCATGTGACAGCACTGAAGAAATGACACTTTACTACAATGTAAAGTAGTGAGTGTACAGCTTGTAGAACAGCGGACATATTCTGTCCCCTCAAAATAACTCACACAGCTATTAAAGAGGAAGTAAACCCTGATGGGTTTTACTTCCTCTTCGTTGCTCTGCATTACCCTGCAATGTAAAAGCAAAATAGGCTAGTATGTATCGCATACTAGCTTATTATGCGACACTTACCTGCATTGGAAGCCCGTGCTGTCCCCGCAGTAGGAAGCGTCCATCGTCGCATCTCTTCCTTCCGGGGCCACGGACTGCGGCTCTGTGATTTGCCGGAGCCGCGTGGCGTCACTCCCGATTGCCAATCGCGGCACGATGTCAGAGAAGGTACGGCACAAAGGCTGTTTCTTCACTGCGCATGTGCCTGGTGACGTGGGTACATCACAGTACACTGTATATCTCCTAAACCGTGCAGGTTTAGGAGATATACAGGGAATCTACAGGTAAGCCTTATTATAAGCTTACCTGTAGGTTAATAATATATTTTTTGTGGCCACCATTATTTTCCAGCACTGCCTTAACCCTCTTGGGCATGGAGCTCACAAAAGCTTCACAGGTTGCCACTGGAGTCATCTTCCACTCCTCCATGATGACATCACAGAGCTGGTGGATGTTAGAGACCTTGCGCTCCTCCACCTTCCATTTAAGGATGCCCCACAGATGCTTAATAGGGTTTAGGTCTGGAGACATGCTTGGCCAGTCCATCACCTTTACCCTCAGCTTCTTTAGCAAGGCATTGGTTGCCTGGGAGGTGTGTTTGGGGTCTTTATCATGTTGAAATACTGCCCTGTGGCCCAGTCTGAAGGGAGGGGATCGTACTCTGCTTTAGTATGTCACAGTACATGTTGGCATTCATGGTTCCCTCAATGAACTGTAGCTCCCCAGTACTGGCAGCACTCATGCAGCCCCAGACCACGACACTCCCACCACCATGCTTGACTGTAGACAAGACGCACTTGTCTTTGTACTCCCCACCTGGTTGCCACCACACACGCTTGACACCAACTGAACCAAATAAGTTTATCTTGATCTCATCAGACCACAGGACATGGTTCCAGTAATCCATGTCCTTAGTCTGCTTGTCTTCAGCAAACTGTTTGCAGGCTTTCTTCTGCATCATCTTTAGAAGAGGCTTCCTTCTGGGACGACAGCCATGCAGACCAATTTGATGCAGTGTGCAGCGTTTGATCTGAGCACTGACAGGCTGACCCCCCACCCCTTCAACCTCTGCAGCAATGCTGGCAGCACTCATACGTCTATTTCCCAAATACAACCTCTGGATATAGCGCTGAGCACATGCACTCAACTTCTTTGGTCGACCATGGCGAAGCCTGTTCTGAGTGGAACCTGTCCTGTTAAACTGCTGTAGGCTTTTGGCCACCATGTTGCATCTCAGTTTTATGGTCTTGGCAATCTTCTTACAGCCTAGGTCATCTTTATGTAGAGCAACAATTCTTTTTTTCAGATCCTCAGAGTTCTTTGCCATGAGATGCCATGTTGAACTTCCAGTGACTTCCAGTGACCAGTATAAAAGAGAGCGACAACACCAAATTTAACACACCTGCTCCTCATTCACACCTGAGATCTTGTAATACTAACGAGTCACATGACACCGGGGAGGGGAAATGGCTAATTGGGCCCAATTTGGACATTTTCATTTAGGGGTATACTCACTTTTGTTGCCAGCGGTTTAGACATTAATGGCTGTGTGTTGAGTTATTTTGAGGGGACAGCAAATTTACAGTTATACAAGCTGTACACTCTCTAATTTACATTGTAGCAAAGTGTCATTTCTTCAGCGTTGTCACATGAAAAGATATCAAATATTTACAAAAATATGAGGGGTGTACTCACTTTTGTGAGATACTGTATGTACAGTATGTTTATATATATATGTGTATGTGTGTGTGTTTATATATGTGCGTGTATGTATGTATGTACTGATATGCGTGTGTTATTTATGTGCATGCATGTGCATTTACGTGCATGTGTATATGTATGTACATTACTTTTAGTCCTGATCACGATACCTATATGGTTAGAGCTGATTTTTTTATGACTAGTTCATAATACCGGCAAGAAAGTGGAACTCCTCTGAAAAGAGATCCATGTGCAGATCGCTTTTCATAGGCATTTGTCAGGCAGTGAAGAGGCATTATGTTGCCTCCTCACCTCCTGTTAACCCTCTAAATGTAGCATCACCACACCATAACCGCATGCTGCGTATAGGGCAGCACATTCTTTTCAATAGGGTGCCACACAGAGAAAGAATTCCCTGATTGTTCTTTTCCTTTATAAAGTACGCTGCACCGAAAAGCGCACTGTTTGCACCAATGCATGGGGGGTACTGTTAAGCATTAATGACACCCCTGTGTGTCTGCTAAAGAGCAGTGCATTTGTCTGCATGTCAGGAACATGCAAGAGTTTCCAAGCATTCACGCAGCAATGTGAACCAAGCCTTAGTGTGGGGTGCCTCGAGATTGGACATACTTTTCAAGGGTGCCCTGACTGGAAAAAGGTTGAAAAACACTTCTATAACCACTTCAGCCCGGAAGGATTTCCCATGTTAGGACCAGAGCACTTTTTGCGATTCGGCAACCGACAATTGGGCGGTCATGTGACGTTGTACCCAAACAAAATGTGCGTCCTTTTTTTCCCACAAATAGAGCTTTCGTTTGGTGGTATTTGATCCCCTCTGCATCATTTGTGATCACCACTATAAACAAAAAAAGGGCGACAATTTTGCAAAAAAAAAAGAAAAAAAAAAAAAAAAAACAATATTTCTTACTTTTTGCTAAAATACAAATTCAAAAAAATAAATAAATAAATAAACCAATTTATTCATCGGTTTTGGCAGATTTATATTCTATTCTCTCTCATATTTTTGGTAAAAAAAAAAAAATTGTGATTGGTTTGCGCAAAAATTACGTTTACAAACTATGAGAATTAATTTCTGGCATTTTAACTTTTTTTTTTTTTTTACTGGTAAAAACAGCGATTCGTGGGACGTTGCCACTCTGCAACAGTAAATGTACGCAAGTCGGTTGGGTACTGGATAGACACACCCAGCCTGGCTCGGGAGCAAGCCTGCACATCTGTCGCCCCAGCAAGCAGTTTGCTATGGGGACAGACACAGAAGACGGGGAACCAAGATTGACCGTGGGGGACCCAATAAGAAGAGCTAAGGCGCGGCTCTGTGCAATACTATAGCACAAAGCAAGTTAGTATAAACCTGTTTATTATTTTAATTTTAAAAAATAGACTTTATAATCACTTTAAGCCAGCGACCGCTTGTGTTTGACTTTTAGTCTAGCCTTCAAAACCCAGAAACTCTGCAGATTTTTGCAAAGTTTCTTTCCTATTCTCTCCTAAATTATATTAACGCAGTTAGGTCGAAAAACGAATCTGCAGTCTATGAAAGGCTATGAAATCTGGGAGTATCTGGTCAATGATCTCAAGGCAGTTGGGACCATAGTCACCAAGAAAATAATTGGTAACACACTACGCCGTGAAGGACAGAACCCCTACAGCGCCCGCAAGGTCCCCCTGCTCAAGAAAGCACATGTACAGGTCCGTCTGAAGATTGCTAATGAACATCTGAATGATTCAGAGTAGAACTGGGTGAAAGTGTTGTGGTCAGATGAGACCAAACTCAAGCTCTTTGGCATCAACTCAACTCGCCGTGATTGGAGGAGGAGGAATGCTGCCTATGACACCAAGATCACATCCCCACCATCAAACATGGAGGTGGAAACATTATGCTTTGGGGGTGTTTTTCTGCTAAGGGGACAGGGCAACGCATCAAAGGGACCATGGACAGGGTATGTACCATCAAATCTTGGGTGAGAACCTCCTTCTCTCAGCCAGGGCATTGAAAATGGGTAGTGGATGGGTATTCCAGCATGACAATGACCCAAAACACATAGCCAATGCAACAAAGGAGTGGCTCAAGAAGAAGTACATTAAAGGTCCTGGAGTGGCCCAGCCAATCCCATAGAAAATATGTGGAGGGAGCTGAAGGTTCCAGTTTCCAAACGTCAGCCTCGAAACCTTAATGACTTGGAGAGGATCTGCAAAGAGGAGTGGGACAAAATTCCTCCTGAGATCTGTGCAAACCCGGTAACCAACTACAAGAAACAGCTGACCTCTGTGATTGCCAACAAGGGTTTCGCCACCACCAAGTACTGTCATGTTTTGTGAAGGGGTCAAATACTTATTTCACTCATTAAAATGCAAATGAGAGATGACCACAACAGTTCATCCGATATTATCTGATCGGACATGCAGGAAAAATTTTCTCGTACAATACCCGATCTTGCGATTGTCATTTTAACCAGTACTGTACAGTTGACGTTCGAAAATGCAATACATATACACTACAACACATCATATCACTTCTGATTTTTTATTCTGTCGTATGAGAATTTTCGTGAATTAAGTAAACTTTCGATCCGAGATTAGCATGCAAAAAAAAAAACGGACGATCATTCGTTCGATAATCTCATTGTGTGTACCGGGCATATGTCTAGTTAAAAGATAAATAAATCCTATAAATAAATATATGAAACATGATGAATGAATGGGCTTGAACCTTTCAATCCAATCATCCCTGTCCTCCATTGATACATTACGTTTTAAAGTAATGTCTCAGTGGCTCATCCCTCAATGCAAGCATGGTCTGCTGGACTGTCTCTTAAACTGGCCCATACTACTCCGGAAATCCTATGTCCTGTATTAAATGTTTTAACCCTAAACAAGAATTGCTTATATTTATAGAAAAAAAAAAAAGTTTAAAAAATTAGCAGACTTTAGAAAAAATAATAAATCACTATTACCCTAAGAAATTTGAAGTTGCCCTGCCTGTCTGGCCTGATAACCCGGCTCTCCCCCCTCCCATCTGTGACACTGCAGCCTTTTCAGGTCAGTCTGCTTATGTAAAAGAAAAGTGCTGATTTGTTCTGACTGTTTCACAACCTGCAAATGCAGGTAACAGGGAGGTCGCACCACCTCCTAAGGTTATCCCGGGGAATTAACTAAGCTTCTAATGCCAACCGGTGCAGGAAACAGTCTAGAGTGGCATGCACCACATTAGGGATACTAAAGCTAACAATGTTTTTATACCTTAATGTATTCCTTGCATTAAGGTAAAAAAAAAACACATTAGGACCAGAGCACTTTTTGCGATTCAGCACTGTGCCGCTTTAACTGACAATTGCGCGGTCGTGCGACTTTGTGCCCAAACGAAATTGACGCCCTTTTTTTCCCCACAAATAGAGCTTTCATTTGGCGGTATTTGATCACCTCTACATCACCGCTATAAACAAAAAAATAAGCGACAATTTTGAAATAAAAATTTTACTTTATGCTATAATACATATCCAATAAAAAATATAAAAAAAAACAAATTTATTTATCAGTTTTGCCCGATATATATACTTCCTCATATTTGTGGTAAAAAAAAAAAAAAATTGCGATCAGCGTTTATTGATTGGTTTGCGCAAAAGTTGCCACGTTTACAAACCATGAGAATTAATTTATGGCGTTTTTACTATTTTTTTTTTTTTTTTTACTAGGAATGGCGGCGATCTGCGATTTTTATCAGAACTGCGATACTGGGGTGAACATGTCGGACATTTTTTACACTTTTTTGGGACCAATGACATTTATACAGCGATCAGAAATTTAAATATCCACTGATTACTGTATAAATGTCATTGGCATGTAAGGGGTTAATCTGCAGGGGGCGATCTAGGGGTTAACTGTGTTCCCTAGGCATGTTCTAACTGTGAGGGGGCTGGGCTGTCAGGGGCATAAGAGATCTAACTGTTCTCAGTGACAGGGATCAGTAGATCTCTTACATGGCGCCTGACAGAGCGGGGAACTGCCTGTGTGTACATCGGCGGTTCCCCATTTTTCTTCTCTGCCAGGCAAACGTGTGTAGCCAGCAGATATCAAGTCCACCGGACCCGCGGCCACACTGCTGCACAGTGCGGCGGGCATGAGAGCGCACCGCCGGTGGCGCGCTCCCAATCCGTTAGCTGTGCATGAGCGAGCCGCCGTTTATAAACGGCGATTCGTGCTTCAGCGCCACTCTGCAGCAGTAAAAGTATGCGAGGAGGTCGGAAAGTGGTTAGCCAATCGGATAAACCTGTTTTAGGTCTATCTGCACCAACAATGGCAGATTTTTTCATTTCAAAGTGAAATAGAAACTGGATTGGGTTCTACGACTAACAAAGCAGCAGTATACTTCTGTATAAAAAAACAACCACATATTCCCGCCAGGAGCTGGTGTACAGAACGGTCTGCTCTCTACGCTCATACAAGTGGTATACATACAAACACAGTCCTCCTCCTCCTATGTGCACCCAGCTGAGTGGGGGGCAGGGACAGACAGAGTAATCCAGGGCATGCAGCCCCAGCTACTGTTAAAGACAGCTTAGAACAGTGTTTCTCAACTCCAGTCCTCAAGGCGCCCCAACAGGTCATATTTTCAGGATTCCCATTATTTTGCAAAGGTGATTTGATCATTTTCACTGCCTTAGTAATTACCACAGCCGTTTCGTCTGAGCGAAATCCTGAAAACATGACCTGTTGGGGCGCCTTGAGGACTGGAGTTGAGAAACACTGGCTTAGAACATGGAGTAGATCAGTCTTAACTAACCACTTCAATGTGGTCATGTGACGCTGTACCCAAATAACTTTTTTATAATTTTGTTCCCACAAATAGAGCTTTCTTTTGGTGGTATTTGATCACCTCCGGGGTTTTTATTTTTTGCGCTACAAATAAAAAAAGACAGAAAATTTTTGAAAAAAAAAAGTTTTTCTTTGTTTCTGTCACAAAACTTTGTAAATAAGTAAGTTTCCTCCCTCACTGACGGGCACTGATGAGGCTACACTGACGGGCACTAGTGAGGCTACACTGACGGGCACTAGTGAGGCAGTACTGATTGGCACTGATGAGGTGGCACTGATGATGAAGCACATATATGCAGCACTGATAGGTGGCAGTGATAAGCAGCACTGACGGGCACTCATAGGCGGCACTGATGGACACTCATAGGCGGCACTGGTGGGCACTCATAAGCAGCACTGTGGGCACTGATAGGGGGCAATGCTAGATGACACTTGGTTTGGTGGTCCTTCACTGGTGGTCTTGGGTGGCATCCAAGATGGCACTGAGTGCCATCCCTGTTAGGCACTGTGGCCCCTTACCTGGTGGTCCCTGGGTGGGCTTCCTGGTGGTCAGGGTGGGCTTCCCTGGTTGTCTCCCTGGTGGTCCCTGTGGGCATTCCCTGGTGGTCTTAGGTGGGCTCCCTGGTGGTCCTCTGTAGCAATCCTGGGGGGGCTGCACTGATAAACAATCAGTGCAGACCCCCCCTGTCAAGAGAGCCACCAATCGGCTCTCATCTAGTCGCGTCTGCACATATACGGCCCTTCCTGTTTACACTGTGATCAGCCGTGATTTGTCAAAGTTGATCACATGGTAAAGAGCTTCTGACAGACTGACAAACCACAACCCCGATTGCCACGCTGCATGGCCCCGCGGGAGTATGGCGGCTTGTTATCCTGCTGGACATCATATGACGCCCAGTCAGGATGACTGAACCACTTCCTGGCCATCATTCTGCATACGGCGGCAGGGAAGTGGTTAACAAACAAGCTTGCACCCCTTTTGTTAATTAAGCAGAGCCTTTTCTAAGTTTAGAAGAGCAGGGCAAGCATTAAGCTTGCACCACTCTTTGTTAATTCCCCCAAGATGCTTTGGAAAACCCAAGCAGTGCAGGAACAAGATCTAGTGAGAGTGAGTGGCAACTGCTATAAATCACTTACCCCAAATCTTCTGAGAGATTCCAAAATTCACACAGGCATCTAAAGCGATAGATGTTTACAACCTTTAGTTTTATACACATCTAAATGTGTCACTAGAGGAATCAATGGGGCCGTACACACAGATGGTGTCTGCAGACTGACAGTCACCAGCTCTCTGCTCGCGAAGCACTGAGGACTAGGGGTCGACCGATATATCGGTTGGCCGATATATCGGGCCGATATTTGCCTTTTTTGGATGAATCGGCATCGGCCGATTATCATGCAAATTAGGCCGATATCCGCCCCCTCCCGTCGGCGCCGGGAGCTCGCATTAGACTGCGGGCTCCCGGACACTCAGGAGCGCTGCTGTGTCATTCAGACACAGTGAGAAGGCAGAGCAGCCCCAGTGGCCAAATGGAGTACTGCGGCCGCTCGGGCTGCTCTGCCTTCTGATTTACAGGCTCACGTGTGATGACATCATCACAGCGCA
>BLSH010037988.1:396595-410274 GCA_018402905.1 Glandirana rugosa
GGGGGGGGGGGGGGGGGGGGGGGGGGCGTCAAACCGTAGAAACGGGACCCGGGATCTACTGGAACAGGGTTGTGACCGACGTAGATAGGGGGTGGTCTTACTTTTGACTCACTAGTTTCTCGCTACTAACGAGTCAGGAGTCATCTCCAGCTGGCTATACCCAAAAAGAGACCGGCTATGGCTACGGCTATAAATCTTTAGCCTCACCGGCTACCGGCTATAACCTACGGCTAAAAAACCCCGGCTATACAATCCGGCTAACATATCGGCCCCAAAAAATCGGCATCCAATATCGGCCATCGGCCACTCCGATTTCTAAATATCGGCATCGGTATCGGCCAGAGAAAAACCCATATCGGTCGACCTCTACTGAGGACTGAGCAATCATCGCTCTTTGATCACTCAGTTTTCATTCTGGTGGGGGATAGATGCAGCCAGTGTTGGGACAAGGTCATCTAGGGCCCAGGGCAAAGATGCCAAACTGCACCCCCCCCCCAAATGTATGAACATTGTGTCAGCAAAAACCCCCTGCCCCCCCCCCCCCAAAAAAAATTCAAGCACTATAGGCGGGCTATAAGATCGCACTTGGGCCTTGCACTAGAAGTGCCACTGGCTGTCAGATTGCCACTGTGCAGTATTTGTTTACCTGCCCCCTACACATGTTCTTTGATGGAAGGGGATGGGGAAAGATACAAACACTAAAAAGTGGCGATCCGGCAGTCCGGATCCAGGAGAACTGCAGTGGCAGGAGATGAACCTGGAGGGAAGAGAGAGCACAACCTGTCCCTCCTCCAATCTCTATCCTCCATTCCAGATCTGGCTTGTCTCCTCCAGCGCTAATCTGACAGGAGTGTTGAAGCTGCCATCACTACTCCTGTCAGCTTGTAGGTAGGAACTCAACATATGGTGAACCCCCTCACATGGTACCACCACACCCAGGGCAGCTTCCCCTTTTGCCCACCCCTTGTCCTGGCCCTGGATGTGGCAACAGACTGATGCTGCATCCTCCTAGGCAAGTATGATTTAAATAAATAAAAAATAAACACTTCTCTTTTAAAAGAAGGTGAATACTTTAGGCACATATTTTCACAAGGTCTAAACCTCAGGAAATATGCATATGCCCATGTAAATGAAGCCCAATAGCCCTGTGCAGTGGGATGATTTTGAGACCAACACTATAATTTCCAAGGTACTTATGTGCAATTACTACCATTAAGGCAGTTTTTCCATAGTCGGAGCACACGTTTGGTTTAAAAAAATTAATGTTTAACAATTTTAAACAGCTGAATAGTAAAAGGATTTAGGTGACCTGCCAACATAATCATCAGCTACCACTGAATTTCTTTTCTAACATAGAACAGAGGGTTGCCAGTGTGATCCTTGGGAAATTTAAATATGATAGAACCTTTAAAGGGGCGCTTAAGATCAAAAGGGTTCTTTCCTTTCTGTAGCAGTATAACTGAAGAGCGAGCTTAGAAGGGAATGACAACCTTCCTTAATTATGTAAATAGATTCTGTGAGGTGACATATGGCATGACCAAGAGACGCATACTTCAGCCATTTTAAGCATATGTGCCTTTTTTGTTTTTTCTTAAAAGCACTCAATCAAAATGTTATGTTAGCCCTCAAAGCATGATGATTTCTCACAGAGCTCAAACTAAGCAGCCAGAAATGGTAAAATAGCTGTATATTCTCTACTTTGACTACTACTAATACCACCATTACTTTAAGTACTGCGAATTATAATTGTTGAATTACAGAAGTGCAAGTTGGCACAGCTTAATGCGCCTACTAGGGATTTAACAGCTAAAAACAGATTTAAACAAAGGATCAGAAGGCATGTAGAAGTACTTTTTTCTAAAGGGAAATTATATATGAGTGAAAAGTTGTGGGCCTTGTTCTCACTGAATGCTCAACAACTCCTGTATTATTTACACCATAGGTGTGATTGCTTATGGTGGGTTGCGGCACACCATGCCATGCATTCATTTATTACAGTCATTCAAAGCTTTTGACTTCTGCCTTACACCCCTTTTCCCATTTACCAGAATGTGAGGGCTCATATTAAAGTGCTATAGATCGAAAGTCTATTTAATAATGCTAAATAAAAGGGATTTTAGGAGCGGGCCCTATCTTTTTATTCACGTAGCAGAATTCTGCATCTGGCTGATTAACAGTGAGTCACCCTGCAGAAGCATAAATTGCTCAAAATCTCCCACCTACATACTCCTGCATCTCCAGTAAATAACAGTAACCTCCTGTCTACCTCCCTTTCTGAATGAGCTATTGTGTAGCTGTCTGAAAAATTGCCTTTCCTTGAATTTAATTTATAATGACTCTGTTTTCAAGCCCCTTTTAATATGTATTGTCTATATATATATATGATGTTTTCTTTTTCTGTTCAGACATTCAATGATTCATTTCATTTTCTCCTTGCAACATAGCCGGTTTACCAAGAAGACTAAGACTCAAAGCCGTGTGGGAGATTAGCTCGTGGGGATCACTTTTCAGAGGAAATGATTCAGCGTGGAGGTCAGTTTATTTAAAATCTGGCAGCTTGCCAGGTTTATTATCACAGGTTTGCAAGATCAAAACACATAAAAACATTAAACAAAAACCTTGCAGTCCGGCGCTAAACTAAACAATCCGGTTCCTCTCTATACAGTGTGGGGCTGTCCCAAATGCCCACAAAACATAAGCACAAACCTTGATCTTTGAGCCCAAATCAGCACACACAGAGCTCACTCAGCTTTCTCCCTCTGAGATACAGGATAGAGCTCCCCTCTGCTCTCTTCCTGGTCATTAACCACTTCAGCCCCGGAAGGATTTCCAGCTTTAGGACCGGAGCCCTTTTTTTGCGATTCGGCGCTGCGTCGCTTTAACTGACAATTGCGCGGTCGTGCAACGTTGTACCCAAACGAAATTTGCGTCCTTTTTTTCCCACAAATAGAGCTTTCTTTTGGTGGTATTTTATCACCTCTGCGTCATTTCTGATCACCGCTATAAACAAAAGAAGAGCAACAATTTTGCAAAAAAACCCAAATTTCTTACTTTTTCCTAAAATACAAATACAACATTTTTTTTTTCACCTTTTTTGGCCGATTTATATTCTTCCTCATATTTGCGATAAAAAAAATCGCAATCGGCGTTTATTGATTGGTTTGCGCAAAAGTGGTCGCGTTTACGGATGATGAGAATTCATTTTTGGGGTTTTTATTTTTTTTTTATTTTTTACTAATAATGGCGGCGATCTGCGATTTTTTGCGGTACTGCGATATTTCAGCGGACATGTCCGACCATTTTGACACTTTTTTGGGACCATTGGCATTTATACAGCGATCAGTGCTATAAAAATGCACTGATTACTATGTAAATGCCATTGGCAGTGAAGGGGTTAACCTGCAGGGGGCGCTCTAAGGGTTAACTATGTTCCCTGGGCGTGTTCTAACTGTATGGGGACTGCCCTAACAGGGGAAGGGAAGTGGTCACAGCCTTCACGTACAGGAAGGCTGTGATCACAGCCCTTCCCCCTCACACAGAGCGGAGGTCCGTGTTTACATACACGGACCTCCACTCCTTCGCTCCGGGGGGGCCATCGCGGGTAGCCGGCGGCAATCGAAGCCGCCGCACCCGCTCCCTGGCCCTCCCCGAACACAGTGAGCACGCGGGCGTGCCTCCGGCGGCGTGCGCGCGCTCACTAAACTCGTTCCCGCAGCCGCCGTCGTATGACGGCGATTTGCGGGAACGAGCCACTTTGCCGCCGTCAGATGCCGATCGGCGGTCGGCAAGTGGTTAAATGCAGGTGGAGAGGGGTTTGAGTGGACCAGAAAGACCGGGTCGGAACCATGGTGGCTGGCAAAACCCGGGTTGGACTCTTGCTAGTCACCCCAAAGTGATCGCATGCGAAGCGACAAGTATCGCCCGTCCATTATGTCGCCTCACATAACATCACACCCTATAAAGCTATAAGAATTATATATATATATATATATATATATATATATATATATATATATATATAGATTTCTCAGCTCTGCATTGTGTGAGTCTCCCTGTTTCTTCACTGATTCCTGATCTCAGAATACACTACTGCTCAGCGGCGCGTGCCACGTGTGCATATACAGGCATTATCAAGAAAAACATGGCCCACTTTAGGCTTTGGTGCCTCCAAAAAGCCTTTTACAATAGTCTGCCCGGTACAAGGCATACCTGCTATTGGGTGCAGGTCATATTCTAGCCTGTTTTGAGCTGTGTTGCCAACCTAGGTGTCAGGATTCAGCAGCTAATGAGACCAGACACATGTAGCTACACATGGAAACTGAGACCAGACAATGTAGATAGCCTTAAAGTGAGATTTATTTACAGAGAAACACACAAACAAGCATAGACAGCAAACAATGAACATAGGAAACTCCAACAAACAAGAACCAACTCCAATGGCAATAAATAAAGAAATGAACCTAACAACTGACTATATACAAATATATACAATATTAGGACAAGGGTAACAGGCAATGCAGGGATGCAAGGAAGGGGAAAAACAAGACTGGGTGCTAGGGCAGGGAGCAGAGGGGTACAGGGCGCAGGATGGATCACAAGAAGGCAATCAGAATAGTGACGCACTGGGGAAAGGGAGGAGCAGCCCTAGGGTCCTTTCACGCGACCGGAGCCCGCTGCTCAGCAGGGATCCATCCATTGATCCCCGCTGAGCCGGCGGATGACAGGACCGTCTCTGCACTCCGTGCAGAAACGGACCAGTCAGAGCTCCGCTCTCCTCTATGGGGGATCGGATGAACTCGGACCGTCTGTCCGTGATAATCCGATCTGCCAGATGGATGGAAAATAGGGTTTCCATCCGTCTGTGTTTAGCGGATCGGATTGGATGTCAGCGGACAGGTCACCGCTGACACCGGTCGCTCCATAGAGGACAATGGAGCGTCCGTTCAGGTCTGCATAAAAAACTGATACGCGGACCTGAATGGTCCGCTGGTGTGAAAGGACCCTTAAAATAGCCACCTGGCAGCTGAACACAGGTGTAACTGATCATAACAGCCTGCTGGCTTCTGGGGGACACCTGCTGGAGGACACTGGAACTGCAGCAATCAGCCCAGAGCAGCACAGTGCCACCAGCAGGTGAACTCAATCGGAACACTATTGCACATCGGCGGCACGCACCTCACCGCTCCTGAGGCACCTGCCTGGCACCGCAGTGTCGATGTGATCGCTTGTCCATCTTGGCTGACATTAATGGGGGTCCAGCAATCCTCGGTGGGCAGTCTCCGGCCGCCATGTGGACGCCCCTCCCCCTCCCATCACGCCAGCTGTTGGACAGCGCACGCTGGGTGGGCCCCAGGCACATAACACGCCGGGTTGGCATCAGACAGTCCCGCCACAGCACACTCATCACTTGTGTTCATTTGAACTTCCAAACTTTCCTCCATGCCATTTTCTCTACTTTTCTTGGGCAAGTCTTTTTGCCTTCTGTTTCATCCCTCAGGCTCCCTTTTTCATACACCATCCACACCAATTTCCACTCTCTGGCATTTTCCATGATATTCCTACTTTTCCACACACACCATAGCTTTCCCATCCTCCTGTATTTCCTATTCTTTTCACCTTTTCCTGTACACTATTTTCACACACCTCATCGGGGGGCTTAGCTACTCATAGTTACACTATCCACTTGCCACTTACATCCACAGGTATTGAGCCCCCAATGACTGACACTGACCCTATTCTGTGCTGGAACTGTTATGTGTGCCCTTGGCCTTTCCTAGGTCGCTCCTACCTCAGCTCCCGGGCTGACTTGAATATCGGTTCATACTCCATGGCTTCACACACTAACATAAGTATCTCCAGTGTAGATAACTGTTCTTTTGCTTTTTACCATCATTATTTTCCACCATTTGGTCTTTTACTCCCATTTTCTTGACCAGCCATACATATATGTTTTTTACCGAATGGTGCTATACATGCCCCTGAAGAGTTGGGTACTTCCAACGAAACGCGTTGGGACTTATGCAGTTGCATCCCATTTTACTGATGGTTTTATCAACGCTTTATTTTTGGATACAACAATTGACCAAGTGGTTACCTTATGGACTTCTTACAACAAAGGTTTGTTTTCTTGATTACAAGTACAGTACAGGCCAGATCATGTGGTATATGGCTATGGTTGCAGCATGCAGCACGCTCATATGGAGTTTTTGTGATATACCATGCATCCATGAATGTACATCCTATGACTCACTATCACAGGATGACCATGCATTGGACCTTAATATACGTGACATATGTTTTATATTATGTGTATGTACCTCCTATGGTTTATTCTGCTACTTACGGTGACAGATATAAATAAAAATTGGATATACAGTATTACAACTTATATCATCTTTAGCCTCTATTATGCCTCATTCAAAGTCCCGACCTTCCTTCTATATGTAACAAATTAGGGATGGAGGTGCAGTATGTATGCACCTCATTTAAAGTCCTGCCCTATTCTTCTTTTTCAATCCTAACAATAGGTTTCATGCCAGAGATTGCCTCTCATTTGATCACCACCAGCCCAGACCTTAAAGGATAAGTTCACCTTTGGGAACATGTTCCATGTTCCATCTGATTTTAGGGTGGAACATGTTCCCAGTGCTGCAGCTGCCGTCCACTGCCCCCCCCCCCCCCAACCCATGGCAGCATTGCGGGGAAAAGTTCCCCATACTAACGTTCACTGTTTGAAAACAGCGCGGCGGCTGAGCTACAAGTCTCGACATCGTTAGCGGCTGTTGGCTTGTAGTTATTAATGAACTAACACGGCACTGTGAAGTGGTGCGGTAGTTAATTGAGTCTTCCTGTCAGCGAGTATTGGCTTACCCATACGGGATGTACGGGCAAGCAGATACACTGACAGCGCGCAGGAGACCTGCATGGCATCAGTGATTTGCTGATCGCTGGTGCAATGCTTTACAGGCTCCTGCAACAAAAAAATATTAAATGTATTTTTTTTTCTTGCAAAAAAAAAAATGTGCATTTATTTTTTTTTTTTTTAAATTAACGTATCCATTAATCTCATTCCTATTCTCCTTTCCTCTACCCTGGCACTAGGGATACACCAATACCATTTTTTTAAGACTAAGTACGAGTACCGATACTTTTTTCTCAAGTACTCACCGATACCAATTATCGATACCTATTTTGCCCTTGAATGCATTCGTATTTTACGGTTCACACCAGTGCGATTTGTCATGTGATTTGACAGTTCAAAATCGCATGACAAGTCGCACCCCATTTGCGATTTCATTGTGACTTGCACTGACTTCTGTTAAATAAAGTCACAAGCCACAATGAAATCGGAGGTGCAAATCTTACTGAACTTCAGCGCAATTTCAAAGTTGCGTTACTTCAGCGTGATTTCAAAGCCGCATATCAGTGCGATTTGGACCTCTGATTTCATTGCAGCTTGCAATTTCATTAAACAGAAGTCAATATAAGTCGCAATGAATTAGCAAAAAAGTATTGGCTCCAGTATTGGAGCATTAGCACGAGTACAAGTACTCGTGCAAATGCTTAGTATCGGCACCAATTCTATATCTGTATCAGTGCAACCCTACCTGGTACCTTGCATTAGTTGTCTTCCTGGTGACTGAATCTTGACCTAACCCAGGCGATACAGTCTAACACTTTATACTTTGAACTGTTCTGAACTCCTGCTTGCTTGACTGGTTTCACACCTTTTTCTGTTTATGACAACGACCACAAAGCCCCAAAGCAATCTCTAGATCAATGTTCCTACGTTAAATAAGTGGGCTCAACTAATGTCTCCAAACTTGGCTCACATTCATAGCAATCTATTCAGTTGAGAGTGAAAGGGGGATATAGGAACAAAGTAGTTCCTCTATTCCTAAGTTTACTGTAGTAGAAAGAGTTTGGCTCTCCACTAGGAGGCTGGTACTGAAGGCAAATGCTGCATTTCCACCCACAAAGTCCATATAGATAAAATGATCAGGAATTTTAACATAATATGGTCTTAAAAAACCCTGACCCAATGTCCAGAGGCCACTTCTAAAGGGAGGTAATGTGGTAGAAACAATTAATAAAGTATAAGTGCGCTAATCTTATGCAAAAATACAAAAATGAATAAACCACCCGTGAGTCATTAAGAGATGGTTGCTTATAAACAACCTATCTTAAAATTCAATATATAAAATGGTGTCCATACAAAAAGTCCCAATGTCATCAATTAAAAATAAAAACGGGGTAATCATATAGAAAAAAAGGGGAACACAATATTCCAAAAAGGCTAAAAAATTCCATTGTCCATGTGCATCCCTTCACCAGTCACAATCGCCTCTTACCGACAATATTGGATTTTACAGCTGGAGATCAGTGAAAGCCTATTACGGAGAAACCGGTAGGGTGGAGCAACTATCTGAGACGCCATCCTTGTATGAGCCGGCTGTTGTTGATTGCTGCCGTGCTCCTTTTTTGTCTGTTGCTGATTTTTAGAAGCTTCAATGTGAATAGAGATATGCTTTTCTAATAGATCATCTTAAACCTACTACACTATGAGTAGATCAAAAAGGAAAAGGGAAAGGGTTTTTTTTTGGTGACCGCTCCAGGGGAGGCCGATAAATACCGCTTGTAGTGGGTGCAAGTCCAGTCCGTGAGCTGTGGTAATCGTTGAGCAAAGAGAAGTTGTGACAGCACTCCAAAAGTTAGCGGTAAAAAATCCAAGTTTATTTAACCACTTCAATACTGGGCACTTAAACCCCCTTCCTTCCCGGACCAATTTTCAGCTTTCAGAGTTGTTGCAGTTTGAATGACAATTGCGCGGTCATGCAATGCTGTACCCATATGAAATTTTTATCATTTTTTTTTTCATACAAATAGAGCTTTCCTTTGGTGGCATTTAATCACCTCTGGGTTTTTTATTTTTTGCGCTACAAATTAAAAAAAGACTGAAAATGTTCAAAAACAATTCATTTTTCTTTGTTTCTGTTATAAAATTTTGCAAATAAGTAATTTCTCTTCATAAATTTTGACCAAAAATGATACTGCTACATTTCTTTGGTAAAAATAACCCAAATCAGGGTTTATTTGGTGTTGGACAGACAGATGTTTTGGGGACTGTGACAGATGTTTTGTGTATGGTGACAGATGTGATGGGGACAGACAGATGTTTTGGGGACTGTGACAGATGTGATGGGGGACATACACATGTTTTGGAGACTGTTTTATGGGGACACTGATGTGTATGGGGACAGGGGTATCAGTGGTGCTTGGTGCACTGTGTGGGGGGCGATCTGTGAGAGCTCTCTGTATGAAATCATTTTCATGCAGAGAGCTGTCACATAGCTGCAGCTCCCCCCCCCCCCCCCAACTGAGCTCTCACTGAGCTTGGCGGGGGGAGAGCTGACACAGAGACGTGCGTCTCTGTTTACAATGTGACGGCTGTGATTGGACACAGCCATCACATGATCGGGAGGGCCAATCACAGCGCCCATATCCCGATCTGTGCTCGGCTGGATTCTGTGGTCATAATGATCACAGGATCGAGCCCGAGTGCGCCGCGTGGCCGCGCTGCGGGCACCCGTTCTGCAGGACGAAAATGCACATCCTGTCAGAACGGTGAAGCTCCCACCCGGCCGTATATATACATTGTCCGCGTGGGAGGTGGTTAAGATGCGAAATATGACATCAATAAGTCCTTAAGATACAAGAACAAGTCCTTCAGATTATGACTAAGCGATTCATTTCGTGAAACGCGTCAATCTTGCCATCCTGCATGTTTGTCTGCATGTCTTAAGGACTTACTCATGTCATATTTTACATCATAAATAAACTTGGATTTTTACTGCTAACTTTTGGAGTGCTGTCACAACTTCTCTTTGCTCTACTACTACACTATGAGACTTCCTTCTTTTTCCCATATCTTTTGAATGCCTTCATGTGGGATCCCCTAATCCTTGTAGCTGTGCTGTGGAAGTTGCACTCGGGGTATCCTATTGGATCCTTTGAACCCCTGAAGCTGTGTTGTAGAAGCCATCCTGGGAAAACTGTGTTTTTTCTTCAGCGAGAGAAAGGAGACTGTGATTGTGACTGGTGAAGGGATGCACATGGACACTTGATTTTTTAGCCTTTTTGGAATTTTGTGTTCCCCTTTTTTCTATACGATTACCTAATTTTTAATTGAGGACATTGGGACTTTTTGTGTGGACACCATTTTATATATTGAATTTTAAGATAGGTTGTTTATAAGCAACCATCTCTTAGTGACTCACGGGTGGTTTATTCATTTTTGTATTTTTGCATAAGATTAGCGCACTTATACTTTGTTAATTGTTTTATGGTCTTGTATTCAAACTTAATAGGTTGCAGCTTTTATTTTTTCTGATTTTTCTGCTGATTGTTTGAAGAGAGAAGCGCAGGGATTTTTTATTTAAAATGTGGGAGAAACACCTTCTCTTGGCCAAGATGACCACAACATGGTGTTAAATATTGACCAAAAGATTGCGGGACAATGTGGCCCACATTTGGCTGAGATGTATTAAAAAGTTCTATCACTTCCAATATAGGGACTGTCCAGAGGTACACTTTGGTTGAATATGTGTTTATTTTGTTCACGAATAAAAATCATGGATATACATTCTCATTTTGTTACTAATTACATAAACATATAGACTTTGGTTAATGAGATTTTACATATTGACCCAAAATGAACAAGAGTACAAAGGAAAAAATATCTCTATTGGTCAGCATAAACCTATGAAGGGGTTACCCCTAACTTATTCCAAATAATAAACATTGATATATAGAGGATATCTCCATTTCTGTTTGGGTGAACATACAGGAGTATCCCAAACGTGTAAAGCAAATGAAGTGAGTAAGAGGAGATAGCCTAAGAGATAGAAGAAAAAGGAGAAAGTGAAGGAAGGGAAGATGGGAAGGAAGGAAGTAATCAGATAGAGAGTAGGGCCTATTAGCGAGGGGGGGGGGGGGGGCGAACCTCCGCTCTAAAGATTGCAGCTCACAAAACAGGGCAGTAAAGCTGCTGACTCAGGTTCCATATTTAGAGGGTGTAGCGGATGTCTATAATCTTTTTTTCAGTTTGTCTGAGGAGGAATAGTGGATCCAAATTGTCCACATGGTAGTGAATTTCTCCCACTTGTCTTGTTCCCTGACCTCCATCTCCTCTATGGAGCATAATATCATTTACCTCACTCACCCACATGGAAAAGGGGGGGAGGGGTGGGGCTTCTTCTAGAATCTGGAAATCTGTTGTCTACCTGCTGTGAGAAAAAATCTCAGCAGACTAGTCTTTTGGGATATAATGGAGCCCGGTAGTATGGACAACAGGGCAATGGTGGGAGAAGGTTCCAGAGGTTCATTATATATATATATCTCTGTAAAGGTCTGGCAGGTTTGCAACCAGAAAGTTCTGATAAGATAGCACTCCCACCAAATGTGAAGATATGATCCTCTCTCGGAGTGACATCGCCAACATGTGTCTGTGCTTGAGGGAAAGATTCGATTGATGGTAGACGATACGTAGTACCATCATAAGATCACTTTGTAGTGCTTTTCCTGAGCGCAGCTTGAGATAGTAGATTTGTGGGTGAAAAGGAAGGCTTTGTGCCACTCGACCTCTGAAATCTCAGTCCCCAGTTCCCTAAACCAAATCCTAGTGTATGTGGGGAGAGCGCCATGTGTATAAGCTTGAATGATTCTGTAAATCTCAGATAGGGTGTGACGAGGAACATCAGGCAGAGAGCAGTGTTCGAAATCCTTTAACGTTCTTTGGATTTGTTTTGAGGTGAATAAAGATTTACAGTACGTGGAAAATGGAACTTTGTTAGCCAAGTAGGTTTGGAGAGCTCTGCTAAGGGGCCCGATACATAGGAACCCATGGTCGCCTTAACAAATTGTCTCGCTGTGGGCCATGATGATCTGACATAAGTATCACAGGTACGCTTTGAATATTATCCTGTTTGGCTTCTGTTGCCAACCTATTTACTGCTTGATCTAATGTCTCATCTGATTGGAACCAGCCATGACCCTGCCTCAGTCTCAGTCCATGTACTTCATTCAAGTAACTTAATTTCTTCATAGCTGACCCATGGCATGACTATGACATAACTATGATCTGATCCAACACATTGTACTTCATCTCAATTCCCCTGGCCTGCTTGATATCACATTTGACCAGGGCATCCTTTGCTGTGTCTGCATGGTTCCACTTCCTGTGTGCTTAAAAGGAGGTCCGTACAAGCCTCCTGAGCTTTCCCTGACATTCTGTATGCTGGCTAAACACCATTACTAGCAAACATCTCTTCTGTTTCTGTTCATGGTATACATTTACAACACTAAGGCTGCATTCACATTACAGCGTTTTAAATTGCGGGCAGATTTGCCGCGAATCTGCCTGCGATTTGACAGCGACGAGGTGTGAATGGCAAAACGCAGGACTCGCATTTGAGATGCCATTCACTTGAATGACACCTCAAAACGCGGTGCGGGTCTGCCGCAATTGTCGGGCGATAAAGCGCGCTGCAATTGCGGTAACCCGCAATGCAGTAAGCGTTGGGGCGACATGCTTCCTGCGATGAAGGTTACCGCAATTGCAGCACGCTTTATCGCCCGACAATGGCGTGTTTTGAGGTGTCATTCAAATGAATGGCATCTCAAATGCGAGTCCCGCGTTTTGCCATTCACACCTCGGCGCTGTCAAATCGCGGGCAGATTCGCAGCAAATTTGCCTGTGATTCAATACGCTGTAATGTGAATGCAGCCGGATTGCTGAACTAAAATCCTTATTTGAAGCCCACATATTCTCTTCGAGAACATGTAAAACACCACATTAACAGGCAACTAAACTTAGTTAAAGGTCTTCTCTTTTGAATTCCATTTTTTCTTCTAAAACAGAAATTCTAAAATAAATGATAACTGACATTCAAAAGAGTTTGTGCAAATTGCTTGAATATAAAAGTATAGATATATATATATATACACACACACACACACACACACACACACACACACACACATACATATATATAGTTAGTGAGACTGGCGGGACGATTAGACTCAAGCGGTGTATGCGATTTCCAGGAACGTGCGACTCAAGACTGTGTTTTAAGGCCATGGCAGGCCATTTTTATTAAAAGGAAAGGAAGAGTTCATACAAACAGTAATCCTCCCTCGCAGGGGGTTTCCACCATCATTGTATAAACAGACACTTCAGCCTGCTGGCTAGTAAACGATAGTCAGCCCTCCTGGCTAATGAACAGTAGTCAGCCCTCCTGCCTGGTAAGTGCAGCTCTCCTGATTTAGGCCTCCTGCTTCAAGCCTTGGTCTGTCTGCCACAGACCTGATGCTCAGCAACTTGGTGCTGACATGTAGTAGCCTCACAGACTACATCTGCCTCCTGCAGACGTGCACACTCTGGCTGCCCCCATGCAGCCTCTCTAACTCCTGGAGAGGTGGGGATTCAACCTCACTCCCTTGCACAGACTTCCTGTCTGTTGGGTGGGGCCCTGAGCCATAGTCACGTCCCAACTAATAGCCCTGCACACAGCTGTGCAATCAGCAGGCCTGTCTCTCCACAAATGTAGCGTAGACAATCTTCCGAGTAGCACGGGGTCCCACTGCCACTATATATATATATATATATATATATATATATA
>BLSH010037988.1:410284-424799 GCA_018402905.1 Glandirana rugosa
TATATATATATATATATATATATATACACACACACACACACACACACATATACACACACTAATATTTGCTGCAAAAGTTGACAATTGAAACACACATGACTTCTGTTTCCATGTAACTGACAGAGCTCTCCTTCCACTGCTTATTTGCTTGACATGACAGCAAATTATTCAGAATTGGATGTCAAAAAGTTATGAAGGAATGGCTTGCTCTGCCCGGTTCACACGAGATGCAGTCCAGTGCATTCATTTTCTGCATCAGAAACGAAAGGACAGTAGACTACATGGCTTCCAATGGCCTAGTTCACACCAGTGTGGTCAGTTCCAGTGGAACATGCTGCATTTTTTCCTGCACATAACTGTACTGGAACGCAGAAAAACGTATCAGAAACAAATTGAAGCAAATAAAAAAAAAAAAACCCTGGAAACTTTTTGGGGACAGAAAAAAACCCATCAAAAACACATCTGGGCTGCGTTTCTGTGGTGTGAACTGGCCTAGGGGAAAAAACACAGCTAGAAGCAAAATGTGCAGAGAAACCCCCTAAAAGCAGTCTCGTGAAAAACCATTAATAGGGAATGCCCAAGAAAGCAGAAAAATGGTGCTATAGTAGTAGGTGGGGATTCCTCCTTGTTGGTGCACCCAGTTTTAATAGGAGATTTCTATTTTTCTTAGTTATTAATTAGTTATTAAAATAGTCTGTAACCGTAAATGTTAAAGTAAATTTGTAGGTTCCCTAAGATAATTGCTATGGGACAAATCTTCTGTGAACCAAATAATGGATTCCCGAGACATATCCTGTGAACATCTGTGACAATGTATTTATTATAATAATGTGATTTTAATCTCAACCTCAATACTTCATCATTATTACGTTAAGCTTTCTGGCATTCTTCAAGGCTTCTGACTCTTATAATAACATAAGATTCAAATGGGCACCAGTTCTGCTAGGTTACATGAGACCTACAGCCGTATTGTGGTTTTTAAATAAACGTGTCACACATTACACCTATTTTATGCACTTTCTAAAAATATTTGTAGAATTAAAAATCATATGTTTGTCAAGGCTGAATAAGAATAGATTTAAATAAAGCAGGTGAGTATACACAGTACACATAAGGCTTCCCATAAAATTCATGAACCCTGTTGGCAAGCAGATTCATCAGTATTATCTAAACACAAAGGTTGGCACGGTCAATCACATACACCATTAGACTGTGCTTACAAGAACTAACCACTTTAATACTTCAATGCTGACAACCACTTAATTAAAAGAAAACACTGAAACGAGTTAAAGTGTCAATAAACCCATTGTAGTAACTTCACATGAAGTCAAACATTAAAATGAAAAGTTTCTAGCACACAAAAAACTTGTTTCCAAATACAGTATTTTCACTGCACCATGTGAGACCAGGGGGTGGAGCGAGACCGAAAGCTCTGCCAAAGCTTGCAGACGTCACTCACGGAGGTTCATGTATTCAGATAATGGACGGGTAGCAAAACTCTGAAGGAGTTGCTGCCAATCACACTCATCCAACATGAGACCCGGTTGTCCCTCAAACCTCAACTGTCTATGTCACATGGGGCAACTGCAAGGATGAAGCTTCTATCAATCATTCCCGCTGGAGCCGCCCACAAGCATGGAGCAAATGCTATTTACCATCCTGGAGCCACCCCCCTTCAGGCTGATGAAAAGTCTCACATGGGGTGGCTTACAGAGGAGAGAGGAGCACTTGAAAAGCTTCCTCCATGGGAACTGAAGGAGCATACACACTGACAGCAGCAACGCAACGGCCAGAGTATGGACTACTATTGCGTGGCCACTGAAAAATGGGGTAGACCATGGAAACAGCAGGATCAACCAGGTACAAACAAATGGAAAGTTGCATATTCTAAAGCCTCTGCACCAAGGTCTAAAAAATAATATTAAAGAAACAGAAGACATATCTTCATTTATTAATAATTTAGCATGTCCTTCACTAAGTACCATGTGCAACACAAAAGATTTAACACTGATTTCTGGGAGAACAAAAAAAAAAAAAAAAAAAAAAAAAAAAAAAAAAAAAAATACCCTTGTAGGACCATCCTTCCTCCATTGTTGGTGAGGATGCTGAGGGGCCCACGCACAACCTGAAGCATCGGTGAATGGAGAGGCATGTGCCACTTGCTGGAGATAAGGTACGTTAAAGTAATTTTTCCCTGGTACCCCAAGCAAAAATTAACATTTAACCCTTGCAGTGCGAGGGCAGCCCACTGCAAGGGTAGTTTTTTTGGTTCCTCAAAGCTCAGCTTTTAAGCAGAACTATAGGCAAAACTTTATTTTTTTTCATTTTGAATAGAGTAAGGGAGGGCTATAACCCCCGACACATTTTTTTCACCATCTGTGTCCCATTGTGGAGATTTCCCTTCACTTAGGCCCTTTTCACACTGGGGCCATCCGAGTTTCAGCGGTAAACCGCTGCTAATTTAGCGGCGATCTACCGCTGTAATAGCAGCGCTATGGCGCCGCTATTCGGGTGGCACCATGGCACTTTTAACCCCCCCCCCCCCCACAAGGGTTAAATGGGGGTTAAAAGTGCCGGCGCTCGGCGCTCCCGGAGCGGTGTACAGCCGCTTCGGGAGCGCTGGCTATTCATTCCAATGGCAGGGGCGGGGTATACACCGCTCCCCACATTCCTCTAAAATCATGATTGTACGATTTTGTTCAACACTGCGCTAATGCAACGTATAAGTGAGAAAGCATCAATTGAGATGCATGAATAGTATTTTTAGAGCGTTATTTTAGCAGTAATTTTACCGCTATAACGCCCCAGTGTGAAAGGGGCCTTACTGTCCCATAGCCAAACAGGAAGTAAGAGGAAATTCCTGCAAATTAAGGGAATTCTTTGGGGACCCCATTGGAAGATTCCCCCTCTATTACTGTTCTAGGGACAACCCAAAATGTGGGGATGAATCTTCCTAACAGGGGCACAGACAGCAATAAAAACTGACAGGGGTTCCAGTCCCTCTCCGCTCTATTCAAAAATTGAAAAAGATTTTCCTTTAGTTGTACTTTAATCCTAGGTTCACACTTGTGCAAACACAGACATCGCATGTGATTCGTACCCACGCTGCAGTGCCGATTGCATGTGATGTCTGTGCAATGCGAGTTCAGCCATACAGTTGTATGGCTAAACTCGAATTGGATTCGTAGGAAAATAGTGCAGGAACTTTTTTTTTCCCCGCACTGAAATCAGATCGCCTACTTCTCCAACCAATTGGCCCATATCTTATCAAACTTTTGTGGGCAGCATCTACTTTCATATATTATCTTATAGAGAGGCAATGCTGAATTGATGGGCTTAAGCCACGTATCCCTTGTTGGGGGGTTTCGGGGATTTCCAAAAGGAGTAAGATCTCCTTCCTGGCATAGAGAAGTGCATAGGTCAGGCATAATTTAAGATATCTATCACCCTCAATGTCAGTCATGTAGCTCAGTAGCATCAGTTTAGGGTTGAGGGGAATGTGCAACCCAGTCACCCGCCTCAGGGTGTTAGTCACCAATTCCCAGTATAGGCTCAATCCAGGACACACCCAGAACATTTGCCAAAACGAGCCCACCTCAGCCCTACATCTAGTACACAGGGGATCTTGGTAAGGGTAGATTTCTGCCAGTCTTAGTGGGGTATAATGCACCCTATGGATACATTTAAGCTGTATGAACCTGTCCCTGGCCGAGATTAAGGAAGGCACAAAAGGTAGCTATGCAGTCCTCCCAGTCCTCCTCCTCTAACTCCAGAATATTCTCCCTCCACTTGTCCATGCTTCTAGTAGGCTTAAAGGTCCTGGGCTACAGTTAGGTAGAGGTACAGGGATGACAGCGGCTTGCCCATTACCCCAGAAGATAGCAATCTTTCAATTGGGTCTGACTCCAGTACAATCGAGTCTGGAAACTGTGCCCTCACAGCGTGCCTCAGCTGCCAATATTGAAATACATAGAAGGCAGGTATTGAGTAGGAATTCCTCAGTTCCTGAAATGTTAGGAGTTTACCACTATGAAAAATACGTTTCAAGGTGGTAATACCTCTGACGGCCCAGACGGCAGATGTGGGAATCTGGGATTTCCCCATAAGGGGGCATGTGGTGAGTAGCAATTCTGGCTCCCATAAACCTTCCTCGCCTGCTGCCAAACCGTGACCTTTCGTGGCCATTTTACAGAGAATATGAATGAGAACACAAAAACATTTCTTTCACTCATGGTTAGTGTTTGGCTGAAGCCATTTATTAGCAATGAACTGTTTACTCTTTTTAAATCATAATGACAACAGAAACTACCCAAATGGCCTTGATTAAAAGTTTACATACCCTGGTGATTTTGGCCTGATAACATGCACACAAGTTTACACAAAGGGGTTTGAATGGCTATTAAAAGGTAACCATCCTCACCTATGATCTGTTTGCTTGTAATTAGTGTGTGTGTATAAAAGGTCAATTTGTTTCTGGACTCCTGACTAGGGTTGCCACATCATCCCTTTAGTCCAGGACACATATGAACTACACAGGTTCTGAGGCTAATTTAATGCAGATAAGGCACCAAGTGAGTTTAATTACCACCTTAATCAGCCACAGAACCTGTGTAATTGATATGTGTCCTGGATTAAAGGGATGATGTGGCAACCCTACTCCTGACAGACCCTTGCATCTTTCATCCAGTGCTGCACTGACCTTTCTGGATTCTGAGACATGGGGAAAGCAAAAGAATTGTCAAAGGATCTGCGGGAAAAGGTAGTTGAAGTGTATAAAACAACAGGGAAGGGATATAAAAAGATATCCAAGGAATTGAGAATGCAGTGTTCAAACTGTAATCAAGAAGTGGAAAATGAAGGGTTCTGTTGAAATCAAACCACGGTCAGGTAGACCAACTAAAATTTCAGCCACAACTGCCAGGAAAATTGTTTGGGATGCAAAGAAAAATGCACAAATAACTTCAGGTGAAATACAGGACTCTCTGAAAACATGTGGTGTGGCTGTTTCAAGATGCACAATATGGCGGCACTTGAAGAAAGATGGGCTGCATGGTCGATGCCCCAGAAGAAAGCCATTCGACACAAATGCCACAAAGTATCCTGCTTACAATACGCCAAACAGCACAGAGACAAGTCTCAAACCTTCTGGAGTGATGAGACCAAAATTGAGCTTTTTGGCCACAACCATAGATGTTGCATTTGATGAGGAGTCAACAAGGCCTGTGAAACACGGAGGTGGATCGCTGATGTTTTGGGGATGTGTGAGCTACAAAGGCACAGGAAATTTGGTCAAAATTGATGGCAAGATGAATGCAGTATGTTATCAAAAAATACTGGAGGAACATTGCAATCATCAGCCAGGAAGCTACGCATGGGACGTACTTGGACATTCCAACATGGCAATGATCCAAAACACAAGGCCAATTCGACCTGTCATTGGCTACAGCAGAAAAGTGAAGGTTCTGGAGTGGCCATCGCAGTCTCCTGACTTCAATATCATTGAGCCACTCTGGGGAGATCTCAAATGTGCAGTTCATGCAAGACAGCCCAAGAATTTCCAGGAACTGGAGGCTTTTTGCCAAGAGCAATGGGCAGTTTTACCATCTGAGAAGATAAAAAGGCTCATCCACAAATGCCACAAAAGACTTTAAGCTGTCATTGATGTTAAAGGGGGCAATACATGGTATTAAGAACTGAGGTATGTAAACTTTTGATCGGGGTCATTTGGGTAGTTTCTGTTGTCACTATGATTTAAAAAGAGTAAACACAGTTGATTGATAATAAATGGCTTCAGCCAAACACCAACCATGAGTGAAAGAAATGTTTTTGCGTTATTCATATTCTCTGAAAAATGGCCAAGAATCATAAATTCTGCCAGGGTGTGTAAACTTATGAGCACAACTGTATATTTTGCCTTCCCTGGTTCCCACTTCCCCCTTATCAATATGCTTTTTTTTTTCTTTTTAACAAAGCCATTCTGTTTTTACTTTTCTTATTTTCAATCCAATGACCTCAACACAGAGACTGTGCTTTTCTACTCAATAAAGACAGGTTATGGCTGCTGGGAGGAGATGGCAAGGTGCTTTGCATAACTTCCTGAAAATAGCACAGCATCCCCATTCAATATCCTCTCCTTAGCCGAGACAAGCAGCAGGATGGCTCTTGGGAGGGTGCATGTGAATTTGGAGGACTGGCATTCCTAGGCAAGCTGTACTCGCAGGCAGACTTCCCTAGGTAACATCCACATGCGATTCTGAGCCTCCATGATTGAAAGAGCTGAAACCAAATGAACAAAAGGAGTGGTCCAGAGGCAATACGCGTAGAGAGGAAAGGACTAAAAGATGATTTACATCCTCCAGCTAAGAAATGAGCCAGCCTCTATCTGACTTGCTGAAGCCTGCAATGCACACTGTGTGCTTCCCACAGTGTGCAGTGAAATCAGAGTCATTTTCAGTACAGACAAGCAGCCTATACAACTGTGCAAGACTAAACAGATAAGGCTGGAGTCCAGCTTTAATAAAAGACACAAGCAATATTACTGTTGCACCAAGAAACATTTCATTCTACATTTTAAGCAATCAATTTTAAAATAAATATTTCAAATGTTAAAATGAATTAATTAAAAAGTTATGCTTTAGTTCTTTTGGGGGTAATTGTGTAGTAATGATAATATATATATACACGGTATGTATTTATCATTGTTGGTAGTTGGATTTTTTATGTTTAGCAGTGATGATTCAGTCAGCTACAGGGTCTATTCACATTTGTCTGTTTTCATGCAGCAAAATGGAACCATTTTACTGCAGGAAAAAAGCATTTGAACTAGAAATTCGATTTTTTTTCTTATTCGGCCTAATTCATGTACGTTACCACCCCTGCTGCTAAAGCCCCCAGATCTTTTGTGCCTGCCACTGACTCCAGAACTTCCCTAGCTCCCCTGTGAGTGCCATGTACCAGTTGAGGATGGACAGTTAAAGAAGAAAGGACACTTTCTTCAATCTCATCTGCTTAGGCTGCACCCTGAAGTTCTCAGATGTGGACACTTCCAGGTCAAAGTGGTCAGAAACCAGGATCAGCAGCCAGGTAAGTGGCCATTGGGGAAGCTGCGTCCTGAACCTGCATTGCAGGCCTAATAGACACCTGATGGCCACTGAGCCAGTGGAATTTCGATCTATGGCCAGCTTTACCCTTCCTTACTCTGGGAAGTCCAACCCTTCCAAGATTGGGGGCGGTGGGGGTGGGGACAGGGGAGCATGGTGAGCTGTCCCGGCTGGGAGAACACAGTGATTATTGCTAGCGGCTATAGCTGGGAGAACACAGTGGTTACTGCTAGCGGCTATAGCTGCTAGCAATAATCTCATGCTCGAAATGCAAAATGCCGGGAGAACACAGTGATTATTGCTATAGCCAGAACACAGTGATTATTGCTAGCGGCTATAGCCAGGAGAACACAGTGATTATTTCTAGCGGCTATAGCCAGGAGAACACAGTGATTATTGCTTGATGCTATAGTCAAAACACAGTGATTATTGCTAGTGGCTATAGCTGGGAGAACACAGTGATTATTGCTAGGGGCTATAGCTGGGAGGACACAGTTGTTACTGCTAGCGGCTATAGCTGCTAGCAATAATCTCATGCTCGAAATCCAAAATGTTGGTTGTACCCAAGTTGATAGATGGATCGACTTGGGTACAATCAGCTTGCCCATACATGGATCGAATCTCAGCTGGTCCTCCTGGGGAGATCACATCACATATCCCAGAAGGCTTCACAACAGTCTCCTTGGAGTAGGAAATCTTACTAATAAAGCAACAGGCAGCTGGCTGTCTTCTGGCACAGTGGGCGTTAACAGCAGCCACTGCTACTGAGAGAAGTTGCACCGCACACCCACCCCCTTGTGCCCTCTCCACCATTGACAGAATTTGGACTATTAGAGCCCCAAAATGCACTGCATTTTGTGAATAGAGGAGGAGCAGGTGAATGACAGGATGCCCTCCACCCATTCACAGAATACAATGTGTATTGGGAGCTTAGTTCTGTGAATGGCAGAGAGGGTGGCACAAGTGGAGCAACGTTCTCAGTAGCAGCCATTGCTGTTAGCCTTCATAGCACCGGAAGTCAGCCGCTTGGCTATGAATGAGACACTGCAGAGATGATTTGTAGCATAAGCAGCAGCCTGTGGGTAATGGAATGAACACCATTACATATAATTTATGTGCATGTCCCCCTCAAAAATATACTAAACTTCAGTTTTAATGTGCTCTAGACTACTAAATATTACACAAAACGAATATTCTAATATTAGTATGTGGGGCAATTATGTTAAAACCATTCTATAGATCTGTATTATTTATTATTAGCATAATCTATTAGGAAATCACAGAGCTAAATAACTGGAGAACCTATGGAGGAAGGAAAAAAAAAAGGAGGACATCCTCAGAACATTAAAACTGGATGAGAATGTTTCACCAATCCCTTAGGCTACATTCACACCTATTCATTTCTATTGGAATCAATAAAATAGGTCAATGGGAATTGATGTACAATATGGAGTGTTTTATAATGTTCTTTAGAACAGCGGTTGCCAACCTGTGGTCTGTAGACCACTAATGGTCATTTAGAAAATTTTGATGATCCCCAGGGGTTCTGCCACAAATCAACACTGTGGTGTATGTATACCGCCCAATGTTGTTTCCAGAATTGTTCTCAATGCGTGCTGACAGTCAATCCTGCCAGCACGCATTGATAACCGATGCCTCCTCTGTAGTTCTGGCTCCTGTGAACTCAGAGGGAGGCGCCGGGAGTAGTGCAGAGAGCGGGAGGTGAAGAAGAAGGAGACTTCCAATGGCAGCGTTAATCACAGATTGTGGGAGGGAGCATGGAGCTTGAGCACATGGCTGGATAAGAAGGTGAGATCCAATGAGGAGTCTGTGTAAGGCAGCAGTGTGATGCAGAACGCTGGGGGGATAGGCAGAGCATTGTGTGTATAAGGCAGCAGTGTGATCCAGGGGAGGGGGGCAGAGCATTGTGTGTAGAAGGCATTTCAAATTCATGTTAGTGATTCGCGGGATTCAAAATTGTGAATTCAGTGATGCATAGATATGGGGGGAGATTTACTAAAAATTTGAATCTGGTGCAGCTGTGCATGGTAGCCAATCAGATTCTAACTTCAGCTTGTTCAATTAAGCTTTGACAGTAAAACCTGTAAGCTGGTTTCATGGCGGAGCTGCAGCAAATTTTCCACACTCCAGTTTTAGTAAATCTCCCCCAATGGTGTATCACTTACCTTATACCTAGCTCTGGCAGGCTCCCTCCATTCATCCATGGTGGCGTGCTTGCCTTCTTCGTGTACAATGCAGGGTTAATACCCCAACACTGTACGTGGTAACACCAAGAGACTGCCCACAGCCTGAAGCTTCAGGTTGAAGAGAATAGGCATGCAAGCCTGCCACCCTGAGGGATATTATCCTTGTACCGCTAGATCAGGGTTTCTCAACCAGGGTTCCGTGGAACCCTAGGGTTCCTCCAGAGTTTGCTGGGGGTTCCTTGAGCCATGAGCAATTTCTGCCTCTCAGATAAATTCCCACTAAAACCATTGATCTTTTTAGCCACCTGTAAGATGGTGGGTCTTCCCAATGATCACAAAAATAAAGAGCATTCTTCCCACTGACCATTACACTAATGTGTCATGAATTGTAGATCTAGTCATTTTTAGCAGGGGTTCCTGGAGGCCGGAAAGATATTTTAAGGCCCCTTTCACACTGAGGCGTTTATAAAAAATGTGTGCAAAGCATCAAGCGTTATTACCGCGTTTTTCCTGCATTAGCGCTATAATTAGCGATAACGCCCAGGCGTTTTTCAAGCGCTTTTGAAGTACTAGCATTAAATAAATAGCACATCTCCCTACATTACATCCGGTTTACTCCCTGGTATTTTCACCTTTCCACAACCTCTGGGCGTTTTGCTGGCTCTTTTAACGCGCTTTTAAATCGCTTTACATTCATTTCAATGTGTATGGGCGTTTTTAATGCGCTATTTTTAGTGCTCAGAATAAGCACAAAAAATCATGCTTGCAGGACTTTTTTAAATGTGGCGCCAGCGCGACGCCCCAGTGTGAATAGGTACATTGGAATTAATGGGCCGTGTTTTAGAAGTGTTTTGGAAGCGCTATTTTTAGCACAAAAACGCTAGGAAAGCGCCTCAGTGTGAAAGTAGCCTTAGGGTTCCTATGTGTTGTAAAGTTTGAGAAAGGCTGCCCTAGACTAAACCATCATTTAATCCTTGGAGTGCACAAAGGCCCCACTGCAAGGGAAGACTTTGTCTAATGCCCAGGGTTCAGCTTAAAGCCTCGTACTCATGGTTTGATTGTCGTACGACCGCACTTCTAATCTTTGTCAAAAGCGTCTGCCAGTGATTTTGTAATGCATACTGACTATCCGAAAATTTTCGTTAGACCGAGCTCAACGTCAGAAGTGACGTGTTGTTTTGAATATTTTTGCATCTCTTTTTTCCCTTTCTGAGCATGCGTAGTTGTATGATTTTTTTCATACGAAAACCACACTAAAGGAACGAAAATCGGGCGTGGCGCTGTCGAGCGACAAAAATTTACTAGCCTGCACATCTAGCTTTTGTCTGATGAAAAATGTAAATCGGTTGTCGAAAGGAGCATACTAATGGTAAGAATTTCAGACGATAAGCTGTTGAACGACAATTCCCATCTGAAATTTGCACCGTGTGTATGAGCCATTAGGCTCCTTTTTCACACGGACTTTCTAATCAGTCTGCCAGTTCGTTTTTCAGATGGATCCATTCAGAAGCGCCAGGTAAGTCTATGTGTAGATGGATTTTAAAGAGGTTGTAAACCCAACAAAAAAAAAAACCTGCAAGACAAAAGGTATAATGAGCTAGTATGCATTGCATACTAGCTCATTATGAAATACTTACATTAGAACGATGCCGTGGATCAGAGCCAGCACCCTGCTGACATGGGCAATATGTTTCTGGAGATATTTCCAGGTTCGCCGGCTGTGATTGGCCGGAGCTGCAATGGCGTCACTCACGCGCATGTGCACGATCACGGCACAGGCCCTAAAGAAACAGCTCCAGCGGGGCGTTTCTTCAGTGCGCATGCGCTGAGGACGTCGTCAATAGCGCATATACAGAATATCTCCGCCACTCATTGGGCCATTTCTTCACAGTGCATGCGCCAATGATATCATTGGCGCAGTACAAAGTGACTATCTCTTAAACAGCGCACGTTTAGGAGATATTTACACAACCTATAGGTAAGCCTTATTATAGGCTTACTTATAGGTACAACTTCAAAATTTAAGTTTACAACCTCTTTAAATGGGAAACGCATCTGACAGAAAGGCCCCATTCACACTGATCCGCTGTGGTTTCTCTGCAGTGCAATGTAATAGCGTTATTTGCGTTTTATCATCGACTTCCATACGATCGGGCATTTTTCAAAAGTGCACCAATAGTCCTGATCTAATTAAAATCCCATAGCGAAGCACGGGTAATAATCATGAAAACCGCTGGTATGCTGTACTGCAGGGAAGTCGCAGCGGATCCGCCTGAAAGGGGCCAAATTGTAAAGGTGCGAGTACGGCCTAACTGATCTGAGTTTCATCACATCATAGGTAATATATATCATGGCTGCAGAACACAGTTTCTGTGATTACCTGGTTTAAAAAAAGAAAGAAAGAACATAAAAATGGATGTGTTATACTGACCATACACTATACGAAAAATCGGCCGAATGAGTTTTCGGAAAACGAAAACGCGATTGTGAGAGCAAACGATTTTGCCATCATGTAATGACTGAAATTTGATTGATAAATCGTTCAACTGACATAAATGAATCAGTTTTTCGTTAATTTTGTCACATAAGCCCAGTGCAAACTGTTCAGACGAGAAACACATTAAAGGGGTTGTAAAGTCTCATGGTTTGTAGCCTTGATGCATTCTTTGCATTAACCTCTTGCTTACTGGGCACTTAAACCCCCCTCCTGCCTAGATCAATGTTCAGCTTTCAGCGATGTCGCATTTTGAATGACAATTGCGCGGTCGTGCACGTTGTACCCAAACAAAAATTTTTTTTTTTTCCCACAAATAGAGCTTTGTTTTGGTGGTATTTGATCACCTCTGAGGTTTTTATTGTTTGTGCTATAAACAAAGAGCAACAATTTTGAAAAAAGAACAATATTTTTTAACTTTTTGCCATAATACAAATCCAAAAAAATATATATAAAAAAAAAAAAATATCCATCGGGTTTGGCTGATATATATATTCTTCTACATATTTTTGGTAAAAAAAAAAAAAAATTTGCAAATCGGCGTATATTGATTGGTTTGCGCAAACGTTATCGCGTCTACAAACTATGGGAATTGATTCATGGCGTTTTTATTATTATTTTTTTTTTTTACTAGTAATTGCGGTGATCTGCAATTTTTATTGAGACTGATATTTGGGCGGACATGTCGGACATTTTTGACACTTTTTGGGACCAATGACATTTATACAGCGATCAGAAATTTAAAAAGCAACTGATTACTGTATAAATGTCATTGGCAGTGAAAGGGTTAACACTAAGGGGGCAGTGAAGGGGTTAACTGTATTCCCTCATTGTGTTCTAACTGTATGGGGGCTGATCTCACTGATCCCGATCACAAGGATCAGTAGATCCGTTATGTCCCCCTTCACAGAACGGAGAACTGCCGTGTTTACATCGGCAGTTCCCCGTTCTAACAGGCGATCGCGGGTCACGAGCGGACATCGAGTCCGACCGACCTGCGGGCACGCCGCCACCTGTGAGTGCGCGCCGGGAGCGTGCACAGGAGAAGACGTCCATGGACGTCGTCTAAGAAATTAAGATCCGCGCTGGAGCCGTACTTTGGCAATAGCACGGATCTGGAGTGGTTAAGGTGAAAAACCTTTTCTCATCAGTGCTGAGCTCGTTCATTCCAGCAATGAGCAATCTGCTCCAGCCGGTGTCCCGGGTCCTCATTGGTTGGATTGATAGCAGGGGAGCCATTGGCTCCTGCTGCTGTCAATCAGGTCCAGTGACACGGGGACCGAGGGGCGGGGCCAAGTGCCACTGTTTGTGTGAATACAGGCAAACAGCAGGACTCTGGAGCGTGACCCCAGGGAAGTCACTCGATGCAGAGGAGGTCCCAGGAGCGTCGCTGGAGGACCCCAGAAGACGAGGTTGGGGGCCACTACACAGAGGAAGGTAAGTATGACATGTTTGTTATTTTAGAAGGGGAAAAAATGAAGCTTTATAATCAATCATTTTAACCTTTCAATTTATTGTCCGTTCAGCCGAACTTTTTCAAACCTTTCCTTCGATTTATCGGCTCAAAGACCATTAACTTTGTACCCATTAACTGGATGATAAACGACTGAACTGTCCAGATGACAGATTATCGAACGATTTTTCGTCTAGTGTATGGCCACCATAACAATGTGTATGGGTATTCTAGAAAGATTTCATACATTCCTGCTCATAACAAATAGCCAACTGCTGAAAACCAAACATGTTTCTAAACACGCATGGAGTCACCAAAAGATGCATTGTCATTTTTTTCAAACTTTAGCAACTTTTTTTTTTGTAATAAAACTATATATAAACATTAAAAAATGAAGATACAATATTATGCAGAAACGACATTCCTGAAATGGGATCTCTCCCTTCCCCCTCCACACTTTGCACAGTGAAAGCTCCTCAGGCTCAGGGTAAATATTGATGTCAGTTGCAACACTGCAGAAAAAAAAAAAAGTGTATAGGAAAGCCAAGTCAGAGGCTGCCACTATGTTAGCATACCCAAATCCGCCCACTGATTGCAAGTTAAAGGGCTAAGTCCACTCCGAGGAAGGAGCGCTGTGTGCACCTGGGAATGGAGACACAAACTTCTTCATCTCCATTCCAGCCTCATTTAAGCTGATCTACGTGGGAAGACTGCGGTCTGCGGATCTGGGAAACCACACACTCATAGTCTACGAGCACAGTACTGAAGACGAACTGTCAGACACAACACATTACTTCACTCTAGGGGCACATTTACACTGGCAGCTGGGGGGGGGGGTATTAGGTGGCTGAGCCGTGGTTTTACTGCCCTCTGACCGCCCCACTAAAACTAGCACAGCAGCTGGATGTGGTTGTACACATGCAGCGCCAAAAATAATACCTTCTGTTGTGTTCAGCGGCAGCCACACAGGACCTACTCAAGTGAATGAGGCTCCACTGCGATGGCGAGCCAGAATGCGACGCTGTGTTACCATTCAGGGCCGGGTTCACACCACAATGTCTGTGTTGTATGAGTGTCAGCAGGCACATTCTTCATGTGTTCCAGTGTGTTTTTTCCCTTCTGTTCTCCATAAAAGCGGTTGTATCCCCAAACAATGATTTTTACCTAAAGGTAAGCCTATAATCATAGGTGTGCGCAGCCCACCCCAAAGCTCAAACACACGTGTGTGCATGTGTGTGTATATATATATATATATATATAT
>BLSH010037997.1:80229-93752 GCA_018402905.1 Glandirana rugosa
CGAACGACTCAGAGATGATGTCAAACCCTACACAGTTTCAAAAAGTGACAGACTCTAAATAAACAAACTTAAGACTTTGGTACCTTTATCCATAGACATTACTGATTAAAGGAACGTTAGTTCCACATTAGCAAATCCAAATTACTGTATTTTTCGTCGTTTTAGTTTCAGTGTCTAGGATTATATTTGTGTCCCTCGCGATTCGTGAACTACAAGGCGGAGTTCGTACTCCATGTAATATCCAAGTTGCCGGCATTGTGAACTTCCACGGCCCTTTTGCCCACAGAAACCATGACGAAACAGTATTACTGTACCTCATGCTTGAGGCGGAACATCAAGTGCTTAGCGCTCCCTGTGTTTATATTAGGATCTGTGACTTTGATTTTGCTGCTTTTTATGTCATTAAACCTAAACGATTACACCTTGATTGCAAGGAAATTAGTCATTACAGATACCTATTTCCATGGTTTCAGAATTCAAACAAATAAATCTCAGACAGTGAAAAACTTTGACACATCCCAAACTGTAGTAGAGACTCAGCAAGCTGGAAAAGAAGATCACACATCTCAGGACGCTCCACAATACAAATATATAATTACCGAGCCTAATAAATGTCAGAAAACCAACCCCTTTCTTATTCTCCTTATAGCAGTACAGGCATGGGAAATGGAGGCTCGTCAAGCCATCAGGCAAACTTGGGGAAAAGAAGACTTTTTACCTGGAGTAAATATATTGAGATTATTTTTAATAGGCAAAGAAGCTATGAATTATAATGATGTAGAAAAGAAACTAGTAGTTGAAAGTCAGCAATATCATGATATCATCCAGCAGGATTATTTGGATACCTATAATAACTTAACTCTAAAGACACTGATGGGCCTGTATTGGGTGGCTAAGTTCTGTCCACAGGCATCTTACATCATGAAGACAGACAGTGACATGTTTGTTAATACTGAATATTTAGTGCATACATTACTGAAACCAGACCAGCCACCCAAGAAGAACTACTTTACAGGTTATTTAATAAGAGGTGCTGGACCCAATCGCAATAAGGAGAGTAAGTGGTACATGTCTCCAGATCTATATCCAGGTGCAGAATACCCTCCATTTTGCTCAGGAACAGGATATGTTTTCTCTGGAGACCTTGCGGAAAAGATACTTAACATGTCTGCAAGTATTAGGCTACTTCATTTAGAAGATGTGTTTGTTGGCATATGTCTGGACAAACTTGAGATTCCACCTGTACCCCCACTTAAGGATTCTGATTTCAACCACTGGAAAGTTTCTTATTCACACTGTGTGTACAACCATTTAGTCACCTCTCACCAGTTTGAGCCCCATGAATTGATCAGCTACTGGAATAATTTACAACAAAATAAACATAACTGCATCTAACTTATCAGTTAAAACATGTTACATGTGACAAATGTCAAAAGACTAATCATAATGTATGGATGTTTTTTATGTACCACTATCATGTTATATAATAACATGAAATTTACAGACATGCTATAATGGATGGGCATTATGTACAAGGGTGAAAAAATATCATAGGAGAGAAGGCTTACAAATATGAAACTTAAAAAACTCCATTGTAATTAATGGTAATAGGGCGTTTATTTATTTAAAAAAGGAAACAAAGGAACTACTGAAGGATTTATTAAAAATCTTTTGTGATCAATTGTGGAATATTGTGATTACACATTAAATATGAGCTGTAGGATACCTTCCATAAGTAGGGTGAGCCAACAGTCTCACGTAGGCAGCAAAGAAGTGTATTAACCACTTGACCTCTGGAAGATTTACTCCCTTCATGGCCAGGCCATTTTTTGCTTTTTGGCACTGCGTTACTTTAACTGACAATTGCAGGGTCATGCAATGCTGTACACAAAGGAAATTTATATAATTTTTCCCACAAATAGAGCTTTCTTTTGGTCATATTTGATCATCACTGAGTTATTTTATTTTTTGTGCTATAAAAGAAAAAAAATGACAATTTTGAAAAAAACCTAATATTTTTTACTTTCTGATATCCAATAAAAAATGTAAAAAATCAAATTTCTTCATAAATTTAAGCCAATATGTATTCTGCTACATATTTATGTTAAAAAAAAGTGTATATTGATTGGTTTGTGCTAAAGCTATAGCATCTACAAACTATGGTATATATAGTGGAATTTTTATTTATTTATAATTTTTATACTAGTAATGACGGCTATCAGCAGGAATGTGATAATATGGCGGCCAATCTGGCACTAACTGGCACTTAGTGGGAGCTGGTGGTCAATCCTTAGCCGGGACCTGCTGATCAGCTTGTGCTGTGACTAATCAAAGCACAGCCGGTGTGGTGGCCACATGCCCAGGCGCCGCCTACCCAATAGTGCTGGATCACGTACTTCCTACTGCCACCATACTCCTGCATGAGGCGGTCGGCAAGTAGTTAAACTAAAACATTGCTAGTTTAACAACCTCAAGACCGGACACTTTCTCTCCCCTCCTGCTTAAACCATTTTTCAGCTTTCAGCACTTGCACACTTTGAATGACAATTACTGTACTACTTTACCCTGTACTGAGCACTGTACCCAAATGAATGTTTTATATATTTTTTAGACAGATAGAGCTGTCTTTGTTGGTATAAGGAAAAATATAAATACAGACATTTTGAAAAAAAAGACACATTTTCTTATATTTTTATATCTATCTATTACTTTCTGTTATAAAAGTTTGCAAATAAATAATCTTTTTTCAAAAATTTAGGCAAAACTGCATTATGCAACATTTCTTTGGTAAAAATAATCCAAGTCAGTGTATATTATTTAGTCTTTGTGAAAGTTGTAGCCTACCAACATATGGTATATATATTTAAAACTTGATCTGTCTTGATGTACTGACTGCCTATCTCATTTCTCAACTCCCTAAAATGCCAGGACAGTTTAAATAAACCCCCAAATACCCCTTTTTGGAAGGTAGACAGGCCATGATATTTAGCAAGAGGCATGGTGAGTTTTTGAAGTTGCAATTGTTTGTCACAATTTGTGGAAAATGAAGACATTATGGTTGAATATATTTTTATTAACATATTTCCAAAGATTACAAGAACAATCCAAGTATGTAAAGTAGAAAACATAAAAAGGTACAAAAGTACATGAGATCCAAACTCAAATCGGTAGGTAAAGTGCAGTAAAACAATACCAGCGAGGGGTTGCACCCTCTTAAAGGGTAAGATGGTCAATAAGACACAGTCATTATGAACAGGGAATCAACAACAATGTGAAATAAGTACTGTAGTAAGACTGCTTCATCCCCAAGGAATCAATGTTTTCATGGGGTACTGCAGTATACCTATTTTCAGCGTGTGCGCTGAACACTTGAAAAAAAAGAGTCTGTAAGACCCATCGAAAAAACGGTATATAGTAAAAAATTAAAAAAACAGATTAGACAAAGAAGAACGTAAGAACAGAGAAGAGAAAAAGACAGGGAGAAAAGAAGAGAAGTAGAAGTAAGGCCTATTGGAAGACACAAGCTCACTTACTCTCCAGAGAAATAAAATAAGCCGCAAGGACCATTGTCTATACTTTATAGTTTGAGCCAAGCACTCAGCTTATCTGAAGATGAGTAATGCACTCAAATATACCACAAAGTGGTCAATTTGTCTATTTGATCAAGCTCTTTGGCCTAAAGCTCTTCCATTAGCATAATTTTGTTGATTTCATCTACCCAGGCAGATAAGGAGGGAATCGAAGTGCTCCGCCAGTGTCTGGAAATCAACTGTCTAGCTGCGGAGAGAAAATATCTAAGTTAGCTAGCCTTTTGAAATTTGATCGAACTCGGGAGGATGGATAATAAAGTTATAGTAGTGGAGGAGTGAGAGGTTCATCATAGATCTCAGTGTGTATCTGAAACATCTGTAACCAAAAAGGACGAATGTGATCACACTCCCACCAGATGTGTATGTACGTTCCTCTTTCGGCATGGCAGCGCCAACATGTGTCCATAGTATTAGGAAAGATCTGATGGGAAAATTAAGAAATTAAATGAAATTATTTTTTTTTCACAAAATTGTCATTTTAACAAGTTATTTCTCACATGCAGCATAGGCATATTTATAATTACACCCCAAAACACATTCTGATGCCTCCTGAGTATGGGGATACGGATACCACATGCGTGAGGCTGAGATGTGGGCTATCAAGGAGCATAAAGTACTCATAAAATATGCATCTAATTTCTTGTCTGCCTATCACATATTTGGAGGCCCTGGAGCACCAAGACAGGAGAAACACCCTCAAAATTACCCCATTTTGGAAAGAAAACACTCCAAGGTATTTTCTGAAAGGCATAGTGAGTCTTTTAAAAATGAAATGACAGTTTTTACCACAAGTTTTTATAAAAATGAAGGGAAGAAAATTAAAATTATTATTATTTTTTTTTTACACAAGTTGTCAATTAATATTAATAGGATATTTCTAACCCACATCATAGGTATACTTAGAATTACACTAGAGGCATAAATTACACATCTACTTTCCTGACTACCTATCACATTTTTGGAGGCTTTGAAACACCAGGATAGTGGAAGCACACACAAAATTACCACATTTTTTAAATTAAGGCATAGCAAGTCTTTTGAAGACTTCATTTTATTGCCACCAGTTTCTCCAATGGGTCTCTTAACAGGTAAAAGATAAGCGCAATAGAGTAGAGACTTTCATCCAATTATGTATCCAAATTGATTACAGAAAGGAGGAAGGAGAGACTGGGAATGTTGGGAAGTAATGGTGGCATGCGCTTCTCTGCTAGTCACTTTGTTTAGAAGGATCCAAATGTTTCTGCGGAATCCAACACTCCCAGACCTATACAGGCTGATAATATTTGGAGATCCATTTCTCAGGAGAATGAGAGAAGAAATTTGGAGAACTTATGTCTCTATTATGGTAACTCTTGGAATTATGTAGTTAATTGCCCCAACAAAGTCAAAAGAACAATTGCTGTGACGGATCTCAGTGCTTGAACAAATACATTCCATTACCCAGTCTATCTCCCCATAAAAAAGAAAAAGAAAATAAAATAGATTCTCTACTATCTAATTTTATCATCCCTACTAAACTTACCACTGAGATCCTTAAAATTACTTTCTCTACCATGCTGGACTTCAGGGCCAGGGGGAACTTTATGGACAAAGAATTTGCCCCAAGTTATAATATTCAAACAAGGAACAAATCTGCCCCATTGATATGGAGACGATTGATGGTTCACCTTTATTGTAAAGACCTGTTACATATGAAATGGTTCCTCTGGTACTCCGATTTGAGGCTGATCATCGTGAGACTACGTCACCAAAATTTCCTTTTATTCTGGGCATCACATGATTTCTACCTATGATTCTTTCATCAACTGGGGAGCACAGACTATACATTTTGCATAAATGGAAACAAAAAAAACCCTCAAATTAATATAGTTATCTTCGTATAGTTTTCATTTTTTTTCGGGGGGGGGAGGGGGTTCGTTTTTTCCGTTTTAGTATTTTTTCATTTTTTTTTTCTGTTTTCGCTTTGCTTTGTTTTAATTTCTCTAGTTTTTTCTGTCTATGTTTTTGGGGTTTTTTTTTTCGGATTTTCTTATTCCCCCAAATCCCCCTACAAGCAAAAATCCTACTACCCCCACCCGCCCCCAATAAACCTGTTCTTGTCTTCAGAAATCCTCTTAATCCCTTCGAGTAAAAATCTCCCCTCTCCCTCCTCATTTAGCACAACTCATCTTATTCCTCCCCCCAGCACAGACTTCAGACACCGGAAGGAAACTCAGTGCCAAGAGATCTCCTTCTTCTCATGCTCCTTCTTGTGTTCTAACAGAGCAGCCTGCTATGCTGTGACTTGTAATGCCCTAGACTACAGGGCACTATGCTGGAACTTTTGGTGACATCTGTGGGGGACTGAGGATTCCTCAGTTCTCCCACAATCTAGGGCACTACAATTCCCCGCACAGATGGCACTACAATTCTCAGCAGTGCGGTCTGCCATCAGTCCTCCATACACAGCATGAGGAGATCGCAGACTTCCACCCCACCTCACTAACTAACTGCCATACACCGCGCCCCTCACCACTCTCCCTTTACATTAGTGTCCTCCTGGTGGTCCCCCTCCAGATTCTGGGCGGCATGACTCACTGCAGGGCAGATGGGAGCTGAAGTAAGTCTAGACAGGAGGAGGAAGTTACATCCTCCTCCTCTGATGTGGGGCCTATGCAACCAGCAATTTGGCAGGGTGGGCAGCAGGCAGGACTTCCCAGTGTAAACTGCCGTGAACACTACTCTCAGTCAGCTCCTGGTCAGAAGCAGTGGCTTAGCATGGGTGAGAGTGAGAGAGATAGAAAGCCAGGGGAGAGGGGGACAGGGAGTGAGAGATTGAGGTGGGCAGGAAAAGATTAAGGGGGGGTGGGGGAGTGAGAGAGTGAGAGGGACAGGGAGAGAGGGAGATTGAGGGCAGGGAGATAGAGAGAGGGAAATACTGTATAACTCCTGCGCTCGGATAAATCAACCAATCATTGTAGCTTGGCCTGAAACACAGTTTATATAGCTGTTCCACTTAGTGAGCACCATACGGTCTTGCTGCCCTCCTTCAGGATCATGGGAATCCAAATAGAACAAGGAGAAACACAAAAAGGAGAGAGGAGCACCGACCTTGTGCAACACCATAAGACCGTTTATTAAAAGTAGGAATCAAGCATAAAATATACTCACAAACGGAGCAATATCAAAGGCATGTAAGTCAAAGGCAGTGATTTCAGTGAAACTCCACCACAACTCGGGGGGAAAACACGACAGCGTCCTACGCAAGGCTAACGCGTTTCCAGGGAGAACCCTCTTCATCAGAGCCTAGCCATCGAATGAGCTGTCTCTTTTAAGTACCTGAATGAAAGTGATTCAGGTCCCACCCTCCTCCAATGGGCAAGGCATTCAGAGGGGGAGGGGGAGGGAAAGGGCAAAGCCTGATATAATCCTCCTCTTTACCACTGAACACCCACAGTCAGATACATGTTGATAACAATAATAATAAAAACATATAAAATACATATGTGACGATATAAAAATATATAAATGCAAGTGCATAAGTGCATATGTGCCGCTCTAGGCTACGACCATAGGAAAGACATTAGGTAAACAAGACAGACCTTGCTACTGCATATCTCGCTATATAGTCGGCAAAGATCAAACAAGATCAAAACAATTAGTAATAAAAAGATGGTGAATAAAAAATAATAATTAATAAATAAAAATAAAATATTATATTGATAATCATATTACTGACACAGATGTATATAGATATATCCAAGAGCTATAGCCAGATGTCAAAAAATATATATTATATATTTTATATTATATGTACCTTGGAACACAGCCACACAGATTAATGCAGTGTAATCTGCCTGTGCTTCTGCAGCTACAAACATACCTTGATGTTGAGCCGATGTTACTGTCGCCTGTCATAGAACAGGGACAGTACACACATTCATAGTATGCCGGCGTCCATATACTCGTGGAACGCCAGCCGGCTCGGCGACCCGGAGGAGGAAACGGAGAGGCTTCCCAGCTGTCTTCCCCGGGTCGCCCACAGGCTGTGTTAATCTGTGTGGCTGTGTTCCAAGGTACATATAATATAAAATATATAATATATATTTTTTGACATCTGGCTATAGCTCTTGGATATATCTATATACATCTGTGTGAGTAATATGATTATCAATATAATATTTTATTTTTATTTATTAATTATTATTTTTTATTCACCATCTTTTTATTACTAATTGTTTTGATCTTGTTTGATCTTTGCCGACTATATAGCGAGACATGCAGTAGCAAGGTTTGTCTACCTAATGTCTTTCCTATGGTCGTAGCCTAGAGCGGCACATATGCACTTGCATTTATATATTTTTATATCGTCACATATGTACTTTTATATGTTTTTATTATTATTGTTATCAACATGTATCTGACTGTGGGTGTTCAGTGGTAAAGAGGAGGATTATATCAGGCTTTGCCCTTTCCCTCCCCCTCCCCCTCTCAATGCCTTGCCCATTGGAGGAGGGTGGGACCTGAATCACTTTCATTCAGGTACTTAAGAGAGACAGCTCATTCGATGGCTAGGCTCTGATGAAGAGGGTTCGCCCTGGAAACGCGTTAGCCTTGCGTAGGATGCCGTCGTGTTTTCCCCCCCGAGTTGTGGTGGAGTTTCACTGAAGTCACTGCCTTTGACTTACATGCCTTTGATATTGCTTCGTTTGTGAGTATATTTTATGCTTGATTCCTACTTTTAATAAACAGTCTTATGGTGTTGCACAAGGTCGGTGCGCCTCTCTCCTTTTTGTGTTTCTCTTAGATAGAGAGAGGGAGCAGGGATAGAGATTGAGGGGACAGAGAGAAAGGAGAGCAGGGAGAGAGAGGGTGGAAGAGAGAGGAAAGGAAGAGAAGAGAGGGGGAAGAGAAAGAGGGGAGAGAGAAGAGGGAAGAGAGAGGCGAGAGGGGGAAAGAGAGGGGGAACAGGGAGGGGGCAGGGAGAGAGAGGGAGAAGAGGGGGGAGTAGAGAAAGAGGCATCTCCAAATGTGGCTGCCGCTGCTGCCTGTGTTTTTTAATAAATAAAAGGTCCCCAAAACTGCCGGCCACACACTTCAAGAACCCAGCAGGAATGTTACTTCATTGGATTTTTGGCACTCCATGTGGGCAGAGTGTGACAGGGCACAGTGGGACCCCTTAGCTTTGGGGGCTCATGTGCACTGCACACCCTGCACACATGGATGATACGCCACTGATTTATACATATAGTTCAGCGCTACTAATAAAGTTCAATAAGAATATTAAAGTGGATGTAAACCCTCACATATACCCAGTGAAGTGAACAGCCTCAGATGATACACAGAGATGAAACAAATCTCCCTATACAAGTTTTACATGTATATCTTCTGTCTTCATCTGTATATATCCATTAGAAAGTGCTCTTCGTGTTAGGATTTTTTCTCTTCCTGATAATCATTGCATGAAGCCTGGGCATACAGTCAAGACAGCTGTTTGGAGGAAAGGCACACACCCCCTCTCCTCATAGGTGGAGACTTCATGCAATGTTTCGACTCCGTCACTTCCTGTGAGCCTGCACAGCTGATGAGGCCTCTGCACTGCACATACCCAAATTGTTTCTGCTCATGCCCAGACTGTATTTCGGGTACAGAAACATTTCAGACCTGATCTCTGCAATACAGATGATTCCAGTGCCTCACCCCTAGGCTGCTCCATGACAGCTGAAAACACACCCCTAGGCTGCTCTGCATAGCACTGTTTATATCAGTGGATCTGCATGAGTTGAGACAAATTGTACTGATTCCAGTGCCCCACCCTGCCACTAACACAACCCTAGGAAAAAAGCAATGGCGACACTCTGCCCAGTGCTGGTTAATGTATTTATTGAAGAAAAGCCATACAGGGTACAGGACACAAGGTAGACGCGTTTCACTTACTCATTACAAAGAGTTTGCAAAAGGTACATCACTTAAAAAGAGTATGAAGGCCACTCCCCCATCATTAAACTTTTAAAGCAATTAATAGAAAGTAATTGAAAAAAGGTGTGTGTGTGTGTGTGTGTGTGGGGGGGGGGGGGGTTAGGTAGGCCAGCTTCTCTTCAAATGAAGTACAAATACAAACATTGCTGACAGATCGGTTTAAAATCATTGACATGTGAGAAAATATACATTTAATAAAAAGGAAAAAACAAAAAAAGTTTTTTTGAACATAAATATACACAGAACATCAAAAGCAGTTACATGTATATAGGAACAATAAATGAATAAACACAAAAAGTTTTGTATGTGACTCCCTTAAAGTCGCAAAAGGATCTCAACAAATATATACATGAATACATAAAAGGAAGCAAATAAATACTATGATGATGTTAGGAAACTGGGGTGTGAGAAATGGCCTCAAATAGATCAAATATCAGTAAAATGGACCTAATCACAACCCTTCACGGAGAGACACACACCCGAAACCTACGATCGATTGGGAGTCTGTATGTGTATGCCGACAAAGAATTAATGAACACCAATACATACCTTGAGGCATAAAATAATCCTAGGAACTTAAAAAAGAGGGGCACCTATGATGAAAATGGACAAACAAATCCTAATCTCCTTTTCTCTATTTCCCCCCTTCATAGATAACTACACATAGTGCAATATATGTTTGAACACATATGCCTATTTTAATAGCGTGTATAAGATGTATTAAAAAAAGTTTACTATATAGGATGAATTTGATCATACAAGCTAAATCACTAAGCTGAATCACTCAATGAGACCATACATTGAAGGCAAGAGTCAACAAAGTGAAACCACAAGCTACAGAGTCATAAGCCGTCTAGAATATCTTATCGGACAAACGATCATCAGAAGGAAATTAGGTCATCTCATCCGAGAAGGTTCAAAGAGGAAAACTAAGCTGCAAAATACAAAAGAACGAGAAAAAAGAGAAAAGGAGTAGAAACCCATCATATGGAATAGATCTATTCATAAAAATGGGTAAGATCCCACACATAGTTAAGACCCAAAGGTATACGAGTTCCAAAATAAAAAATCCAATATACTTCTCGTTTACAGAGGAGTTTGAAAAAATCCCCACCCCTTTTTGGCACCTTCATTTTCTCTATGATCTGTACTCCCACTCCCGAAGTGCTACCCCCATGAACATCCCTAAAATGTCGACCCACATTGGTGATTCTATATTTTTCTTTTTCAATGTTGTATAGATGTTCACAGAATCTATCACGCAACCTTCTGGTTGTACGCCCTATATATTGTATATGGCAAATTTTACAAGTAATAACATATACAACATATTTAGTATTACAGTTGTAAAAAGACTGGATCCTGTGTTCCCCATTTGTTGAATATGAGCGTACAACCTCCCCTTTAATAATATGGCTGGATAATCAGTCCCTCCACAGCGATAATTGCCCCTGAAATGCAGCCAAGTGGGTGGTCGCTCTATCTTAGCTTGTTGGAAAAGACTAGGTGATAAATGACCCCCCAAAGAGGGTGCTCATCTGGATACAACATTTATTCCATCACTAAGAAGACTAGCGCAAATATCATCTCCAAAAAGAGCAGGTAGATATTTCAAAACAATGTTTTTAACATCATTAAACTCGAGACTATAGGAGGTGCTTAAAATGAGTTTGTTACTACGAAAAGTGTCCCTCCTCCGAGTGGTATGTCCATCATGCTTCAACAGAGCTGATCTATCTTTGGATGAAGCGATCAGGACAGCTCTGTCAAGCATCCATCTAGGGTAACCACTATCAAGAAAGCGTTCATATAAGGCCTTTGTTTGGATATCAAAAGCTTCATCAGAGCTGCAGATCCGACGCAGTCTTAAAAACTGTCCAACGGGAATTCCTTTGATGGTGTGTCGGAGATGTCCCGACGCAGCCATCAAAAGAGTGTTACCAGATAGAGGCTTCCTGTATAGATCAGTGCTAATGGTCAAACCCGTCGCACATAAGTGTACATCCAAAAAGTCCATCTCATTTTTATTCATTTGTCCGGTGAACCACAGGTTCAATTGATAGTCATTTAAATATTGCAAAAAAGACTCCAGGGATCCGATCTGATCATCAACAATAAAAATCAAATTGTCTATATACCGAAAAAATACATGTATATAGCTTCTGAATGGATTACCTGGATTCTACAGGTTGGGGAAAATTTTGCCCCCATCGCTGCCCCACACAGCTGTAAAAAAAATTCATTGTTAAACATAAAATAATTGTGGGTGAGAAGATACTGCAAAACATTTTGAATAAAAATACAGACCTCACGACAAAGATCAGACTGCCTCTGTAAATAATAATCAAGCGCCTGCAATGCTAAATGATGGGGGATGGAAGAATATAAACTACATACATCACATGTCAACCATGTGTATGTTGATGTCCATTTAACATTATCCATTATATTCAGTAAATGATTAGTATCCTTGAGGAAACTAGGGAGTCTACAAACAAAAGGCTGCAAAACCCCATCCAACCATTGACCCAATTTTTCATTGAGGGAACCAATACCCGCAATAATTGGTCTACCCTGTAGTGGTGTTAACCCTTTATGAGTTTTGGGTAAATTATGGAATATTGGAATCGTGGGGTATTGTGGAATTAACGCCTCCTCCATTCTCCTATTGAAAACTCCCAGAGCCACCCCTTCTTCAATCAACATAGTAAGTTCAGTTTTAAATTTCTTAGTGGGGTCACCTGGGAGTCTCCGGTAAGTACTGGCATCTGCTAGTTGTCTCTCAGCCTCCCTACTATATGTATCCGATTCCATCACCACCACCAAGCCCCCCTTATCGGAATTCTTGATGGTGATAGTTTCATCTTGTTCCAACTCCTTGATAGCTAGTCTCTCCTTGGGAGTCAAATTGTCTTGGCCATCCCTGCCGTCCATCCGGACTCCAGAGGCAAGATCGATCAAATCTTTTTCGATCAGTCTCTGGAATTTGTCCATCTCAGGACAGCGGGCGGCAACCGGGTAAAAATCAGAATAGCTTTTATTAATCTGGATATCAAAAGATTCTCTAATCACACCAAAATTCGATCCACCCACCCATGATATATCATCCAATTAATTAATAGCACATTGTTCCCTGAAAGAAAGTTACATTATCAGAGGCAATGTTACTAAAATAATGTTTTCTTACTGATAAATTTCTAATAAACTTGTTAATGTCCAGAATAGTATCAAAGATGTTGAAATGCCTAGAGGGACAAAAATTAAGTCCCCTTGGCAACAACGAGGTCTCTTCAATAGTCAGTGTTCTTTTGGATAGATTCAAAACATTGGAAATACCTGTTAAGGTTTGCGACTCTGTGTCCGTGTGGGGTATCGATTGATGCCACTTTTTGCCTCTTCGTCTCCTCCCCCGTCTTGTCCTCTTGACTCTTGGCATTTTGTCTTCCTCTGTGGTTTCCGTTTTCGTGACTAGTTTTTTTGAGCGATAGGAGTACTAGCTCCTGAAGGACGTTTAACAATGGTGGAGGTATGTGCTCCAGCCTGGTCTGAATCAGATGTAACAACTGTTTTTTCAATGTATTTAGTCTTAATGTCAGAGAAACTGACATGTTTATTGGATGAAAAAATTTCTTTGTTGGCCACGTTTCCACACATACACCATATTAGTATCGTAGTCCAATTTATCTCTAAATAATTTCTCTTTCTTGTTTTCTATAATATCTTTTTCCAATTGATTAAGTCTTTCATTCAGCAATTTATCCAAGTCCTTGAAATCAGCCATATCCTGTAACACAACCCTAGAAGGAACCTGCACTGAAGAGGTCAAGAAGAGTCATAGCAGCCCTGTGTATACATGTCGACTGCTCGGTGGGGCACACAGGCACAGGCTGGAGCGGATTAACCACATCAATGCCAAAAGTTAAGTGCTTATCCCCAGTGATTTCAGGGGGGTGGTAATGGGCAGTAGGTGGGGGT
>BLSH010037997.1:155699-171242 GCA_018402905.1 Glandirana rugosa
AGGGGTGTGTGCCGATTACACATTCCATTTCAGATGTCCGAACCTTTCTAGTCAAACATTTACCTATCTTTTGACCAATTTTCTGGATTAAGTCTCTCATCACCAATTACTAAGAATAAGACTTACCAGATTCCAATAGTCAGCATGCATATTCTTAGCCCCCAAGTGCATAACTTTACATTTGTCAACATTAAACCTCATTTGCCACATAGTCGCCCAATTAGACAGTGCATTGAGGTCTGCTTGTAAGTTAGAGACATCCTGCAAAGACGTTATTCCACTGCATAGCTTGGTGTCATCTGCAAACACTGAAATGGTACTTTTAGTCTCAGACCCTATATCATTTATAAATATATTGAAAAGTAAGGGTCCCAACGCTGAACCTTGGGGTACACCACTGATAACCTTAGACCATTCAGAATAAGAATCATTAACCACTACTCTCTGAATTAGGTCTTTTAACCAGTTTTCTATCCATTTACAAACTGATCTTTCCAAGCCTGTAGACTTTACCTTACACATTAGCCGTGTGTGGGGAACATTGCCAAACGCTTTCGCAAAATCCAAGTATACCACGTCCACAGCCTCCCCTCTATCCAAGGTTTTACTTACCTCCTCATAAAAAAAAATCAGATTTGTTTGACAACTTCTGTCTTTCATGAATCCATGCTGTCTGTTGCTTAAAACATTTTTTCCAACAAGAACTCATCTATGTGGTCTTTTATTAAACTCTCCAGTAACTTCCCAGCTATAGAAGTTAAACTAACAGGTCTATAGTTACTTGGTAAAGACTTTTGATCCCTTTTTAAATATGGGCACCACATTGGCCCTAGGCCTATCACAGTTTTGGAGGCCCTGAAATGTTAAGATGGCATAACCCGGCCTCCCCCCAAATGACCTAATTTTGGAAAGTAGACACCCCAAGGTATTTGCTAAGAGGCATGGTGAGTATTTTGCATCTCTCATTTGTTTTGGAATATAAAGAAAGAAAGGGAAAACATTTTTTTTTTCTTTTTTCGATTTTCAAAACTTTGTGACAAGAACTGAGATCTGCAAAATACTCAGCGTGCATCTCAGCACATAGCTTGATGTGTCTACGTTCCAAAATGGGGTCATTTGTGCTATCTGGGAATTTCATGGCCTCCAAAACTGTGATAAATAATGAAGAGTAAAATCAAAAATGTATGCCCTTAGACAGCCTGAAGGCGGTGCTTGGTTTTCGGGGTCCTAGACTGCCAAAAAGTCTCACATATGTGGTATTCCCGTACTCAGGAGAAGCAACAGAATGTATTTTGGGGTGTAATTTCCCATATACCCATGGCATGTTTGAGCAATATATAATTTAGTGACAACTTTGTGAAAAAAAAAAATATTTTTTGTCAATTTCCCGAAACTTGTGGCAAAATAGAAAACATTCCATGGACTCAACATGCCTCTCAGCAAATAGCTTGGGGTGTCTACTTTCCAAAATTGAGTGATTTGGGGGGGGGGGGGGATTGTACTATCTGGGCATTTCATGGCCTCTGAAACTGTGATAGGTAGTGAAGAGTGAAATCAAAAATTTACGCCCTTAGAAAGCCTGAGCTTAGTTTTCGGGGTCCTGTACATGGCTAGACTGCCAAAAAGTCCACATATGTGGTATCCCCGCACTCAGGAGAAGCAGCAGAATGTATTTTGGGGCATCATTTCACATATACCCATGGCATGTGTGAGCAAAATATCATTTAGTGACAAGTTTGTGAAAAAAAATTTTTTTTTGTCATTTTCCAGAAACTTGTGGCAAAATATAAAATATTCCATGGACTCAACATGCCTCTCAGCAAATAGCTTGGGGTGTCTACTTTCCAAAATGGAGTAATTTGGGGGGGTTTTGTACTATTTGGGCATTTCATGGCCTCCGAAACTGTAATAGGTAGTAAAAAGTGAAATCAAAAATGTATGCCTTTAGAAAGCCTAAAGGCAGTGCATGGATTTGGGGTCCTGTACGTGGCTAGGCTGCCAAAACGTCTCACACATGTGGTATCCCTGTACTCAGGAGAAGCAGCAGAATGTATTATGGGGTGTAATTCCACATATACCCATGGCATGTGTGAGCAATATATAATTTCAGTGACAACTTTGTGTAGTTTTTTTTTTTTTTTGCCATTTCTTAATCACTTGTGCCAAAAAAATAAAATATTCAATTGGCTCAACATGCCTCTAAGCAAATTCCTTGGGGTGTCTACTTTCCAAAATGGGGTCATTTGGGGGGGGGGGGGGTTGTACTGCCCTTCCATTATAGCACCTCAAGAAATGAGATAAGCAGTCATAAACTAAAATCTGCGTAACTTCCAGAAAACGCACCCTAGTTGGTAGACACTATAACTTTTGCGCAAACCAAATAAATATACAATCTTGAAAAAAGAACAATATTTGTTACTTTTTGGTATAATACACATCAAAAAAAATATATTAAAAAAATGTATTCATCAGTTTAGGCCAATATATATTCTTCCTCATATTTTTGGTAAAAAAAATCGCAATAAGCGTATATTGATTGTAAAAGAGAGATGATGTAGGGATCAAATCTAGCACCACATCCAAAATTTAATGAAACAAAAAAATGAACAGAGGACATGACTTTAAATGTGCCAATATTAAGAAATTAGTTGACTGTATTTGTATAAAAATATGATTTTATCTCGACCATTAAAACTTCATTATAATTAGAAAAAATTACACATACAATGACACATAGTTTCATATATGGAAGTATCATCGAAAAACTTGAGAAGCGCATACTCTACATGTTTCGCCGTGCTTCCTCAGGATACTAAGAGCACTGCTTTAAGATGAATACTATAGATAGAAAAATATATAGTTTAAGAAAATCAAAATTGAACATATTCATACAATACAGTACATTATGTAGGCATTTTCATGCAGAACATGTTGATAACAAATTAATGTATTACCACTGCGGACCCACCAGATAGTGTGGTGAAACTCCAAAAACAGCAAGGAATAAAATATATAAGCTGAAATTCATGTGATTCAGAGAAATGGTCGCCAATTCGGCTTCCTCAGGATACTAAGAGCACTGCTTTAAGATGAATATTATAGATAGAAAATTATATAGTATAAGAAAAACATCAAAATTTAACATATTTATATAATACAGTACATTATGTAGGCATTTTCATGCAGTACATGTTGATAACAAATTAATGTATTACCACTGCCGACCTACCAGACAGTGTTATGAAACTCCAAAAATAGCAAGGAATAAAATAATGCATAATTGATAAGCTGAAATTCATGCGATTCAGAGAAATGGGCGATGCTGCTGACCATAGAAGGGAGATAAGAATCTATAAATAAATAGATAAATAAGATTTACCTCTCTTTAAAATTAATAAAAAAACTTGGCACTCATAGGTGGCGATAAAAAACATATTTGCGGAAAAATATTCATTACCTGATATGTATAAAAGAAAAAGGGTTTAAATGATGGATCGAAGTTATGGACTCAATCATCAGATCGAGATTAAAGATCAGGATGGTTAGCCAAATGGCGGGAGCACAAACCCCCCCCCCCCCCCCCCCAGTTGAACCTCTCGGTGGAATATCAGTGGTTCACCGGTCAATAGGTCCGTGTAATTCAGCACGTCCTATCTTCCCCCTAAGAATGAATAATCATCCCATTGATTAGTCCAGCAGCTATAAGTGCTGAATAGGTTGTTTACAATAAATACTGACAGGATGGTAGGAAACTACTTCTCACCCATCAGTACCTTTTAGAAATATAGATATAGATGAATATATGGTATGCATCTATATCTTTTGTATAGAATTGAACACCAGGGGGCGCCAAACACTATGGTCCACAGTGTTGGACCAGGGAGCGACACATGACAAATTGTAATCCCAGAAAATCAACCAATTTAAACAACAAAATGTTCTCAAAGTGAGGGAGAGCAGGGGCCCGATCTGTCCCTCTCTCCTGTATCTCAGCCAGACTCTGAAAGAGCTGCCCTTATTTTCCTTCCGTCCTGCCACATGTGACATCATCGATGGGGCGCGGACATGGCACAGGTGAACCAGTGCGCATGTCTCGTTCCTAAGGGTGGATGTGATGCAGCGCTGGAGGCGCTGAGTCAGACCACGCTATCTTGGAATGTCTGAGAGCCATATAAAGTGAGAGCTACCAACTGTTAAGCTGCTCCTCATCTCATAGCATGAAACAGAATTGAACAAAGGAGACAAATGAGTAGGTCTCCTTCCCCAGATGGTAGGGGCTGGGTAAAAACACTCACAGAGGAATCACCCTCAATAGAGCTCTCCAACCGCTAAGCCTCTATCAAGATCATGAGCGCCCTGGGTGTCCGTATGACCAGCAAGTGCTTCACTCCAAATTGACCCAAAATCGCATTAAATCAGCACCTCAATATTAGATAATGTAAGCCACCAGAACGTGGGCACCGACAAAGAACATATTAAGAAATGTAAATTAAGCTGTTAGGATTCATCTGGTCGGAGTCCGCAATGTTCACAGAGAAAAGACTTGAACTGAAAATACTGCCCCTATCCCTACAGAAAACAAACAACAGCAATTTATACCCAAGAACATTCTGTAACAAGACACCATAATTATCTCTTTTGGAATATATGCACAGTGAAAAATCATCATACAGACCAGCAGAAAAAAATAAATAAATAAATTGATATTCTTTTCTCTTTTCCTCATTCTTTTCTCTTTCCCTTCCCTTGCATAAAAAAGGTTTGAAACTAAAGGTATCATTGAGACCTGGACGGCATAATGCTGATAGATAATGGATCCAACGAGCTTCCCTTTCTAGCAAAATTTTATTATAATCGCCACCCCTTTCATTTGGGGGAGCATGTTCTAAGGCATAGAAATGCATTTGGGAGTAGTTAAAGTTATGATATAATCCCCTTTGTCTACTAATTGGGGTTTCCATTTTTTTCTTCCGCACAAGAGAAATATGGTCTCGGATGCGATGAAAAAAGGATCTATTGGTCTTGCCCACATAGAATGCTTTACAGCTGCAAAGCATGAGATATACTAAGACAATGGACTGGCAATTGGCATTAAAATGTGGCTTGAATAGGCGGCCATTTCTCTGAATCACATGAATTTCAGCTTATATATTTTATTCCTTGCTGTTTTTGGAGTTTCACAACACTATCTGGTGGGTCCGCAGTGGTAATACATTAATTTGTTATCAACATGTACTGCATGAAAATGCCTACATAATGTACTGTATTATATGAATATGTTCAATTTTGATTTTCTTACACTATATATTTTTCTATCTATAGTATTCATCTTAAAGCAGTGCTCTTAGTCTCCTAAGGAAGCCGAACACGGCGAAACATGTAGAGCATGCGCTTCTGCTAAGTTTTTCGATGATACTTCCATATATGAAACTATGTGTCATTTTATGTCATTTTTTCTAATTATAATGAGCTTTTAATGGTCGAAATAAAATCATATTTTTATACAAATACAGTCAACTAATTTCTTGATATTGGCACCTTTAAAGTTCTATCCTCTGTTCCTTTTTGTGAAGGGTAAATTGATTGGCTTGCACAAAAGTTATAGCGTCTCCAAACCATGAGAAATGATTTATGGCGTTTTTATTTATTTTTTTTTTTTTTACTAGTAATGGTGGCGATCTGCAATTTTTAGTGGGACTGCAATATTGCGGCAGACATATCGGACACTGTTGACACGTTTTTGGGACCACTGACATTTATACAGCGGGGAAAGGGGTAACACTAGGGGGCGATCAAGAGGTTAACTGTGTTCCATGCTAGGTGTTTCTAACTGTGTGGGGGCTGGGCTGACTGAGGGAGAAGAGTGATTGCTGCTCCCATATCCTAGGAACATACGATCACTCTCCTCTACCGTCAGAATGGGGATCTGCTTATTTACATACACGGATCCCCATTCTGTTACTGCCGGGGAGCGATCGCGGGTGGCCGGCGGACATTGAGTCCGCCTCACCCACTGATTGGCTCCCCCACTAGCTCGCTCATGTTGCTGCTGTCAATCCCCTATGGGCGGTCAGCAACTGGTTAATAACAAAAAGTAGAAAACCTTTTTTTTGTTTATATCGCGAAAAATAAAATACGCAGAGGTGATCAAATACCACCAAAAGAAAACTCTATTTGTGGGGAAAAAAGGACGCAAATTTAGTTTGGGTACAGCATTGCATGACTGCGCAATTACCAGTTAAAACAGCGCAGTGCCAAATTGTAAAAAATGCTCTGGTCATTAAGGGGGTAAATCCTTCCGGGGCTGAAGTGGTTAAAGCGGTAGTAAACCCGCCTGATAAAAAAAAAAGAAAAAAAATCCTGCAAGACAATAGCATAATATGTTAGTATGCATCGCATACTAACATATTATGAAATACTTACCTTAGAATGAGGCCCCCGATGCCCGAGTTGGTCAGCGCTAAGGATGGTCCTCTTCTTTCTTCCGGGTACGCGGCTCTGGCGCTGTGAGTGGCCGGAGCCCCGTGACGTCACTCCCGCGCATGCGCGCGTGAGCTCTTCGTTCCGGCAGCCAGCTCTGATTTGCCGGCTGTTAGGGCTGGATCATCAGAGCGCATGCGCCGCTAATGTCAGCGGCTGCATGCAGGGCGAATATCTCCTAAACCATGTAGGTTTAGGAGATATTTATTTTACCTACAGGTAAGCCTTATTATAGGCTTACCTGTAGGTAAAAACAATAGTGGGGGGTTTACTACCGCTTTAAAATAACACAGTGCCATATCGCAAAAAAAATGGCCTGGTCATGAAGGGGGTAAATCTTCTGATGGTCAAGTGGTTATATTAGTTGTCGACAGCTTGAGAGTGGATGTTTTTATTGGCATTTATATGATTTAAAGTTTATTAGTATATTCATGATTGTGTGTAATTACCAATATGTATTGCAAGTACAAGCATACACGCATAAGTGCAACTGTGTGACCTGACCATACATTGGAGTGTGCAGCATTATAGCACGCCACCAGGTGGCAGAATTTTATATCACAAGGAGGATTACAGATTTGTTTCGTTTTTTTTTTAACAGTTTTTTCTCTTTTGTTCACTGTTTGTTATTTTGTATCTGGTTTGTTGTATAGTGCTGCACTATTCTTTTTCGTATATTTTGCTGAAGTGGGAATCACTAAGGCCCCTTTCACACTGAGGCGTTTTACAGGCGCTATTTAGCTAAAAATAGCGCCTGTAAAGCGCCTCAAAAATCCCTCCCCACCCACCCCAATGTGAAAGCCGGAGTGCTTTCACACTGGGGCGGTACGCTTGCAGGACGTTACAAAAAGTCCTGCAAGCAGCATCTTTGGGGCGGTGCGGTGAGCGGTGATACACTGCTCCTCCACCGCCCCTGCCCATTGAAAACAATGGGCAGCGCTTCCGAAGCGGCTGCACACCGCCTCGGTAGCGCGGCGCGCCAGCACTTTTAACCCCGTTTTAACCCCTTGTGGGGGGTTAAAAGTGCCCCGCACCCGCCTGCATAGCGGCGCCGTAGCGCCTCTATAACAGCGCTAAATCCCCGCTGAGACTAGCGGGGATTTAGTGCCAGAATTCCTTGGTCTCTAGTCAGCCTGAAATCCCCTCTCTGCGATCTGTGGAGCATCCCCTGCCAGCTGAGGAACCCATGCAGCTGGGCCGGACCAGGCTAGGCCTGTGTCTCTACTGTGGGGGCAAAGGCCATTTCCGTGACACTTGCTCGCTGCGTCCAGGAAACGCTTGGGTCTAATACATCTGGAAGGAGGAGTATTGGACCCAGAAACCTCACCTTCACGCTCCTTCTGTCGGTGTTCCTTCACATCGGTGCTACTTCTAATTCAGTCCTGGCATACCTTGATTCTGGAGCTGCTGGCAATTTTTTGGACTGGAAAATGGCTTCTTCCATGAAGCTTACCCTTTCGCCTCTCGCCACTCAATTGATGGTCTCAGAGATCAATGGTTTGGTTCTTCCAGGGGGCCCCTATCCGCTTCCAGACCCTTCCGGTTAAGATGTCAGTAGGAATACTCCACCAGGAGGAGATATCCTTTCTTGTCCTACCTAAGGCCTCAACCCCCATCATATTGGTTCTTCCCTGGTTACAGCTTCATTCTCCACATGTTGACTGGACTTCCAGGCAGATATTGGCTTGGGGTTCCTCCTGTTTTTCATCCTGTTTACTCAAGGCGGTCCCGAAGGAGAAACTTCCTGTTGCCACCATATCAGTTTCTTCTACCCTTCGCATATAGCGAATTCCGGGATGTCTTCTTAAAGAAATCAGCTGAAGTGCTTCCTCCTCACAGGTCCTTTGACCGTGCCATTGACCTTGTTCCTGGAGCGACTCTGCCCAGGGGTCGTACCTATTCTCTGCCCATCCCTGAGACCCAGGCCATGTCAGAATATGTCACTGAAAACCTAGAGAAAGGGTTCATTCGGAAGTACTCGTCACCGGCAGGAGCAGGTTTCTTTTTCATTGCCAAAAAGGATGGCACCTTAAGACCTTGCATTGATTATCGGGGTTTAAACGCGATGACAATCAAGAACCCTTACCCCTAATCTCTGAGCTATTCGACAGGTTGAAAGGCGCCTCCATCTTTACCAAGTTGGATCTCAGGGGTGCCTACAATCTGATCCGGATAAGGGAGGGTGACGAATGGAAAACCGCGTTTAACACATGAGACTGGCATTATGAATACCTGGTTATGCCCTTTGGGCTGTGTAACACCCCAGCTGTATTTCAAAACTTCGTCAATGAGGTCTTCAGGGATTTGCTGTATTAATTGGATAGGTGTATGAAGTGGATAGGCTCTCCTGGAAGAACAGTGCCATTGATCGCCGAGACCACCAAGACGTGAAGGTGAGGATTCTGGGTCCAATACTCCACCCTCCAGATGTATTAGACCCGAGCGTTTCCCAGACGCAGCGAGCAAGTGTCACGAAAATTACCTTTGCCCCCACAGTAGGGACATTCACTCTGTTGGAGAGGTCCTGTAAGAAGGCTGAAACTAAAGCCCAATTGTTCCAGTTCAATTCAGCAGACAGAATCCGAAAATGGAGGGCATACTGGCCAACAGAAAAAGACCCCTGGCGGAGGTGTAAAAGGCCGCTGGTTGCTGAAGAGACACGACCTGGTTCCTGATGTTCCTGAAAGAGTTTCAAGAAACTAGACAGACTAGAAACCACAAGGTCACTCTTCTCCCACAGAGGGGCAGCCCAGGCTAAAGCCTCGCCATACAGGAGAGAAATGTAGGCCACCTTCGCCAGATCGGACGGGGATTTTTGAGGCTGAAGCTCAAAATGAATGGTGCACTGGCTGAGGAACCCCCTGCAGGCCTTAGAGTCCCCAGAGTAACGGGACAGAGCCGATAATTGCAACGGGTTAGCGGCTGCGAGTGTGACTGGAACCGATACGGCCACAGGCTGTGGTGGAGGTTATTGGACTGGAGGTCCTAGGGAGGCCTGCAGCTGGTTGAAGCGGGGCGCCAAATCTTGCAGGAATCGCATCACCTGCGTCTGATTAGACTCTTGGATCTCCAGTCTGCAGACTATGCCCTGCAGCGGATCATCTGCAGGTAGCGGCACATCAGCCAGGTGCAGGGCTGATCAAACTGTCACGACGTCTGTGGTCAGGTGACAGGTGCACACTACTGGAATTGCACCAAGGGTTCTGAAGCGCACCACTAAGGTTGTGGACCTATATCTGACTGCTGCTAATGAGTTCCGGCTGATACGGGAAGAGGGCCCCCTGGAACAAGGACACTGAAACAGAGGGAGCTAGTTTATCAGTTTCCCCAGGGTGTGGAGTCTAAGAGCCAGTGGGTGTTCACCAGTGCCTCTAGTGGTGAGGATGGATTTGCCTGCAACTGGATCCCCTAGCTGGCTACAGGTGGAAGAGAGGAAGCAGCAGCGCAGGAACAGCAAAGAATAGTCAGAGGTAATAGCTAAGGGTCAGGGCTTGTTCTCTGTTTATCCCTGCCTGCTTTTTACCTGCTGGCTCTTAGATTCCGCGCCCTGGGGAAACCAATGCACTAGCTCCCTGTGTTCCAGTGTACGGGCTCCAGAGGCCCCTCTTCCTGTACCAGTCGGAACTCATTAGCAGCAGTCAGCTATAGGTCCACAACCTTAGCGGTGCACTTTGCAACCCTCGGTACGATTCACACCCCAGCGGTGGACACCTGTCACCTGACCCTAGGTGTTGTGACAATCTGATACTGGATGACCATAATAAGGATAGGGTAGGGTCAGCTGCAGCTTGTGCCTCACTATCAATGGGTAAAATTTGTGATTTTCCCCAGTTAATTTGTAGTCCAGAATAAATGGAAAATTCAGACAGTATACGTAACGCTTCCTTAAGAGATGGCCCTGGGTCATTCAGAAACAATATGAGACTGTTTGTATACATGGTTATCTTTTCTACCAGGGTTCCCACATGGAATGTCGACAACAGCAGAGGCCCTCTTTATGGCCAATGCCACCGGCTTCATCACAATCACAAACAGAGCCGGAGACAGTGGGCGACCCTGTCTCGGACCCCCCCTAACTGGAAACTCGCCCCCCCCCCAGTTTAACCTGGGCTGAAGGGCAGGAGTAAAGTAATTGCACCCATTTCAAGAATTGGGGGCCAAACCCCATAGTCTCCAGCGCTGAGAGCATATAAGGCCAGGCCACAGAATCAAAATCCTTTTCAATGTCAAGTCCTGTCAAAACTCTAGAAATGGAGTCAGTCTGGGGTAGCTGTAGATGAGTGAAAACCTGGCGGATATTGCTATCCATAGATTTCATGGGTATGAAACCTGTTTGATCGATGCAGAGTAGGTCAGGAATAATTTTCATCAGTCTAGTGGCCAAGATTTTTGTTAAAATCTTCAGATCGTAATTTAATAAAGAAATGGGCCTGTAGGAGGCACATTTGGAGTGGTCCTTTCCTGGTTTAGGGATTAAGACTATATGTGCTTGATACATAGAGGGGGGTAGCATCATCTTTTCTAGAGACTCAGAATATAAGCTGTGCAGTTTGGATGCCAAGGTAGAGGCATATATCCTATACCACTCCCCTGGGATACCATCCAGACCCAGAGTTTTATTACCGGAAAAGGAGTGTATAGCTGCTTCAATTTCATCTAATGAAATGGGTTTGTCAAGAAACACTACTTCTTCTGGTGAAAGTGTGGGGAGGTCTAGGGTACTGAGGAATTCCTGGATAGTGGTTTTGGACGGACCCAGTAATGTTGAATACAACTGACTAAAATAGTCGGTGAATTTGTTTAGAATAATAGTAGGATCAGATGTTACAGTATCATCTGCACAGCATATGTTCGAAATTACCGTTTGGAACCTATGTTCTGCCACCAGATTAGCCAGCATTTTCCCATTTTTGTCTCCCGACTCAAACACACTGACAGCTACAAAGCGCAATTCTCAATGCATAGCTGAAGCCATATGTAAAGACAATTCACGTCTCGTCTGAGCAAGTAGCTTGAAATTGTCCACAGTCGTGAGCCAGAAAAGGTTTCAGTTGCCTTCATCTCACTTTCTTCCAGGTGTTGTATTTGTGATGACAAATCTGATTTGACTGCTTTAATAGAATATATATATTCACCCCGGATATGTGCCTTAAAGGCATCCCATACCATAGCTTGTGAGGTAGAGCCCTTATTAATTTCCCAGTATTGGTTAATTTGGGGTGAGACCAATTCCCCCACCCACAGGTCCTGTATCCATTTGGGTGCTTAACGCCAGCAACTGGAACTCCTAGGGTCCCTCAAGGCAATACACAGCTCTAGGGGGGCATGATTAGAGAGGCCAGAGAGAAGATAGGATACACTTTTGATCGCCTTCAATGCCTGTGCGATGCCAAAGGCTAGGTCAATCTGGGAACCTGATTTATGGGTCGGGGAGAGACAGGAGTAGGTCCTGATTTCCATGGCCAAATCTCCATATAATCTAAAGCTTGAGCCCAGTTACATAAATCAGGAGTATGGGTTCTGGAAGGATTAGAGGAGTCTAGCTGTAAATTTAGCATGGCGTTAAAAGTCCCCAGCTATATATAGTCGGGAGAAAGTCAGGGACCATGAGTCCCCAATAATAACTAGGTCAGTTTTGATCCCAGAACAGTTCTTAGTTGAGCGTTGTGACAAAGCAGGTATAAGATCCCTGTCCTCCTCACTAACTCGTGACAGAGGACAGGCCAATCTCAACGCGCTGTCACTAACATAACAATGACACTGTCAGCTGCATCCAGCACAAAGATTTTCCAGCTTGCGGGACACCACAATCCTAGGTGCCAGCAGACTGAGAGCGATTGTTACCGGGCTAAATTAAGCAATAAACCCTTTCTCTACCACCACTGACCATTGTTTCATTGTTTCCGGAAGGTTCAGGACTTCCACCAATTTAGCATTACCAATTATGATTTTAGAATAATTGCCTGTAACACACACTGTCACCACAAACAGGTATATTCAGATGATTTATTCTACTTTCAATCTTTTTTTTATTAATAAAGAAAGAATTGTTGTACAGTCATGTAGAATATACACCGATGATTACGTAGCATTGTACAACCAATAGGAATGTAATATGAACGTATGCATTAACCATATTTTGTTACATTTATAGTAGATATTAGAGAGTTTATAACCATTGTATTTCGTAATGACTAAAACTTCAAAAACATAAGGTCTGGCACTAAGTCCCATGGCAAAAGTCTTCAGATGATGAATTCAGAGCATATGATATAATGGATATGCCCCCCAGCACAAAGGCCTTCCCTCCATCCAACAACTGGGAAGGGAGTGCCCCCGGCCAAAGCATAGATACTACAACCAAAAGAGTCAGCGCCAGAGAGACCGTACAAATCAACCTATCAACAGCGAACATGTCTCCTATCTAACATAAAGGCAATCGGCTACTGCCCCAAGGGCAATTGGTATCTAGATAGGTTCGTAACATTGAAGAAAAAAAGAACCAAAACAAGCGAGAAAAAGGAGAGAGAAAAAGGAAAAGGGTAGAAAAGAAAAAGAAAAGGGAGGAGAAAAAAGAAGAGGTCAGCCAGTAGTAGAGGAATCCGCTGAAACATAATGCATCCAAGGAGCCCAAATTTTATTGAATTTCTTGCTAGTGTTGCGGAGTGTGCAGGTGAGTTTGTCATTAACCATGATCCAGTTCAATTTATTTTTTATAAACTCAATTGGGATCACCGACTGCTTCCAGTGTCTGGCCACCGCTATGCTAGCTGCTAATAAAATATATGTTATGAGTTTCAAGGATTTCTTGGGTAAATCTTCAGGGAATTTATGGAACAGTGGCACTTCCGGGGCTCTACGTAGATTTATCTGTCACAGAGTTTATCAAATTAAATACCCTTATCCAAAATCTGCCCACCTTAGGGCATTGCCACTAATTATGGTACATGGTGCCCAGTTGACCACATTGTCTAAAGCAAGCGGGGGACGCGGACGGGTGCATTTTCACAATTCTAGTGGGGACTAGATACCATCGCAAGATAGTTTTGTAGTTTGCTTCTATTAAGGTCGTGTTAATCAAAATCTTGGATATCCTAGATGCAAGTTCCTGCCATTCAGAAAGCTCAAAGGTAGTCCCCAAGTCCCTCTCCCACTGGACCATGTAAGGGAGTTTAGATAGTGGATCCATCCTGGCCGCGTATACTACAGATATTTGCCCCCGTCCGCATCCGCCCGCCCAGCAAGATATTTCGAAATTAGTAAGTGTGTTCGGTTCATTTAAACTATTAAGTTTTGATTTAATAAAGGAGATAAGTTGGTCATACCTGAATAATTCAGTAGAGGGCATTTGCAGTGTATCAGTAAAGTATTTGAGAGAATGGAGTCTATGTCCATTTAAGTAGTCCCCTATCCTAAGCAACCCTTTATTGAGCCACAAATGGAATAGGCTAGGGGTCAAGCCTGGTAAAAATTCGGGATTACAGAACACAGGGGCTAGAGGAGTGTGAGGGGACGATACTCCGGCACGTCGCAGCACCCCATCCCACACCGCCAGTGAGTGGAACAAGGTGGGGCAAAGCACCGGGGGCCGAAGCCTACTAGGGATCCACATAAGGGAGCCGATAGAAACGGGGTGGCAGGACAAAGCTTCCAGAGAAACCCATAAAGGTGGAGGGCCCCCAGCTGTGGTATGAGAAAGTTGTGTTACTTGGGCCGCTTGATAATAGGCCTGCAGATTGGGAAGTCCCAATCCGCCATATGACCTAGGAATGTAGAAGGTCTTTTTATTCATTCTGGGCCTCTTATTATTCCACACAAATCAAAGGACATCTGATTGTAGTTGTTGTAATTCTCTCCTCGGGATCGCTATTGGTAGGGCCCTAAAAAAGTACAGTAGTTTAGGCAAGAACGTCATCTTGATAGAATTAATTCTACCAAACCAAGATAGTTGGTAGTTAGACCAACGGGATAAGTCAGTTCTCAACTGTTTAAAACGTGGAGGGTAGTTAACACGGTAGACGTCTGATATTGAGGGAGTCAGCTGGACACCTAAGTAGGCTAGGGACTTAGAGGCCCATTGGAATTTGAATTTTTCCTTCAAACGTAGTAATATAGCGGGAGGAACATTTACATTAAGAGCTATTGTTTTTTGAGTATTCAAAGATAATCCCGAAACATGGGAGAAGTGGTGCAGCAGTTTTAATAGGTTGGGCAATGTGATAAGCGGTTTAGTGATGTACATAAGCACATCGTCCGCAAACAGAGAGCACTTGTGCTCTTGTGGTCCACAGCGCATTCCATGAATGTGGGTATGAGATCTAATCGCCACAGCCAAGGGTTCGATTGCTATCGCAAATAAGAGAGGCGACAGTGGGCAACTGTTAGAGAAGGAAACTCGAAGAGAAAAATAGGTGCTAGTGCTGAGACCCAAAAATTTCTGCCGCCCCCTTTATGTTTTAAATACATCTAGGAAGGAGTCCCCCATTAAGGGTTTTTTGGCAGTAAATGTAAACAAGTTTTTTCAAACCAATTTAGTAAAGAGAAAACGTTTTTAGAAATTTCTTTTTTATTTTATTCGTAAAAAATGTGTATATATGGTCCAATAATTACATAGAAAAGAAGGAAAAAGCTCTGGTTGTACATAAATGAGACATGTATTGCATACAATCATTTGCAGATAATAAGAAAAAGGAAATGACAAAACTGTGCAGCCAGGGGCCGCATAGAGTCCCCTACGCGTTTCAACCCCTTAATATTGTCTGGGTCTTCCTCAGGGGGATCATAAGCATCGCCCTTTTCTATAGTATGAAAGAATGAAAATTAGAATCGTACAAAAATATAAGAATATAAATAATAATGCTCATTATATAATGAAATTCAACACTTACAATACTGCAATTTGATCTTTAGGTACAATCTCAGTCATCCAGAGCATATTAAAATTAGCAGTGTGGCGTACAAAGACTGCATCAGCTTGCTGCATGGTCATCTCCACCAACCACCTAGGGGCAGAAGCTCCACCATGTTTTCACAGGAGTTTGCAAGAGGCCACACTCAATCCTC
>BLSH010037997.1:193969-212673 GCA_018402905.1 Glandirana rugosa
TCTTGACCAGATCCTTTATTAGGGACGCCTACTCCAAATCTTCCATGGGACACGCGAGCAAGGTGTGTTTTTCAACCACTGTCACCCCGATGTGGAGGTTTAAGAAGGAACTCGGTGAAAAGATATTTTCAGTGTCCCAGGAAAGGGAGCGACACAAGGCCCTTTGGATTATGATCTCAACTCGCTTGGGCCTGACATTTCAAGCCCAGGCATGGCTTGAAACCCCACAGGGTTTTCCTTCCTTTTACACCCATTCCCACCCTGTTCACGGGATGTTTCTTTACCCCTGTCCCTTTATTGAAATTTATAAAAAATTTTTTATTTTTGTTTTTTGCATTTTTATGTTTTTATTTTTTAAAAAATATTTAAAGTTATTTCCCTGTCCCCATTTCTTTGTAGGGCACTTGTCCCACCCTTACCCACATTTTCCTTCCTTTTGGGACACCCCAAAGTTCGGTACGGACCCGAACTTTACAGTCCGGGTTCGCTCAACTCTAGTATTAGGTTTCCCGGAACACAGCGAGGGAAAGGACCCTGTGACTTTTATAGAAAAGTGGCTCAAGGAAGAATTTGGAGGTGTAGCCCCACTGTCACCAACTTTTTGTGTGGAACGAGCGCACAGGGTACCTTCTAAACCTCATCCGCAGGGATTATTTCCTAGACCAGTTCTAGTAAAATTATCTAATTATCGAGACAAAGTCAACATCCTGCAATGAGCCAGGGAAAAAGGGAACCTAATGTTTAATGGTACTAGGATATCTATATATCCAGATTTCTCTCCGGAGCTCCAGAGAAAGAGAGCCAGATTCCGAGATGTTAAACGCACGCTACTTCAATACAAAGTTAAATATGCGTTATTGTATCCAGCCCGATTAAGAGTGACGGCGTTAGGCCAAATACAGTTTTTTGATACCCCTGAAAATGTCACGATCTGGCTGGAAAGCAATAAACAAAAATTGAATTTAGATGAGGGGTGAGAGGCACTAGGTAGGGACTTATGAATGAATTGTGATTGTCGAATAGAACACTTTATGGGACACGTTGTTTGGGGTAGGAAGGGGGTTCACCTATGAGATGGTTGTTGTGGAAAGAAGGGGGGGGAGGGTAAGAGTATGTGGGAGGTCACAAGGTATGCCCCTAGGTAGAACCAAATGGGGTTGGGGGAAGGGGGGGTTAGGGTGGGGGAGGATGGTATTGGTTGTAAACAGTATGAAAGGGTGAGAAAAGGGGTGAGGAGGTTTTTGTTTCAAACACTATGAAAGGGGGAGGGCGATATACGATCAATTTTGGCTCACTGAGCTTGAAGGTAGCACAAAAAAAAGAGCACTGAAAACAACACAAGAGAGTGGAAGAGAGGGCACGAAATTGTGGCACTATGGAAGATTTGTAATAGTACAGGTGTATTATGTGGGTAAGAAGATGAGTCGAGAAGAGCGTTATGAATACTAAAAATGTGTGTTTTATATCTTGGAATGTTAGAGGGATGGGGTCTCCGGATAAGAGAATGGCGATCTTTGCAAAGATGGAAAGGCTGGGGGCCGGTATAATCTGCTTACAGGAAACCCACCTGGCTAGGGATAATTTTACTACTGTAACCAGAGGTCAATATCAATACCAATTTCACTCAGCCTACTCCTCCTATGCGAGAGGTGTGAGCATATATATAAAGAATGGAGTGTTGGGGTCTATTGTTCAGACTGAAGTAGATGCGGAGGGCCGCTATATATTCTTACTGGTGACTTGTGAAAATGATCTATTAGTCCTGGCGAATATATACATACCTCCTCCATTTAGTATGGAAGTACTATTTAAATTGGTCAAGTTTATTATAGACAAGCCAAATATACCAGTAATAGTGATGGGAGACTTTAATTTGACTCTGGATGGGAGTTGTGATAGATTCCCACCTGATAATAAGAGGAATAGGGCAACAGAGGAGAGGTTCTCTTCTATCTTGAGTGAGGCAGGCCTGATTGACATATGGAGATTTAGAAATCCAACCGATAGGCAATATTCATGCTTCTCCAGTTCGTATGCTACCCTCTCCAGGATTGATCTCATTCTGGGGAATCAGGAGGCCTTAGTGGAGAAGGCTGAATACTTGCCTAGAGGCCTATCAGATCACTCTCCGGTCTTCTTGGAAATAGGTTGGGTACTCTCCAAGCGGGAATCTAACTGGAAATTAAACCCAGTATGGTTAAACCTCATAAAGAAGCAGGAAGGTTTAAGGGAGGCCTTGGAGGAATTCATTCTAGTAAATATGGACTCAGCGAATATAGAGTGGGTATGGGAATCTCTTAAGGCCTACTTAAGAGGCCTGTTAATCCAGAAGATTGCAAATCTTAAAAAGCAGAACAGAATATAGGAGAAGTCAATAGTTAGAGACCTTAAAGAAGCTGAAAATCAGTACATTCAGAACCCCACATTAGAGAATCTAAGGGCATTGAGAGAGGGCCAATCGAATTATAAAAACCTGGAGATTACTAGGGTAGAGAATAAACGTCTATTTAATAGACAGTGTGCTTACGTGGAAGGAGAGAGTGTAGGGAAAGCATTAGCTTTCCTATTAAAAAAAAACGTGCCAGCAGGTTCTATACTAGCCGTTAAAAAGGCAGATGGCAAGGTAACTACGAGCTACTCAGAGATTTTGGAAACTTTAAGGTGTATTATGAAGAGCTGTATAGTTCACCTGGGGTGATTAATTATGGAAAAATGGAGGATTTCTTAGATAAGATCCATTTGACAACCCTGTCCGAGGAGGAGAGGATTCTTTTGGAGTCCCCTCTTACCTTGGAGGAGTTGCAAGAAGTGGTAAGGGAAATGGCTAATGAGAAGTCCCCGGGACCAGATGGAATCCCTATAGAGGTATATAAGGAATACGGAGAGGTACTCCTGCCGGTGTTGTTAAAGGTGGCCGAAAGGGCACTAGAAACGGGGGAATTGCCCCCTTCCATGAGGGAAGCAGATATAGTGTTACTGTGTAAGGAGGGAAAGGACCCGCTAGAGACAGCCGCATATAGGCCTATATCCCTATTGGGGGTTGATATCAAAATCATAGCGAAGGCCTTGGCAACTAGAGTGAAAAAGTTTTTACAGAGATGGGTGCACCCTGACCAGGCGGGGTTTATTCCCAATCGGTCAACTAGTCAAAACATCAAACTTTGTTAGATGGGTAAAGATACTCTATGCGGCATCTAGGGCCCGAATTAGGATAAATGGGCAATGCTCGGGGGATTTCCAACTGAGAAGGGGGACAAGACAGGGTTGCCCTCTGTCCCCCCTCCTCTTCGCGTTGGCGATGGAGCCCCTGGCGGAAGCAATCCGAACTTCGAAAACAATACAGGGCTTTTGTAGGCCTATCGGAGAGGAAAAAGTGGCATTATTTGCCGACAATGTCCTTTTATTTCTTGGGGATACCCAGAAATCATTAATAGCAGCTATAAACCTGGTAAGGGAGTTTGGTTTGCTCTCGGGGTTGAAGATAAATTGGGACAAGTCGGCATTGATGCCATTGGAAACTGGGGGTCATCCTTTACCAGATGAAGCGGCGCAATTAAAGGTAGTCGATAAAATAAAATACTTGGGCATAGTGGTAGCGAAGGATCCTGGCTATTATATACGAGACAATCTAACTCCGCTTTTAAAGAAATTTAAACTCAAATGTGAAACGTGGAGACATCTTCCGCTATCAGTAGCGGGTAGATGTGCTCTGATAAAAATGGTTTGGATGCCGCAACTAATGTACGTATTACATAATTCCCCTGTTTGGATCTATAAAAATTGGTTTAAAAAATTGGACGGATATTTTAGAGACTTAATATGGAACAAAAAGGTCCCGAGAATTCGTTTAAAGAAATTGCAATTAAAACGAGAGGAGGGGGGAGTGGCTTTACCACATCCTAGAAACTATTATATAGCGGTCAGTTACAGCATTTGGTGGGGAGTAAAATAGAGGGAGTAATGGAGATTAATAGTCGCATAATGTTGTCGAGTTCATACCATAGTAACTTACTAGAAACACTTGAGGCAAACTCATTCCCTCCAAAAATTCCCACATTGAAACTAGTTACGATGCTGTGGGAGACAAGTAAGACTCTGTTGGGTTATGGGAAACCCTCTAAGTACACCCCCCTGCGGAACAATAACAAGTGGCCAGAATTTAAAAATTTGGAAAAAATTAAAGAATGGGAACGATGGTGAATAGTATGGATTAGCCAATTATATTCAAACAATATATTAAAATCGTTTGAGGAGTTGAGAGAGGAGTTTGACATTCCGAAATGGTCCTTTTATAGATTTTTACAAATTAGACACGCATTACAGGCCCAATTTAAAGATAATTATCCAGAGTGGAGCGAGATCCCTATCCTTCAAGGGGTAATGGAATTGACAGAACGTAAAGGAGTAATCTCTAAGGTTTATAGGGAACTGTATGATCATACAAAAGAGAACGGTGATGGTTCTCGTATCAAGAAGAAATGGGAAGAGGATGTAGGAGAAATCTCTGAGGAGCAATGGAATCAATATCTAAAGACCTGTGCTATTGTATCAATGTCCCCGGCACAAAGAATGTCCCAGTTATACTGGTTATATAGGGTTTATTATATGCCGGAAAAATTATATCAATATGGGAAAAGGCAGGATGATAGATGCCCTAGATGTAGTGGGGTGGGGAGCCTGGTGCACATGATTTGGCGATGTCCTAAACTTTTCAGATATTGGGAGGGAGTAATAGAAATTATCAATAAGGTTTGTGGTCTTTCCTTAGTAAAAGAAGTACGATTATGCGCACTAGGTATGCTAGATGAGAGAATGGGTCGATCGAAACACTTTGAATTACTTGTGTGTTGTCTATTCCAAGCTAGGAAGGTGATTGCTCAGAAGTGGCAAGATAGGAACCCGCCTAAAGTAGAGGATTGGATTAAAACGCTCAATGAAACGAAATGGAAGGAGAGAGTAACCTATATTAAGAGAGGAAGACTTAATTTATTTGAAATTAAATGGGGACCCTGGACTAAGGAAATGGAGTAGTAACCATGCCATCAGGTAATTCCTAGGAGAGAGGGATTAATAAAAATAAGGGACAGGAGGAGAAGGGGAGAATAGGAGTAAGTAGAACGAAGATAGTCGATAAAGATAAGTGAAAGCTGCCCTGAAGTGCGAAATAAAATATAAGTGGGTATGTCAAGTGGAGTGAATGAAGTGTAATAAGTTGGGTAAATATAAATAAGATATTTATGTGTATGTGAAGGAGTTGTGGGGGGACGGGGAGGGAGGGGTGGGGAAGGGAAGGGGATTAAATACAGCAAATAAAAATATACCACAATGATGAGACTAAACAAGAGATCCATATGACTGTCACTCTGAAATTGAGCTCTTGAATTGGTCTACTGAAGTGGAAAAAAAAAAAAAGGAAATAGGGCGATAATTTAAAGCGGTAGTAAACCCGCTGACAAAAAAAAATTTTTTTAAAAATCCTGCAAGACAATAGCATAATATGTTAGTATGCATCGCATACTAACATATTATGAAATACTTACCTTAGAACGAGGCCCCCGATGTCCGAGTCGGTCAGCGCTAAGGACGCTGACATGTTTGTCCTCTTCTGTCTTCCGGGTACGCGGCTCCGGCGTTGTGAGTGGCCGGAGCCGCGTGACGTCACTCCCGTGCATGCGCGCGGGAGCTCTTCGCTCCGGCAGCCAGCTCTGAGATGCCGGCCGCCTCGGCCGGATCGTCAGAGCGCATGCGCCGCTAATGTCAGCGGCTGCATGCAGGGCGAATATCTCCTAAACCATGCAGGTTTAGGGGATATTCTTTTTACCTACAGGTAAGCCTTATTATAGGCTTACCTGTAGGTAAAAACAGCTTTTAGGGTTTACTAACACTTTAATATGTCCGAGGGTTCCTTGTGTGGTTTAAGTATAACACTAATAAAGGCCTTATTTTCATCATGGGGGACTATTCCCCCCTCCTGCAAAGAATTAAAATAGAGTGTCATATGGGGTATCAGTTGTTCCATAAATTTTTTATAATATAGGTTAGGGAGGCCATCTGGGCCCGGGGATTTATGTAAAGATAACGTCTTAATGATTGAATGTATTTCTTCAGTTGTGAAAGGTTGAGCCTTCGTTATGGACAGTAAAGATAGATTAGTCAAAAAGTCAAAGATGGTCGACGGTGCCTGAGACCCAGTCGGGTTATATAAGGTAGCATAGAAATTTTTAAATTCTTCAAGAATTTTGTGGGGGTGTTGGGAAAGGACCCCATTTGACAGTCTAATTTTCGGAAGGGCTGTGTGTGTATGTTTGGGAGTGAGTTTTCTTGCTAATAGGGAACCCGGTCTATTGCGCCAAGTAAAGAACCTATGATTGGTCCAACATAAGCATTTTTCTGCCTGTGAGGTCAAACATAAATTGAGTTCTGTCCGAGCTTGTTCTAGTCTCGCCAGTATGTCAGGTTGGGGGGATCTTTTATGTTGTGTGACTAGTTGCTCGTATTCCTCAGTCTTGGACCTAATCAGGTCAGTACAGACCTTTTTCAGTCTGGAAGCTGTTTGAATCATGAAGCCTCTAACCGAGGCCTTGTGGGCCGCCCAATTAATCGCTGGGTTGGTGTCGCTTGCTTTATTAACCGGTTCCCCACCGCGCGCCGTGTTTTTACGGCGGCAGTCGGGGAGCCCTGCGCGAATCGCCGTAAATAAGCGGCGATCTGCAATCAGCCACCAGGGGCCGCACTCCCGATGTCCGCCAGCGAGCCCCGATGAGCGGCTACAGGGAAAGAACAGGGAACCGCCGATGTAAACACGGCGGTTCCCGCTCTGTCAGTGGGGTATGAGAGATCTACTGATCCCTGTCACTGGGATCAGTTAGATCTCTCATGCCCATGTTAGCCCAACCCCCCCACAGTAAGAACACACCCAGGGAACACAGTTAACCCCTAGCTCTCCCCCCCAGGTTAACCCCTTCACTGCCAATGACATTTATACAGTAATCAGTGGACATTTAAATTTCTGATCGCTGAATAAATGTCATTGGTCCCAAAAAAGTGTCAAAAATGTCTGACATGTCCGCCCCAATATCGCATTACCGCTAAAAATCGCAGATCGCCGCCATTACTAGTAAAAAAAATAAATAAAAACCCCAGAAATTAATTCTCACCATCTGTAAACGCGGCCACTTTTGCGCAAACCAATCAATAAATGCCGATTGCAATTTTTTTTATCGCAAATATGAGGAATTATATAAATCGGCCAAAAACAGTGAAAAAAATGTTTTTTTATATTTTTTTTTTGGATTTGAATTTTAGCAAAAAGTAAGAAATTTGTTTTTTTTGCAAAATGGTCGCTCTTCTTTTGTTTATAGCGGCGATAAGAAATGACGCAGAGGCGATCAAATACCACCAAAAGAAAGCTCTATTTGTGGGAAAAAAAGGAAGCAAATTTTGTTTGAGTGCAACGTTGCACGACCGCACAATTGTCAGTTAAAGCAACGCAGCGCCGAATCGCAAAAAGTGCTCTGGTCCTAAAGCTGCAAAACCTTCCGGTTGGTAAGTGGTTAAAGTTGAAGTACGTTTTCAGATGATTAGCAATATCTGCACAGTAAGCTTCATTGTCCAATAACGATTCATTCAGCCTCCAAGAAGGCTTAGTAACCCTAATCGACAAGTTGGTAAGTGTGACCATTATAGGGTCATGATCAGACCAAGGAGTCAAATGTATTTTGGCAGAGTTAAGCTTGGAGAGCGAGCCCAAGGAGAGAAAAACATGGTCAATATGCGAGTATCGGTTGTGTGCTCTAGAAAAGTGTGAGTAATCCTTAGTAGTAGGGTTGGCTTCCCTCCAAGCGTCGACTAAATCATTACGATGTACTCTGTCTGGGAGGAGGTCGTGTGTGAGAAGGATGGGATTTATCTAAAGTATGGTCCAAGGCTAAATTTGAATCTCCCGCTAAGATCACATCCCCTTCAAAGTCCCTGGATAGGGTGTCCAATAAGGAGGTGAGGAAAGCTACCTGATTGGTGTTGGGAGTATAATATACTATCAAGGTCACTAAGTTGTCCCCTAGCTGTCCCTTAACCATTAGATACCTCCCTTCCCTGTCTTTCACAACTTTGGTTGCAGAAAATGAGAGGCGTCTAGAGAAACAAAGCGCCACCCCCCGCTTTTTTTCCTTTGCATTAGCAAAAAAGCAAGTAGGGTAGTCCCTGTGAATATAACAGGGATTGAAGGAGGAGGAAAAATGTGTTTCCTGAAGGGCCACAATGTCTGCCCCCAAGGATTTATAGTAAGAAAAAATTTTTATACGTTTAGTAGGGGACCCCAGACCCTGCACGTTATGGGAAAGCAGTCGGATAGTATCTTTAGAGTTTGTTAAACTGGACATAGCAAGGACAAGCACAGTCATTCCAATAAAAACTTACCCACCCATACTGTTCCTTGGAAACCTTAGAAGATCTATAGTACCACTGGCTGGACCTCAGAGAAAAGGAAAAGGAAGAGAGATTAGACATAATTAACAAAGATAAAGGTAACTGAACGGAGGAATGTCCAGGTATAGACATTCCTTGCATTCCGTACTATAACACCTAAGAATGTGAATATGTAAATACCAAAAATGTCAAGGAAGTCACGTAGTCCAGACCCAAGTTCTGGAAGCGTGGGAGTCTCTAGTGGTGTTAAGCACCAAAGAGAGTCTCACAAAGTGGGAGAGTACATAGTCACCCCACAGCACCGAATATAAACAACAGAATTGCTTTCTCTGATAATGTAAAATGGAACATAAATTTTTAGTTAATAAAAGACCGAAACATTAGAACTGAATCCAAACCCCCTCGCCCCCCCCCACTTCCTCCCCCTAAAGATACATAATCAAACCACAGAAGTAAGGATAAGCCTCACTCCTGCCATGCCTATCAAGTAGTCATTAATCTTTCCTGAAGTGTGCCACAGATAGTGACTAATGTCCCGCACTGGGACCACGGAGAAGCCACCACCATCACAAAACCGAACCCCCCCCCCTCACCCCCAAGCAGGAAAAAAAAAACGGGAAAAAGAAAAAAAAACAAGGGGGGGCCCAATTGGAAACGTCAAATAGTTCTCAAGTGGTCTTGCATGCATATCTAGATTTCCCTGAAGATTGCGATGACCAGAGTGGAGAAAGCGGAGGAGGCGGGGGGCCCCGGGACCGTTGTGGGCTTCGAGACGAAGGGGATCCAAGCTTCAGCAGAATCTTCTCTCCTTCTTGGAAATTGGAGAACGAGTAAGATTTGTTGTCATGAGTGAATTGCAAACGAGACGGGTAATTCCACCGGTAGCGGATATTACGCTCAATGAGAGGTGATAGTAGGGGTTTGAGTGAGCGTCTCTTCTGAATAGTAGCTTGCGAAATGTCCGCATAGATTTGAAGTTTATGTCCCTCGATCTCCAAGTCAGGATGTTCCCTGGCTATCGCATAACCGCCTCCTTAACTTGAAAAAAGTGAGGTTTCACTATAACATCACGCGGTGGTCCTTCTGGTTTCAGGGGAATTAGAGCCCTGTGGATACGGTCAATATCCATATGGACTACGTCAATATCAGGTACCACTAATTGCATTAAGGAAGTGGCAATGGAATTGTAGTCTTTAACTGATTCAGGTAATCCGCGAATACGAAAGTTATAACGTCTCGCACGGTTTTCTAAATCATCAATTTTTGCATAAGCTTCTTCCAGATGATCATGCACTTCAGTGATAATGGTGGAGTTTTGGGTGACTCTGTGGATTGTGTCATCAACCTTAGTTTCAATGGTGTCTAAGCGGCACCCAAGATCCAAAAAATCTTGTTTCAGATCCGCAGTGATTTTTGTAGTAGCTTTCCCCAGCTCCCTTTTCAACATGTCAGCAAAGCGGGCCAGAAGTATAGTGTCAGGGGAATAAGGGAGAGGTGCTGGTAGTGGGGGAGATGCTGTTTCCCCATTGTCATGTTCTGTGTCTTGGTCAGTCTGTTGGCTGAGAAATATGTCTGCCAGCTCCCTGTCCATAGAAGATGAGGCCTGGGATCCCTGGCTGGGGGATAGTGTGGAGGCCTGAGAGCATGGGGCCCCCGGGCTAGGAACGCCAGTATATGATTGTGCTGGCTCACCTGACCGACCTGCAGCTGTGGAAGCGGCCGTTTTAGGTGTGTTGGGCACTGCTGGTTTGTCCGTTCCTTTCTTTCCATAGGAGAGCTGCTGTCCTTTCACTGCCTGCTTCGCACTGGAAGCCATCTTGGGCGGTTTCCCGGCTCCACGAGGCGGGAAGGCTACGCCGCTATATTGTTTCCCTGTGGATTGGGTGATCATGGGCCAGTGCCCAGATATGTCCCCTCACCGATCCAATTCATAGGGGGATCTGGCGGACCGAGAAAGCCGCTAAATATTGCTGGATGTGCTGGGGATGCGCGGAGCGGTTGACTCCTGCATCCTATCCCGCTGCCCGCGCATGAGCATCTTCCCAGATGATTTATTCTAAACAGTAGCACTTCTTCAAGAGCCAGGTTAGTTTATAGTTTGCATTAAGAGCTTTAGGGACAAGATCAACACTTTTCAAAATAAGGTCAAAATTGGTGCAAATAAAATATTTACAGAAAAAGGTATTTCAAAGCAATAAAGACATAATATACAGCAACAATGACATAAGGTAGAATTAAGAAGGAAAGATACTTGCAATTAATGTGCTTGGTTGAACAGATATTGGTCAATGAGTCAAAAGTAGGGTTGCACCGATTCCACTTTTTTGGCACCGAGTACGAGTACCGATACTTTAATTTATGTAGTCGTTGATACCGATTACCGATACCTATTTTTTGATCATGTGACCATTTTTTAAAGGGAATGAAGATTTCTGTTAGTTTTCTTTATCAAATGAAGAATTGGAACTCCAAAAGACTTATGAAACAAATAAAATGCTTTTATTTGCTTGTCAAAAAGGTCTGAAAGCTCAAATTGCACAGGTACAGGAGACTTCAGAGACTGCAGGCCTGGTATAGGAGACCGTCAGAGACTGCAGGCCTGGTACAGGAGACCATCAGATACTGCAAGCCTGGTACAGGAGACCGTCAGAGACTGCAGGCATGGTACAGGAGACCGTAAGATACTGCAGGCCTGATACAGGAGACCATCAGAGACTGCAGGCCTGGTACAGGAGACCACCAGATACTGCAGGCCTGGTACAGGACACCGTCAGAGACTGCAGGCATTGTACAGGAGACCGTCAGAGACTGCAGGACTGGTACAGGAGACCGTCAGAGATTGCAGGCCTGGTACAGGAAACCGTCAGAGACTGCAGGCCTGTTACAGGAGACCGTCAGAGACTGCAGGCCAGGTACAGGAGACAGTAAGAGACTGCAGGCCAGGTACAAGAGACAGTAAGAGACTGCTTGGTGCAGGAGACAGTAAGAGACTGCATGGTACAGGAGAGACCTGTCCTTAGAGGCTGCGGACTGGGATGAGCTAGGGGATATGCTATTAGCGCCTTCTGTGCATTATGTTGACAGGGGTGTCTACAATCTGATCCGGATAAGGGAGGGTGACGAATGGAAAACCGCGTTTAACACAAGAGACTGGCATTATGAATACCTGGTTATGCCCTTTGGGCTGTGTAACGCCCCAGCTGTATTTCAAAACTTCGTCAATGAGGTCTTCAGGGATTTGCTGTATTAATTTGTGGTCATCTATCTGGAGGACATTCTAATCTTTTCGGAAAATCTGCTTGTCCACAGAAAACATTTCCGGGTTGTACTCCAGCGCCTTAGGGAAAACAACCTGTATGCCAAGCTGGAGAAATGTTCTTTTGAATGTTCTGAGGTCCTGTTTCTGGAATGCTTTGTCTCCAGTTTGGGTCTTCATATGGATCCCGAAAAGGTCTCGGCCATTACCAACTGGCCTCTTCCTGCCAGCCTCAAGGCCACACAGCGATTTCTTGGGTTCTCCAATTATTATAGGCAATTTATTAAGAACTACTCTTCTATTGCTGCGCCTATTATTGCCTTGACCAAGAAAGGTGCTAATGCTAAGGAATGGCTTCCTGAATCCGTCGCCAGGTTCCATGATCTGAAACAAGCCTTTGTTTCTGGTCCTCTATTGAGGAGACCTAATCCTGGGGACCCATTTTTTTATTGAATGGACACTTCCTCTACTTGAGTAGGAGTGGTGCTTCTTAAATTATCTGAGAATAAACAACAACCATGTGCGCAGAAATAGACAAGTAGATCTTAATAATTTGCCTATAATAACTGAGAAAGAAAACGCTGTGTAGCCTTGAGGCTGGCAGGAAGAGACCAGTTGGTAATGTTCAAGACCTTTTCGGGATCCATGCAAAGACCCAAACTGGAGACAAAGCATCCCAGAAACAAAACCTCAGAACCTTCAAAAGAACAATTCTCCAGCTTGGCATACATTTTATTTTCCCTAAGGCTCTGGAGTACAACCCGGACATGGTTTCTGTGGACAAGCAAATCTTCCGAAAAGATTAGAATGTCATCCAGATAGATGACCACAAATTGATACAGCAAATCCCTAAAGACCTCATTGACAAAGTTTTGAAATACCGCTGGGGCGTTACACAGCCCAAAGGGCATAACCAGGTATTCATAATGCCTGTCTCTCTTGCTAAACATGGTTTTCCATTCGTCACCTTCCTTATCAGGATCAGATTGTAGGCACCCCTGAGATCCAGCTCCCGCTGGAGACAAGGACTTCCGAATTAACCCTTTCTCTAGGTTTTCAGTGACATACTCTGACATGGACTGGGTCTCAGGGATGGATAGAGAATAGGTATGACCCCTAGGCAGAGTCGCTCCAGGAACAAGGTCAATGGCAAGGTCAATGGCACAGTCAAAGGACCTGTGAGGAGGAAGCACTTCAGCTGATTTCTTACAGGAGACATCCTGGAGGTGGTGGCAACAGGAAGTCTCTCTTTAGGAGCAACCTACAGTAGGCAGGATGAGAAACAAGAGGAACCCCAAGCCAGTATCTTCCCAGAAGTCCCCTCAATGTGTGGGGAATGGAGCTGTAACCAGGGAAGGCCCAATACAATGGGGGTCGAGGCCTTAGGTAGGACAAGGAAGGATATCTCCTCTTGGTGGAGTACTCCAACCGACATCTTAACCGGAAGGGTCTGGAAGTGGATAGACTCTCCTGGAAGAACAGTGCCATCGATCGCCGAGACCACCAAGACGTGAAGGTGAGGATTCTGGGTCCAATACTCCACCCTCCAGATGCATTAGACCCGAGCGTTTCCCAGACGCAGCGAGCAAGTGTCACGAAAATTAACTTTGCCCCCACAGTAGAGACATTCACTCTGTTGGAGAGGCCCTGTAAGAAGGCTGCAACTAAAGCCCCATTGTTCCAGTTCAATTCAGCAGACAGAATCCGAAAATGGAGGGCATACTGGCCCACAGAAAAAGACTCCTGGCGGAGGTGTAAAAGGCCGCTGGTTGCTGAAGAGACACGACCTGGTTTTCTGATGTTCCCAAAAGAGTTTCAAGAAACTAGGCAGACTAGCTAAAGCCTCGCCGGACAGGAGAGAAATGTAGGCCACCTTCGCCAGATCGGATGGGAATTTTTGAGGCTGAAGCTCAAAATGAATGGTGCACTGGCTGAGGAACCCCCTGCAGGCCTTAGAGTCCCCAGAGTAGCGGGACAGAGCCGATAATTGCAACGGGTTAGCGGCTGCGAGTGTGACTGGAACCGATACGGCCACAGGCTGTGGTGGAGGTTATTGGACTGGAGGTCCTAGGGAGGCCTGCAGCTGGTTGAAGCGGGACGCCAAATCTTGCAGGAATCCCATCACCTGCGTCTGATTAGACTCTTGGATCTCCAGTCTGCGGACTATGCCCTGCAGCGGATCATCTGCAGGTAGCGGCACATCAGCCAGGTGCAGGGCTGATCAAAAGTGTCACAACGTCTGGGGTCAGGTGACAGGTGCACACTACTGGAATCGCACCAAGGGTTCTGAAGTGCACCACTAAGGTTGTGGACCTATAGCTGACTGCTGCTAATGAGTTCCGGCTGATACGGGAAGAGGCCCCCCCTGGAACAAGGATACTGAAACAGAGGGAGCTAGTTTATCGGTTTGCCCAGGGTGTGGAGTCTAAGAGCCAGTGGGTGTTCACCAGTGCCTCTAGTGGTGAGGATGGATTTGCCTGCAACTGGATCCCCTAGCTAACGCTCGGCTGGCTACAGGTGGAAGAGAGAAGCAGCAGCGCAGGAACAGCAAAGAATAGTCAGAGGTAATAGCAAAGGGTCAAAGCTTGTTCTCTGTTTATCCCTGCCCTCTTGTTACCTGCTGGCTCTTAGATTCCGTGCCCTGGGGAAACCGATGCACTAGCTCCCTGTGTTCCAGTGACTGTGCTCCAGAGGCCCCTCTTCCTGTACCTGTCGGAACTCATTAGCAGCAGTCAGCTATAGGTCCACAACCTTAGCGGTGCACTTTGCAACCCTCGGTACGATTCACACCCCAGCGGTGTGCACCTGTCACCTGACCCTAGGTGTTGTGACAATCTGATGACTGGACGACCATAATAAGGGTAGGGTAGGGTCAGCTGCAGCTTGTGCCTCACTATCAATAGGTAAAATTTGTGATTTTCCCCAGTTAATTTGTAGGCCAGAATAAATGGAAAATTCAGACAGTATACGTAAAGAGATGGCCCTGGGTCATTCAGAAACAATATGAGACGGTTTGTATACATGGCTATCTTTTCTACCAGGGTTCCTACATGGATGTCGACAACAGCAGATGCCCTCTTTATGATCAATGCCACCGGCTCCATTACAATCGCGAACAGAGCCGGAGACAGTGGGCGACCCTGTCTCGGACCCCCCCTAACTGGAAACTCGCCCCCCCAGTTTAACCTGGGCTGAAGGGCAGGAGTAAAGTAATTGCACCCATTTCAAGAATTGGGGGCCAAACCCCATAGTCTCCAGCACTGAGAGCATATAAGGCCAGGCCACAGAATCAAAAGCCTTTTCAATGTCAAGTGCTGTCACAACTCTAGAAATGGAGTCAGTCTGGGGTAGCTGTAGATGAGTGAAAACCCGGCGGATATTGCTATCCATAGATTTCATGGGTTTAAAACCTGTTTGAGCGATGCTGAGTAGGTCAGGAATCATTTTCTTCAGTCTAGTGGCCAAAATTTTTGTTAAAATCTTCAGATCGTAATTTAATAAAGAAATGGGCCTGTAGGAGGCACATTTGGAGTGGTCCTTTCCTGGTTTAGGGATTAAGACTATATGTGCCTGATACATAGAGGGGGGTAGCATCATCTTTTCTAGAGACTCAGAATATAAGCTGTGCAATTTTTGGATGCCAAGGTAGAGGCATATATCCTATACCACTCCCCCGGGATACCATCCAGACCCAGAGTTTTACTACCGGAAAAGGAGTGTATAGCTGCTTCAATTTCATCTAATGAAATAGGTTTGTCAAGAAACACTACTTCTTCTGGTGAAAGTGTGGGGAGGTCTAGGGTACTGAGTAGTGTTGAGCGAACGTTCGGGTCCGTACCAAACTTTCAGGTGTCCGGGACCCGGACCCGAACACGGACATTTCAAAAAACGTTCGGGTTCGGGTCCGGAGTTCTGGTATTTTACTCCACGTGTTGAGAAGCTGCAGGGTAGCCAATCAACAAGCGTTTCACTGGTTTGCCCTTAGAAGCCATCACAGCCATGCCTACTAATGGCATGGCTGAGATTGGCCAGTGCATCATGTGACCCAGCCTCTTTATAAGCTGGAGTCACTTGATGCTGTAGTCACATGCTCTTGGGTTAGCTGTAGGGAGAGGAAGCTGACGGCGTCAGGGAGAGATTAGAGACATTTTAACAACATCTAATCCTGCATCCTGAGATAGATTACTACTGCTGTGCTGTTGCTCTGTGCTGCTATCTCAGATAGCAGAAATTTGAGATTTCACATACCGCTGCTTTGAGTTGCAGATCAAACTCTGCATAAAACAACGATCGTTACGATCGTACACAACGATCAGATTGTTGGAGTAATTTGAGATTTCACATACTGCTGCTTTGAGTGACACATTGCAGATCAAACCCTGCCTAACACAACGATTGTTACGTTCGTACACAACGATCAGATTGTGGGATCGTACACAACGATCAGATTGTGGGAGTAATTTGAGATTTCACATACTGCTGCTTTGAGCGATCTGACTGCACTAGGTAGAGGCTTCTGCTTAGAGGGACAGATTCTTGTTCAAAAACCATTGCCTACTCCTATAGGGCCAGCTGTTGCTGTAAGTGACACATTATTGTTCAAAAATCATCTCCTAGTTCTAAAGGGAGAGTTTCCAGCTGTTGCTTAGAGGGACAGATTCTTGTTCAAAAACCATTGCCTACTCCTACAGGGCCAGCTGTTGCTGTAAGTGACACATTATTGTTCAAAAATCATCTCCTAGTTCTAAAGGGAGAGCTTCCAGCTGTTGGTGTGAGCAGTGCATTTCTTGCACCAAAATAAAAAGTCCGGCTACGTTGGTGTTTTAAAAAAAAAAGGTATTAATTGGTATTAATAAATACTTACATAGGGCTACATAATACATTTGCGGGCCCAATGAGGAGAGCAAATAAGGGACGTGGTCATGGTGCTGCTGGTGATGCTGGTGCTGCTGGTGTACCTCCTGTTGGAAGGAAAGGACGTGGTCGAGGTATGCCAGCTACACGCACAAGGGAAACACCTTCCTCAGGTAGCCAACAGAACCTTCACCGGTATATGGTAGGCCAGAATGCCCCTCAACGATTGGTGAGGCCAGAACAAGTACAGGCGATAGTAGAATGGGTGGCTGACAATGCCTCCAGTTCCTTCACAGTTTCTCCCTCCCGGTCCCTTGATGAAAGCTCAGAGTTGGCACCTGAACCCCATGGCCATCTGTCTTTCACCTCAGCCCCTTGTAAATTAGCCAAGCAGTCTGAGCCCCAAGTCCTGCAAGAGACTCTTATGCTTTTTGATGACTCTCCTGGTGTGCTTTCCATGGGCCATCCACATAGCGCTGCCCCAGAAGTGGAAGACATTGAGTGCACCGATGCCCAACCACTTCTGTTGCAGGATGAGGACATGGAAACACCAGCGCAGCACATTTCTGATGATGACGAAACACAGGTGCCAACTGCTGCAGCTTACCTCAGTGTGCAGACTGACAAGGAGGGCAGTGGTGAAGGGTGGGTGGAAGATGATGTGGAGGATGATGAGGTCCTAGACCCCACATGGAATGAGGGTCATGCGAGCGACGTGTGGAGTTTGGGGGAAGAGGTGATGGTCGCACAGAGGCACCAGCACAGCAAAAGAGGAAGCAGGTTGCAAAAGCGGAGCGAGTGTCCCCCAGACAGTAGGCCTGCTACTACCCACCGCACCCAGGGACCTAGCACAATAAAGGCAGCTCAAAAGCGTTCCCCCCGCGTAGCAATTCCTCAGACAATGTGCTGATGACAAGACACGAGTGGTTTGCAAGCTGTGCACTGATAGCCTGAACCGGGGCATAAATGTTCTCAACCTGAGCACAACCCCCATGACCATAAATTCAAGGCACAAGCTGCATTGGAATAATTACCTCAAAATCCAAGAAAGGTCTCTGCCTCCTCCTGCTTCCTCTTCTGCTGCTGCCTCGGCCTCTTCCTCCACCTCTACAGTGACAGCGTCACCTGCCACCCAGCAAACAGACGATATGACAGCAAGGCCACCATGTCCGCCACTGTCCCCAAGCATTTCACATGGTCCCATGGAAGCTTACAGCTGTCCATCTCCCAAACCCTGGAGAGAAAGTGGAAGTACCCCCCTACCCACCCGCGATCCCTGGACCTGAATGCCAGCATTTCAAAATTCCTGGCCTTTGAAATGCTGTCATTCCATCTGGTGGACACGGACAGTTCCAAAAACCTGATGGCGGTGGCTGTCCCACAGTACGTGGTACCCAGCCGCCACTACTTTTCCAGGCGAGCCATCCCTTCCCTGCACAAACAAGTCGGGGACAAGATCAAGTGTGCACTGCGCAACGCCATCAGTGGCAAGGTCCACATAACCACTGATACATGGACCAGTAAGCACGGGCAGGGACGCTATATCTTGCTTACTGCACACTGGGCAAATGTAGTGGCGGGTGGGCCTGAGCCGGCTAGCCATTTGGCGCATGTCCTTCCACCACTGAGGATTGTAGGGCATTTCTCTTTGCCTCCTGTTACCTCCTCCTTCTACTGCGCTTCCTCCTCCTCGACCACCCACTCATCCGCTCAGCGTAACACCTTCACCACCAACATCAGCACATCCAGGGGGAAACGACAGCAGGCTGTTTTAAAACTGATATGTTTGGGGGATAAACCCCACACTGCGCAGGAGCTGTGGACGGGCATTGAACAACAGACCAATGAGTGGTTGTTGCCACTGAGCCTCAAGCCCGGCCTGGTGGTGTGCGACAATGGCCGAAATCTCGTAGCGGCTCTGGGCCGAGCTGGTTTGAGGCACATCCCTTGCCTGGCGCATGTGCTGAATTTGGTGGTACAGAATTTTCTAAAAAACTACCCGGATATGTCAGAGCTGCTGCATAAAGTGCGGGCCGTCTGTGCACACTTTCGGAGTTCTCACCCTGCTGCTGCTCGCCTGTCTGCGCTGCAGCGGAACTTCGGCCTTCCCGTCCATCTCCCAAACCCTGGAGAGAAAGTGGAAGTAGCCCCCTACCCACCCGCGATC
>BLSH010037997.1:247924-270325 GCA_018402905.1 Glandirana rugosa
CGGTTAAAATAACCGAGAAATCGGACTAACCCCTCCCCGACACAGGGCCGACACAAGTGTATCCCACCCCCCGGCCCTAGACCCCCGGGGGGGAACAATTTTCCCTTGAGGGTCTAGCGCTATTCGGGAGTGGGTGTCTGTGACCGGTCCTGTGTCCCGGGGGGCGGTATTTCGTGGGACAGAGTTACCGGTAAGTCTAACTCTGGTTTTCTCGTTCATTTACAGGGTCAGGCTTCACAGTGACTGCCAAAATAAAAATGGTGTGGGGCCCCCTCCAAAATCCATACCAGACTCTTATCCAAGCACGCAGGACAGGAAAGGGGGGGGACAAGCGAGTGCCCCCTCCTGGACCATACCAGGCCGCATGCCCTCAACATGGGGGGGGGGTGCTTTATGGCGGGGGGCCCTGTGTCCTGGCCAGTGTCTGTGGGTGAGGGCTTATCGCGATCTGGGAGTTCCCTTTTAACAAGGGGGGGCCCCCAGATCCCGGCCCCCCACCCTATGTGAACACAGCCGGGACACAGCCCCTCCCCAATCAGGCTAAAGAGCCAATAAAATTGGCTCTTTACCATGTACACGGCTGTGTCAAATCACAGCCCATCACCAGGGTGGATTTGATTTAAATCAAGTCGATTTAAATCACTAGTAAAAAGGCTTGATTTAAATCAACTCGATTTAAATCACAATTTTTAAAGAGCAATGGTCATCTCTGACCCGCAGCGGCTCCTCTGACCCGCTGTTGACTCACCGACAGTCCCATTCACTTTAATGGGACGGCTGGTGCTGCGGCAGTGACACAACAAGGTGAAGGACGTGGCGGCAGCAGGTGAGTGGATGTCCGCTAACAGGCGCTGCCATGATAAATCTGAAATGACAGGTGCTCTTTAAATGTAAGGACTTATTCTTGCTGGTAGTTAGAATCTTTAATATTTGAAGGTTCCCCATTAAGAATAATAAGCTGTCAGGTTAGTAAAACAGCGATATCAGAACTAATTCAATCATACAGCTGGTAGTGTACATAGGTGCAAAACAATGAGATAAAGGAATATTCCTGAACTTTGTTTTATCTCACGGTTACTGTGAAATTGTGTGAATGCATCAATGCAGTGCATGTTATCTCAGCTTGCAGAGCTTGGATTCATTGAATGAGTTTACCAAAAATGTAAATATTGCAGAATATACAGCCTCATGCTACATAACTAAGCTCAATTTAATGCTGAATAAACTAAGTATCCTAAATAGAAAACTATCTTTGGATAGCTTTTTACTTCAAAAGCATTTTATTAAAATAAATTTGATAAAAATCAAAAAAATCTAATTTAAATCAAAAAAATTAGATCTTTTTAAAAAAAAATCATTGATTTTTATCCACCCTGCCCGTCACTATGGAGATCCGCGTGCACGCCCCTGGGGACCCGTGGCAAATGGGGTTGAGGCTTGTCCCTCAGACAAAGCCCAGCCCCTATCAGGGTAAAGAGCCAATGGAATTGGCTCTTTACCACGTGACCGGCTGTGTCCAATCACAGCTGGTCACAGAATGACAACAAACCGCAATAACGAGCTGTTACTGGGTTCTCCTGCTCACACATCGTTTGCGTGTAAGAAGGAGATTGTGGTAGCTTCCCGTTACCGCCCACAGTACACAGCAAAGCACACTGATTGCCCCTCCCCCCCCCCTAGTAATAGTAACTGTCACCTGCCCATCAGAGCACTTGTCACCTGCCCATCAAAGCACCTATCTGCAGCCCATGCCTCATAGAATTTGCCTTGGGGTGTTTGCTTTCCAAATTGGGGTCATTTTGTGAGTAATTCCAATGTCCTGGTGCTCCAGAACCCTCAAAAGTGTGATAGATAGGAATGAAATTAGATTTGTAATTGATGCTCCTAGAACGTCTGATGGTGCTCCCTGCGTGTTGGACCTCTCTGTGGCCAGGCTGTAAAAAAAAAGTCTCACACAAGTGGTATCGTCATACTCGGGACGAGTAGCAGAATGTATTTTGGGGTGTAATTTTTGCTATGTACATGCTATGTGTTAGAAATATCTTATAATTTCACCATTTTGTGTAAAAGAAAAAGGAAAAAAAAAATTTTTCATTTTCTTTCCAAGTTTTCCGAAGACTTGAGGGGAAAAAAATGAACTGTTCAAAAGACTTATAATGCCTCATAGAATATAGGTTGGGGTGTTTGGTTTCCAAAAAATGGGGTCATTTTGTGAGTAATAATACAGGCCTGGTGCTTCAGGGCCTTCAAAAGTGTAATAGGTCGTAAGGAAATTAGATGTGTAATGTATGCTCCTAGAACACCTGATGGTGCTCCCTGCCTGTTGGGCCTCTGTATGTGGTCAGGCTGTGTAAAAGTCACACGTGGTATCGCCATACTCGGGAGAAGTAGCAGAATGTATTTTGGGCTGTAGTTGGAAATATGCATATGCTGTGTGTGAGAAATAACTTAAGACAATTTTGTGTTAAAAAAAAAAAAAAAATTCTTAACTTTCACAAGAATTGTGGGGAAAAATTTACAACTTCAAAAAATTTGCCATGCCTCTTACCAAATACATTGGACTGTCTACTTTTCAAAAATGGGTCATTTTGTTTTTTCTTTGTACTTTCCTGGCATTTCAGGGCCTCAAGAAATGAGATGGGCATCAGTATATCAGGTGTAATCAATTTTCAATGATTGGCACCCTAGTTTGTGGATTCTATAACTTTCACACAGATCAAATAATATGCGCTAATTTTGGTTTATTTTTTACCAAAGATTCGTAGCAGTATTCACTTTGGCCCAAATTTACTTGTTTGCAAAAATTTATCATAGAAACTAAAGAAAAGGTGTGTTTTTTTTTTTTTTTTTTTTTCAAAATGTTCGCTCTTTTTTTTCACTTATGTCGCAAAAAATAAAAATCCCAGTGGTGATTAAATACCACCAAAAGAAAGCTCGATTTGTGTGAAAAACTATAAAAAAATTGTTTGGGTACAGTGTTGCATGACTGAGTAATTGTCATTCACAATGTGAGAGAGTACTGAAAAATGAAAATTGGTATAGGCAGGAAGGGTGTATAAATGCCTTGTATTGAAGTTGTTTATTTTGAAGTATTTATTCTATTAAGGCAGGTCCAGCGTCTTCTTTCTTCTGCTCTTTTGCCGGGTCTTCTCCTTTTGGCTTCTCCCTCTGTTCTTCCAATGTTGACTCGATGTAATCTCCCCAATGAATGCTGGCTCCGTGCTGTGCATTTACTTATATTGGCATGGGGCAGGGCCACCCATTGACATCCAGAGGCCCCACTCCCTCATGTCGTCACCAGCCCATCATGCCTCGGCCCTCGGGCAGTGATGTCATAAGGGGTAGGGGCCTCTGGGTGACATCAGCGGGTGGCCCTGCCCCATGCCAATATAAGTCAATGCACGGCACAGAGCCATCTTTAGTGCGGGAGATAGCGCTGTGTCAACATTGGAATTACAACAGAGGGAGAAGAGCCAGCAGAAGAGAAAAGACGCCAGATCTGATTTAATACAATACTTTAAAAACCTGTCTAGTAGAGTGTTTATTTATTTATTTTTTTAGGTGAATGGGTACATATTCATTCACATAGGATGGGGGTCTGGGGGCCTCCAGATTCCCATAAGCCCCCCGCAGACCCCGACAACCACCGGCCAGGGTTATCGGAAAGAGGCCCTTGTCCTCATCAACATGGGGACAAGGTGCTTTAGGGTGGGGGCAAAAAGCATCCACCCCCTCCCCCGCCCGTGTATAGGGCATGCAGCCTGGTATTGTCTGGGAGGGCTCTCATAGGGAACCATTGATTTTTGAATACAGACAGAAATGCGGTTAAAAGCTAGCGCGGTAAAACGTGCATTGACGGCAGTGCAAAATGCTGATAAAATCTAGTTTTTAAAGCGGAGGTCCGAGGTAGGAAAAAAAAAAAAAATAAGTCAGCAGTCAGCAGCTACACATACAGTAGCTGCTGACTTTTAATAATAGGACACTTGCCTGTCCTGGAGTCCAGCAATGTCTGCACCCACCGCCGATCTTCGGATCGAGGGACGGGTGCAGCCGCCTCCATTGCGGGTAAGGGAACCCGGACGTGTAAGTAGTACAGCTTCACGCCGGGCACCTTACTGCGCATGCGCGAGGCTCTGCTGCGCTCTGCTGCTGGCCAGGCGGCCAGAAGCAGAGCGAGGAGGGAGGCGGGCTGCTGGCCAGAGCTCCCGGATGTGTGGAAAAGGACACCTGTCTAAAGACAGGTGTCCTCTTCCCCCCTCCCCCCCGAAAGGTGCGAAATGTGACACCTGAGGGGGGGAGGAATCCAACCAGCGGAAGTTCCACTTTTGGGTGGAACTCCGCTTTAACATGCTTTTTTTTCCTGGTGTCGATACTAGCTTTGCAGCTCGTTTTTATAAACGTCCGTGTGTATGAGGCCTAAGGATGCACATTAGTACTGCATGGTGAGGAGTGGAAAATGTGGGTGGAACTCCGCTTTAACTTTCTGAAACCTAATGATCACACTAATTTAACTTGAGCTGCATTTTCATCAGTGGTTCCCTAAGTCTTAAAAACATAGGCTTCTTTGGCGTAAAAAGCTTCATAGAGGCTGCTTTAAATTGCTTTCTAAGTTTTAGGGCTCTTTCACACGAGCGGATGGTTCGGGTCTGCCTGTCAGTTTTTCAGGGGGACCCGAACGGACGCCCCATTGTTCTCTATGGAGCAAAGGATGTCAGCGGTGATATGTCCGCTGACACCTGATCCGCTCCGATCCGCCAAAAACAGATGGAAACCCTATTTTCCGTCCGTGTTCATCTGATCCTCCATAGAGGAGAATGGAGCTATGACAGGTCAGTCTCTGCAGAGTGCAGAGACTATCCTGTCATCTGCTGGCTCAGCAGGAATAAACAGATGGTTAAAACGGGCTCCGCTCGTGGGAAAGGGGCCTTATTGTAATATTGATGTTGTTGTAAAGTAATTAGGCAAAATATTTATTTTCTCTTACGTTCACTGACAGACGCAGCCCTCTTTGACATGTGGGGTTATATGCACATCCTACTAGGAGTTAACTAGGCAAAAAGAAAGAAAGCAAGCTGGCCCCTCCCAGGGGGCCATCCTCTCTCTCCCATATAATCCCCCTGCTCTGCTTAGCATATCAGTTTTAATATGCCTAGTGCAAGGAGTTGACCTGGCTCCCTTATGGGACCTGCGGTTTATATTTTTTGCTACCGCTTATTTATTTTTTTTCAAGCTATCTGATGAAGACTGCTATGAAAAAGCCGGCTGGGGCATAGAGGATAATTAGAATCCTGCACCTTCCCCAGCACGGCCGACCGATGCGAGCTAGTCCTATGCTGTGGCGGGACCCGCCGCATCGTGCCCGTTCCGTGCGGGTGGCCAGCGGGTGACCCCCACTTACGCCCGGTGACCGGACTCGTGCCTGTCCAGGGTCTTTGGCCTGCAGCATCCCTTTCTGGATGGGGAGGAAGGTCTACGACCGGGTGGCTACCCGCTATGCCCGTCGGAGTGGTGAGTGAACCCCTCTTTCCCCCCTAGGGGTGCGGAGGGTGGGTGCTGGGCGTACTTTAGCGATTTTTTTTTTTTTTTTTTTTTTTTCTGGCCGGTGGAGGGTGGTCGCTGGGCTAGTGTCCTCGCTCACCTCCCACCCCCGCTCCGCACCCCGTTAAAAACCTCATCTGTGCGGTTTTTACTGCCATGCGGCGATCCGCCGCCATTTTGCTGTAGTTGTGGTCTGCACACAGGCTTTGGCCTCTTGTGGATGATCTCGGCGGCCATATTGGATGTCCCTGGAGCAGTGTCCCAAAGTGCTGCTGCCGTTTTACTTTCCTTTTCGCTTGGGAAAGCATGGCTGACTACAGGCGGAGCTTCTTCTGGCGGTCCTTTATGCACTCCTGCTGGGAGCAGTTTCTGTGGGCACAAAACAGCAAGTATAGCTGGGCTCTCCCTGGGGTGTGGTAGTGGTGGGTGCAGTCCTCCTGGGGTCTCCCTGGCGTTCTGTGGGGCTGCTTTGTGGGGGTGTCAAATAATTTTTTTCAAAAATTGACTGTCAGTTTCGGTGGTGCAATGTCAGATGATCCTGCAGGCCCTTCTGAGGAGGAGTCAGCGGCAACACAGCCTGCTCTGGGGGCCCTGGTGTCCCTGGAACAGCTGAGAGCAGTGTTTGGGGAATTTCTTCCCCGGGTGGGGCCGAGCAACGCTCTGGGGGCCCCTAAAAAACGCCCGCCTCCCCCTTGTTCCTCAGGGGAGGAATCTGAACCGGAAATGGCTTCGGGGGTGACGGGGACCCCCGTGGAACTCTCAGAAGGTGAACTAGTCCCCTTGGACAACGAAGAGGACCAGGGGGCCTCAGTTGTGCGCGAAAAAGCGCTGGTAACCGCACTGATTTTTAATATCCGTGCGGCCTTGCGACTGGACCAGGCAGGGGAGTCGCAAGCGTCCGCATATGTTTGCGGGTCTGCTAGGTCACATAGGCTTATCCTTATGATACATTTTTTGACCACCTGGTCTATCAGGAATGGCAGCGTCCGCAGAATTCCTTCGTCCTACCTAAATGATTCGCTATACGCTATCCCTTTTGAGGATAGTTTCGTGAAGAAGTGGGCGTCCCCCCACAGTGGACCCTCCGGTGGCTCGCCTGAACAAGGCAACGACCATTCCGTTGGAATGGTCCCCCTCGTTTAAGGACCCAGCCGATAGGCGGACGGAGGCAGTGTCCAAGGCACTTTTCCTGTTGGCAGGATCAGCCATGCAGCCGGCCCTGGCTTCTGTCATGGCGGCGCAATATCTGTCTAAATGTATGGCAGAGCTGCAGAAAGATTTGGACTGCGGCAGGACGCTGGAAGCGTCGCAGAAGGCAGACCATTTGTTTCAGGGTATTCGGTACCTGTGTGATGCAGCTCTGGACCTGCTTCCCATGTTGTCAAAGATGTCTGTTTTTGCTGTAATTATCAGACGAGTTCTCTGGTTACGTTCGTGGTCGGGTGACCACGTGTCTAAAAAAGGTCTTGCGGATCTTCCCTTTCAGGGTGGCCGTCTCTTTGGGCCACAGTTGGATGAAATCATCAAGGATTTCACTGGGGGGAAGAGTACTTTCCTTCCGGAGCCCAGGCGGCGGGAATTCCGCCGCAAGCAGGGACCTGTTTCTTCAGGTCAGAAGAGGTTTTTTTTTCGTGCCCCTGGCACAGCGGGCAAGGGGTCGAGGCCCAGCAGGGGCCAAGAAGCGTCCTTGACAGCGCAAGAACGAAAAGACAGAGGACAAGCCCTCCTCTGCACGATGGGTTGCCCCCACCCGAAGGTCGGGTGGGGGGGGGGACGTCTTTTGGGGTTTGCAGACAGGTGGACTGCCCGCATTTCCGACCATTGGGTGCAGGAAGTGGTGTCCTCCCGGGTACAAGATAGAGTTCAGCACTCTACCCCCAGACAGGTTCTTCCCATCAAGCTTGAGACTCCCTCAGGAGGGTCGGGAGGCCCTCTTAAGGGCTGTTCAGGCACTCTCCGACCAAGGGGTGATCGTGCCAGTACCTCAGTTGGAGAGGTTTCACGGTTTCTACTCGAACTTATTCCTGCTCCCCAAAAAAAGGGGGGGGGGTCAGGCCAGTTCTGGACCTAGAGGCGCTAAACCACTTTGTGAGAGTGCGAAAATTTCTGATGGAATCCGTTCGGTCGTGGCAGCCCTGCACCAAGGGGACTTCATGGCGTCTCTGGATATCAGGGACGCGTATCTCCACGTTCCCATTTGTCTCCGGCACCTGCGTTTTGCGGTGGGAGATCTTCACTACCAATTTGTGGCACTTCCCTTCGGTCTGGCCTCGGCTCATCGGGTGTTCACCAAGCTAGTGGCCCCGGTGCTGGCGCTCCTGAGGCAGAGGGGCATTGCGGTGGTAGCATACCTCGACGACCTGCTCTGGAGAGCGGAGTCTGCTTCGGCTCTGGAGGAGAATGTGGCTATCACCATGACCTCGTTAAAGGACTTCGGCTCGCTAATCAATCTGCAGAAGTGGACAGTGTCGCCGTCCTGTCGCTTGCAATATCTGGGTCTGATTCTGGACACGGAGCAGGCGAAGGTGTTCTTGCCTCCGGCCAAGTTACTGACACTGCAAGCAGCGGTGCGAACCCTGCTGTCATGCCGGTGGTCTTCCTTACGGTTTTGTATGCGGGTGTTGGGGCTCATGGTTTCAGCCTTCGAGGCGGTGCCCTATGCCCAGAGTCACGTTCGGCTCCTTCAGCGAGCGATTCTGTCTCGGTGGGACAAGTCCCCACTGTCCCTAGACCAGTTGATCAGATTGGATTCTCGGAGCAGAGGGTCGTTGACATGGTGGCTTCGGGCCCCGGCCTTAACGTTGGAAGTCCTTTCTTCCCCTGAATTGGTCGATAGTCACGACGGACGCCAGCCTATCGGGCTGGGGGGGTCCTGGGGCAGTTGTCTGCGCAGGGCCGCTGGTCGGCACAGGAATCTTGCCTTCCGATCAATGTGCTGGAGCTGAGGGCAATCAGGCTCTGTCTCGCCCACTGGACGGAAAGGTTGCACGACCTCTCGGTTCGGGTTCAGTCAGACAATGCCACAGCAGTGGTATATGTGAATCATCAGGGCGGAACGAGGAGCTCTGCAGCAGCTGCGGAAGTGGCTCTCGTTCTGCGCTGGGCAGAACTTCACGTGCCGGCGATCTCCGCCATCTACATTCCGGACGTAGATAATTGGCAGGCGGACTTCCTCAGTCGCCAGACGCTGGATCAGGGGTAATGGTCCCTCCATCCAGATGTGTTCAGCCAGATTTGCCACAAGTGGGGCGGCACGCCAGATGTGGACCTCATGGCGTCTCGGTTCAACCACACAGTAAAACCTTTTGTGTGCAGGACAAAGGACCCATTGGCGCTCGCAACGGACGCGCTGGTAGCGCCTTGGGGTCGGTATCGTCTTCTGTACGCCTATCCTCCCATCAAGCTTCTACCGCGGCTACTGCGCAGGGTGGAAGCGGAGGGGATTCCGATGATTCTGGTGGCTCCGGATTGGCCTCGGCGTCCATGGTACGCTGACATGGTGGCAGATGTTCCCTGGCGCCTTCCGCTGCGTTAAGATCTGTTGTCTCAAGGACCCATCTTGCACCCTGCTTTCCCTCGCTGGCTTTTGATGGCTTGGCTATTGAGTCCCAGGTGTTGAGGGATAGGGGTGTCTCTGACTCTGTGATCCCTACCATGCTGAAAGCGCGCAAGTGTATTTCGCGCAAGATTTATCATCGCACCTGGAAGGCCTATATTGCTTGGTGTGAGGCGGAGGGTTGGAACCCCCGCTCTTACGTTGTGTCCAGGTCCTGGCATTTTTGCAGCAGGACCTGGATAAAAAATTGGCCCTGAGTACTCTCAAGAGTCAGATTTAGGCTCTGGCGATTCTTTTTCAGCGACCTTTTAGCGTCACATTCGTTGATTCGTAAATTTGTACGCCATGTGGCTCCTCAGGTACGGTCGCCTATACCGAAGGTGGTTTCTTCTCTTCACATTAATGAAGATATTATCCTTCCTTCCTTCCTTCCTTCCTTCCTTCCTTCCTTCCTTCCTTCCTTCCTTCCTTCCTTCCTTCCTTCCTTCCTTCCTTCCTTCCTTCCTTCCTTCCTTCCTTCCCTCCCTCCATCCCTCATCTTTCACATCCTAAGGAATTTGAGTTACATTCATTGGATGTCGTGAGGGCTTTGCGAGTGTATTTGGCGGCTACAGACTCCTTTCGGAAGGAGTTTTGTACTGACGGACGGTCCGCACAAAGGATTGGCGGCCTCGTCGGCTTCTGTTTCCCATTGAATGAGACAGACCGTGACTCATGCGTATTCTGTTCGGGGCAAGGTACCCCCTTTTCCAGTCACGGCTCATTCCACCAGGGCTGTTAGCACTTCCTGGGCTTTCAGACACCAGGCCTCGGTGGCACAGGTGTGCAAGGCGGCTACTTGGGCCTCGGTGCACACATTTACTAAGTTTTATAAAGTTGATGTGTCAGCATCTTCGGATCATGCTTTTGGCCGTAAAGTTTTACAGGCAGCAGTGTAGGCGTGGCTGGTGCCTCCTGAGAGGTTTCTGTTGGGTACCGTTGTTGTCCTTTACCCACCCCTCTTTTCTGACACTGCTTTAGGACATCCCCACATGTCAGAGGGCTGCGTCTGTCAGTGAACGTAAGAGAAAAAGGGATTTTATTAAAACTTACCGTAAAATCCTTTTCTCTGAGTTCACTGACAGACGCAGCACCCGCCCCTCTGCGTTGTGTTTGTACGGCTTGCTAGGAACTGATATGCTAAGCATAGCAGGGGGGTTATATGAAAGAGAGAGGACGGCCCCCTGGGAGGGTCCAGCTTGATTTCTTTTTGCCTAGTTAACTCCTAGTAGGATGTGCATATAACCCCACATGTCAAAGAGGGCTGTGTCTGTCAGTGAACTTAAAGAAAAGGATTTTACGGTAAGTTTTAATAAAATCCCTTTTTTATTTGGCCATGGACTGAAGTTTCTGCCAGCTCTAAACCGTGTTTGCCCCAATCTGGGCTTCCTCCTTGTTCCCTGATGATGCCTGGCCATCTTTGAGGGTGCTAAGAAGAGCTTATAAAAGTATCTGGAATGAGCTAAATCTCGGAGCGTGTGAGTAAATAACTGGAGTAGAGGCAACCTCTTTAAATATATATATATATATATATATATATTCTAGTGGGGATCGCTTTTCCTGGGATAAAGGCAGTGTCGCACAGCAGGCTTCATAAAATTCTTGCTTGCAGCCAAGTTTATTTAAAAGGTTGCACATAAACAGGAAAACAAAACTTTGCTGTCTGGCGATAACTAAACAGTATAGGTTTCCTCACTATACAGTGTGGGGCTGGTCCCCAACACCCACGAAACATGATCAAATGCAAACCTTCTCTTTAAAGTCCAAATACCAAAATTGAACTCCCTCAGATTGTTTCTTCTGAGTCCCCGGCCAGAGCACAATTGAGAGCTCTTCCTGGTAATTTAAGCCACCTGCTGGTAGACTCCAGTGGACCAAAACTCCGGACCGCAACCAGCCCAGCCACGGTGGCTGCTAATACTTGGGCCAGACTCCAACTAGTCCAATCTATATGACCGCATGCGAGGCGATAGGTAGTGTCCGTCTACTAGTTCACCTCGCATACTGTCACAATAGATCTATATCTCTATATCTATCTATTCTCACAAAGTGAGTATACCCTCACATTTTTGTAAATATTTTATTCCATCTTTTCATGTGACAACACTGAAGAAATTACACTTTGCTACAATGTAAAGTAGTGAGTGTACAGCTTGTATAACTGTAAATTTACTGTCCCCTCAAAATAACTCAATACACAGCCGTTAATGTCTAAACCGCTGGCAACAAAAGTGCGTACACCCCTAAGTGAAAATGTCCAAATTGGGCCCAAATTGTCCATATTTTGTGTGGCCACCATTAATTTCCAGCACTGCCTTAACGCTCTTGGGCATGGAGTTCACCAGAGCGTCACAGGTTGCCACTGGAGTCCTCTTCCACTCCTCCATGACAACATCATGGAGCTGGTGGCTGTTTAAGACCTTGCGCTCCTCTTGCCCTACAGATGCTCAATAGGGGTTAGGTCTGGAGAGATGTATCACCTTTACCCTCAGCTTCTTTAGCAAGGCAGTGGTCATCTTGGAGGTGTGTTTGGGGTCCTTATCGTGGTGGAATACTGCCCTGGTCTCTGAAGGGAGGGGGATCATGCTCTGCTTCAGTGTGTCACAGTACATGCTGGCATTCATGGTTCCCTCAATGAACTGTAGCTCTCCAGTGCTGGCAACACTCATGCAGCCCCAGACCATGACACTCCCACCACAATGCTTGACTGTGGGCAAGGCACACTTGTCTTTGTACTCTTCACTTGGTTGCCACCACATATGCTTGACACCATCTGGACCAAATAAGTTTATCTTGGTCTCATCCAACCACAGGACATGGTTCAAGTAATCCATGTCCTTAGTCTGCTTGTCTTCAGCAAACTGTTTTTGTCCTTTCTTGTGCATCATCTTTAGAAGAGGCTTCCTTCTGGGACGAAAGCCATGCAGACCAATTTGATGCAGTGTGCGGCGTATGGTCTGAGCACCGACAGGCTGACCCCTCCCCCCCCCCCCCTCCACCACCCCTTCAACCTCTACAGCAATGCTGGCAGCACTCATATGTCTTTTTCCCAAAGACAACCTCTGGATATGATGCTGAGCTTGTGTACTCCACTTCTATGGTTCACCATGGTGAGGCCTTTTCTGAGTGGAACCTGTCCTGTTAAACCACTGTATGGTCTTGGCCACCGTGCTGCAGCTCAGTTTCAGGGTCTTGGCAATCTTATAGCCTAGGCCATCCTTATGTAGAGCAACAATTCTTTTTTTTTCAGATCCTCAGAGAGTTCTCTGCCATGAGGTGCCATGTTGAACTTCCAGTGACCAGTATGAGAGAGTGAGAGCGATAACACCAAATTTAACACACCTGCTCCCCATTCACACCTGAGTCTTTGTAACACTAACAAGTCACATGACACGGGTGCAGGGAAAATGGCTAATTGGGCTCAATTTGGACATTTTCACTTAGGGGTGTACTCACTTTTGTTGCCAGCAGTTTAGACATTAATGGCTGTGTGGAGTTATTTTGAGGGGACAGCAAATTTACACTGTTATACAAGCTGTATACTCACTACTTTACATTGTAGCAAAGTGTCATTTCTTCAGTGTTGTCACATGAAAAGATAGAATAAAATGTTTACAAAAATGTGAGGGGTGTATTCACTTTTGCACAGGAATGACGTCACAGCGCCGGAGTCGCGGCCCCGGAAGGAAGAGGGGCTGAAGATGGGGACAGCGCTGGACGTTGCAGGCTTCGTTTACAGCTAAGTGGCTCATAATGGGCTACTATGCGATGCACAGTGTAGCCCATTATGCTTCTACATTACAGAGGAATATAGAGGAAAGTAAACCCAATCTGGGTATACTTCCTCTTTAAATCTTGGTTTAAATCAGTCCCTGGTCATTAACGCACACTAATCTATTCTATCCAGATTTCACTATTAAGGCTGCATTCACACCTGCGCATTTTTGGGATCGTGCTCTCAACATGCACTACACTCCCAAACTCAAGTGCTATTATTTTCAAGGGCCCCTAAACCTCGGTGCAGTGTTTCCACTCGATTCATCGTGTGGCAAATTGCGTTGTGTTAATCTTGTCGCCCAAAAAGGAGTAGGAGCTTCCTTGGGGTTAGCCATATGCAATTTGCTGCAATTGTTGCATCATGATTGTGGCAAAATTGCACCGAGTTTTAGGTGGCACTGAAAATGAATCCTGAGCCTGCATATTGTAGTGCATTTTGAGATTGCGGGCAGATTCACAGCGATTCTGCCACAGTCCCAAAATGCCCAGCTATGAATGGAGGCTTAGGGAATTTCTGATTTCAGATACAGATAACGGTCCACACGACCATCCACAATTACTAGGACTCGCTCTGTCACATAAAGCAAAGGCAGGTTTTGACTTTTTTAGGGCTTATGCACAATGTACACGTTAATCTGCAAAGGCACGTAGAAAGCATTTTTTTTTCCTGTGTGAACCGGGCACACACATGGATATGATTTGGCGTGCAGGTTGGCATAAATGAGTCCTTTTTGAAAAAAAAAAAAAAATCAAAGTATGTAGGGAAATTTTAGGAACTAACTTTGAATTCACTTGAGAATCAGAATTCTGGTATCTGTATGCTAGACATACGTGGATTTGGTCTTTGTTTTCTGACAGTGAAGATTCCTCCTCCCTCCCCCTTCCTATCAGAACATACTGATCAGTGCTGCAGCGGCTGATCAAATGCTGTTTTTCCAGCAGAACAGTTCAACAGAAACAGGTAATGATCGGCTTCTGTTGAGCAGATAAGTTTACACATAGATTGAAAATGATCTGGTTCTTGCTGAACCAGGCTGGCCTAATTTCGATGTGTATACCCAGCTTTAGGCTAAGCAGTAGCCTGGATTTTTGCAAGGTGACCTTGATTGCTTGTTTACTGTGCAAAAGATCTTTGCTTCAGAGCACTCAATAATTACTGACAACAGACTTCTCAGACAGACAATAGTCCCACATTCTTTGTCAACAATGCAGTGGTAGATAATTCATTGGCAATGCTCTATATAGTGTTCAAAGTGCTTCTTTTCCTCCAACTGTGGCAGACAAATAACACCATTAGGAACTCTGATATTTATACCGTTGTTGCAAATATTCATAGTGATTGTTAGTTGACACAGGTGTCTTTTCAGGCAGGAACTGTAACTACAATATACATCGATATTTTACCATTTTTTTTTTTTTATTTTTTTTTTTTTTTATGCAGTAGGTACACAAAAATATCTAGTTGATTCTCCAGAAAACACGGTGAACTGCTTACGTAAAGCGGAGTTCCACCCAGTTAAAACTCCAGAAGTTACAATAAGTGTGGAAGTGTTGCTGCTGACTTTTAACAATCGGACACTTACCTATTCCACGCGATGCGGCTGCCCAAAGGTTCGCTCCTCTCCCCCCTCCCCTTGGCGCCGGCATCACAAGTGTGCTGCGCTTTGTGAATGGCCGGCGTATCTTCCGGCACCTGTGACGGGTCCCAGAAGATTGTGGGGGGGGGAGATGAACTTCTTTTCTATTCTGCGGCAACAGGACAGGAGGTGCAGCTGGGACCCTGCTGCCCCCCCCCCCCCAAAAAAAAATGACATGCCAATTGTGGCATGTCGGGGGTGTCTCCTTCCCTTAAAGCGGAAGTTCCACTTTTGGGTGGAACTCCGCTTTAAGCTGGTCATACTCTGCAAATTTTGGCTAGTTCTTGTTGGTTTGGTGGACTTGTCAGCCCTCTCCAACTCTATATCCCCTTCAATTGGAAAGCCTGTAATGGCTGTCAAAATACAATTGCCACAGTTTTGTATGTAATGTGCTATACCTTTCATTCCACTATGCTGGTCAATGCTACTTACCAATAATCCAATCTGACTTTTTAAATTTGCTAGCAATTTTTTTGCACTATAGCTTTCCAATTCAAGAAACGGGAGCACTTGTGAGTACATTAATGAGACCTATTACAGGCAGTCCCCGAGTTAAACATCTGACTTGTACATGACTCATACTTACAAACGGAGGGAGACAACAGAAAGTGAGAGAAAATCTACCTCTAGGAAGGGAAATTCACTTCTGTAAAGCCAGATACACACGAGCCGCATGTCGGAAGACAGCGGGCGGCTCAAAAAAAAAAAAAACGCCTGACATTCGGCCCATGTGTATGTCGGTCTGTCCGATAGACACTAGCCGTTTGGCCGGCTTCTGACGGATGAACTTGCTGGAAAACCAGCAGCCGACCGACTCTCGATCGCTGATCAGAGTGTTCGGGGGGGGGGGGCGAATGGGAGGCGTCTTCCTGTCAGAACGCGGCAGCTCAGTGGGAGAGATTGCTGGGCTAACCTTGCATGTTCAGTACAGCGGCTCCGACCTGCCTCCTTCCCTTTTTTTTTTTTTTTATAAATCTGAAAAAAAACGTATTGTGTACCGGGCTTTAGAGTTATCATGGAGAAAAAGGAGTCCCCACTGAAGCGTTCTCACCAATTCTTGTTTCCACAACAACCCAAAATTTTCAAAATCCAATTGTCACAGGGACCCGAAAGTGTCGTGAAATCTTCTGAACAGGAGCACAGGCAAAACAAACATTACAAGGGTGTTAACCCTTATCTATGCTATCCAAAAAAATTTAGAATTTATTTTATTTTTTTTGCTGGAGTTGCACTTAAAAATGCTAATTCAACTTGAGAGCAAACCTACAACCATCTTATCTGCCTGTAGTTTAATCTTTCTCATGTGTATATAAAGAAATGTCTTTTAGTTGTCAAGTGCTTCATGTTGAATTTGACCTTCATTCCACTGTAAACAGTCTTTGATAAACTGTAAAGCTATTCATGTTGAAATAAAGTTGGTTCAGTACAGCCTTAAACCTGAAAACCGTGCGGAAGTAAGTGCATACAAAGATTTAATCGTTACTAGCACAAACTAGTTAAGCCATGTCTCAACTATTGTGCCAAAGAAAGGAACTGTGTAATTAAACTATTCTCGTTTTAAAGTGATTTAATAGATAGATTTGTTTTTCTTTCAAGTTTTTAATATCTGATGTAAAATGGTTTGCTGTAAGGATGCCTACAGGCTGCAAGAAATATCTGTCCATGTACGGCCAGTTTAATTTCTCTTCTTTTGGGAAAAAATAAATGAACAGATTTTTGCAGGAAAAAAAAGCACATGTATTTTTTCCCCCAGAAGCCTGCAAAGCAATGCAGCCATAATCAGTGGATTACAGGTACAATATCGGGCTCCTGTAGACAACCCCTACAGCTTTCAGCCTGTACCTCTGTATGGGCTATCAGGGTAGGTTCACACTATCCGACAATAAAATGGTCCGACTTTGATCCTACTTTGCTCTACGGTTTACGGTCCTACATCGGTCTGACTTCTGTGAACAGAGATCCGACTTTGATCCTGACAATACCAAGCACCTTGTGCTCTGGGGACCTTGAAGGGAAACTCCATGCCAAATAAAAAAAAAAAAAAAAACGGCATGGGGCCCCCCTCCAGAAGCATACCATGCCCTTCGGTCTGGTATGGATTTTAACCCCTACAGATCCGCGCTATTGCCGAAGTACGGCTCCAGCGCGGATCTGAAATGCCGGGACGACGTCCATGGACGTCATCCCCTGTGCACGCTCCCGGCGCACCCACGTGCCCGTGGGTCAGGCGGACTCTATGTCCCCTCGAGACCCACGATCGCCTGACAGAGCTGCAGAACCGGGTACCGCCGTTGTAAACATGGCAGTTCTCCGTTCTGTGACAGGGGACATACCAGATTTACTGATCCCTGTCACTGGGATCTACTGATCCCTAAATGTCATTGGTCCCAAAAATGTTTAAAAAATGTCCGACATTTCTGCAGCAATATCGCAGTCCCGATAAAAATCGTAGATCGCCGTCATTACTAGTAAAAAAAAAAAATTATAAAAACGCCATAAATCAATTCCCATAGTTTGTAGACGCGATAACTTTTGCGCAAACCAATCAATATACGCCGATTGCGATTTTTTTTTTTTTTCTCCTAAAATATGTAGAAGAATATATATTGGCCAAAACGGATGAATCATTTTTTTTAATGGATTTGTACTTTAGCAAAAAGTAAAAAATATTGTTTTTTTTTTGCAAAATTTTCGCTCATTTTTTGTTTATAGCGGCGATCAGAAATGACGCAGAGATGATCAAATACCACCGAAAAAAGGACGCAAATTTTATTTCGGTACAACGTCGCACGACCGCGCAATTGTCATTCAAAATGCGACAGCGCTGAAAGCCAAAAATTGGTCTGGGCAGGAGGGGGGTTTAAGTGCCCAGTAAGGAAGTGGTTAAGGGGAACCCCCACTTTGAAAAAAACTGTGTAGGGTCCCCCCAAGATTCATACCAGACCCTTATTCGAGCACGCAGCCTGGCAGGCCAGGAAAGGGGGTGGGGACGAGCTAGCGCCCCTCCTGGGCCATACCAGACCGCTTGCCCTCAACATGGGGAGTATGGGTACTTTGGAAGGGGGGTTCTGCGCCCCCACCCCAAAGCACCTTGTCCCTATGTTAATGAGGACAAGGGCCTCTTCCCGACAACCCATGCCGGTGGTTGTCTGGGTCTGCGGGTGGGGGGGTGCTGATCGGAATCTGGAAGCCCCCTTTCATAAGGGGGCCCCCTAGATCCCGGCCCCCCACCCTATGTGAATGAGTATGGGGTACATTGTTCCTCTACCCATTCACCCAAAAAAGGTGTTTAAAATCCTGTGTAGTGTGTGTGTTTTTTTTTTTTTGTTTTTTTTTTTTTAAGTATTTTATTAAATCGACTCCGGCGTCTTATCCCTCCGATTTTTCTTCTCCCCTCTCCAGCGTCTTCTGCTCTTTTGCGGGGTCTTCTGAGGGGACGAGGCTCCAGATGCTGTCAGCGGGTGGCAGGGAGCAGTGCTCTGGACACTACAGATCCTGCCCACAGCACTGCTGCATTTGATCTCTTCCCCCGCCCTGCACCGATCGGGGAGATCCGCCGGCTTGTTTACATCTGATTTCTCCGTCATTTGACGGCGCGATCACGTGGTAAAGGACCGATACGAGTGGCCGTTTACTGTGATCCCTGATACTCCTGGGTGTGCGATACTGGGTGTATGTTATAGTACGCCCTCCCAGAATAATGAGTCTACCCTGCGGCTGTGTTTTTACATGGGCCGGTCGGCAAGTGCTTACGTTTTTTAATTGTGCTGAACCTAGTAAGAGCTTGACAGTATAAAATGTTTTTGATGACCAAAGACAGTTTTACAGTAAATATTATTTTTAAACTGATTCTGCAAATCTATCATCTTTTTGAAGTTTTATGATTGTTAATGTATCATTTTATTTGCAGGCAAGCACGAGTAGTCTGTAAAGGGATTGGCTTCATTTGACTGGCAAATTGATTATTAAGCAAGTAGGCTTCAAACACACAAACAACCTCTGTGCTTGAAAAGTGGTAAGTGCTCTTTTTTTTTTTTTTTTCTTTTTTCTTTTTTTGAGATACTACATTAATGTATACATTTTTGTTTGTTCTGGTATTAACGTGATACTAAAGTCTCAGTTTTTCTTTAAAAATAACAAACATGTTAAACTTACCTATTCTGTGCAGTGGTTTTGCACAGCGCAGCCCCGATCCTCCTCTTCTTAGGTCCCTCACCGGTGCTTGTTAATGCATAGAATGCATTAAGATTAAAAAAAAAAACCTTCTGACTTTACAACCACTTTAACCCTTTTCGTATGGACTTTACATCGGGAAGGTTTTACATGCATTAACCGGGATTGTGTGTAAATTTGACAAGCATATCCTGCCTGTTAGGTGGAAGCATTCAGTTGGTAACTTGCGTCTGTCTTCTCTCCTCCCCTTCTTGTTGCTGACCTGGAAAGAGACGTCTTTGAGGTCACTTCCGGGTCCACCTCTGTGTCCCCAGCCAGCATATCTGGGAAAGAATGTATTGCAATGTGATCTGCATTGCATTACATTCAGTGGAGCACAGGGAGACATCCATGGTCTTCTAGACTCGATGTCTCATTAACAAGAACCAAACAAGACTTTGTCCCCTATGATTAAAGAAGTAAAGAAAAAAAATAATCTTTATTGTAAAAATATAAAGTTACACCCAAGCACATAAAAATCCCCACCAAAAAAATTTGAGGCTCCAACATATGCATGTATGAATGTAAACGCGCGTCTGGGCGCCTACGTATAAAAATGCTGATTGCGGTACACACATTGCCGCGCACGCCGGAGTCAGGGCAGTATTTCTAGCACACCAGACCTTCTCTGGTAGAAGGCTTTTAAAGCGTTGCCTATGGAAAATACAGGGCACTGAAGTTTGTCGCCATTTCACAGGCGCACACAAAATTTATGATTTGATACGTTTGATATCTATTTACTTGATATAACCTTGTCTTTTATATTTTACTAAAAAAATGGGGGCAATTTATTGCGTGTTTGAGCCCTAAAATTACTTTGTATTTTTTACTGAAATTTTGAGTTTCCTAGAGCCCATTCACACAGGGGCGACTTGCGCTCCGACCTTGAGTCGCCCCAAGTCGCTTGACCTCTGAAATCCCATTGAATTGATTGGGAGCCGTCTTAATGTACACTACTGAAATCGCTCCGACTTCAGAAAAGTCGACTTCAAGGCAACTTCTAGCCGACTTGTGCCCATAGAATTCAATAGAAGTCGGATCCCCCATCTATATTGAAGCGACTTACAGGAAAAAATAAAAGAATTTACAAAGGCAACCCCCCCCCCCCTCCCTTCTCTGGCCACAGGCAAAGTCGCCTGGCATGGAGTTGCGTTGTAAGTCACGCTGACGTTGCTTTGAAGACGTGTTGTAAGTCGCCTAGCAAAGTTGCGTTGAAGTCTATTCGCCCCTGTGTGAGCGCAGCCTTAGACGTTTGCGGTAATATGTGACCTAAAAAATAGAAACTACCACTGTTTTATTCTCTAGGGTGTCTGCTTTTAGAACATCGATATTCTTTTCGGGGGTTTATATAATCTTCAAGCCCAAAATGATTTTTTTTTTTTTTTTTAAGCATGTGTGCAAAAAAAACGACTCTGGCAGAACCAACCAATTCTTAGATGTGGTGGCTGCACTTTTAGTCTTATAGACCCCACATCTCTTCATAAAGAGGACCTGTCACTGACTATTCCTATTACAAGGGATGTTTACATTCCTTGTAATAGGAATAAAAGTGATCAAATTTTTTTTTTTTTTTAAGGGAAAGTGTAAAAAAAAAAAAAAAAAAAAAGCGCCCCCCGTCCCCGTGTGCTCGCACGCAGAAGCGAACGCATGTGAACGACCTTCAAACTGCACATGTGAGGTATCACCGCAAACGTTATAGCGAGAGCAATAATTCTAGCCCAATAGCTCCTCTGTAACTCTAAACGGGTAACCTGTAAAAAAAATGTAATGCATCGCTTTTGAGGACACCCCCTTCCCTGTAATCTTAACCCACTCAATGAGACCTCAGTTTTTTGCTAATGCCAAGGTGGTGGACCACTTCTTTTATACAGAAACCAATTCATAATTTTATCTTTGTTTCTTCAATCAGCTCTTCACTGTCTTCTAAGACTAGCCCATAAACTGAATGAATTTCTTTCAGCCACAGACTTTTGATGCGGGAATCCCTCCCCACCGGGAGAAGACAGTGATTATTGCTAGCAGCTATAGCCGCCACTTGCAATAATTGTAAGTGAATCTGGCAGGCTGGTTGTACCCACGTTGATCGATTGATGAACTTGGTTCATTTTTCGAATCTTTGCCGGTTCTTGCTGGAACAGCAGAGATGCTAACCATGTATGGCTGGCCTAATACAATAATAGAAGCAGTGCATCTGGATTGGTACATCCTCAGTAAAACCTTGAGCTGTACCCAGACCCCACTCTGTGGAGGCAGCCTGTATTTTTGCTTCAGGCACTGGACCCTGCATGGGTGCTCGCATTGGCATTCTATGCAACACATGTAGTCAGCTGCAGGGTGCTATACCAGTCCAGGGCTGTGGCTCTATGAAATGTAAGAACCTTAAGACCCCTCCAGGGGTATGCTCATCGTGATAGGCAAAACCCGGACTTCAAGCATAACTAAAGTCCAAAACTTTTTTTTTTTTTTTTTTTCATTTTGGATAGAGGGGAGATTGGTTAGAACATATGTCTGTGTTTATTGTGGTCTGTGCCCCTATTAGGGAGATTAGGGAGAAAGTGAATGTAAAAGAAAATCCTAAATTTTGGGTTTTCCCTAGAAAGGTAAAAGGGGAAATCTTCATATGTGGACACAAGTTCTGGTGACCTGGGGAGCCCTGGCATTTTTTGGCATGTACTCACTTTTACAGTGTAAACTTTCAAATCTGGTGGTAAAATGCAAAGAATGGCAGAAAATCCCCCAATCCAGGTGTGCAAAGCTTGTCGTGTCATAGCAAAAAAGACTTGCTGCTTTAATTGCTGCCAAAGGTGCTTCAACAACATTCAGTTTTTTACTTTGTCATTATGAAGTAGAGTGTAGGCTTAAAAAAAAAAATGAATTTAAATAACTGTAGTATCGGGCTCAAACATAACAAAATTGAAAAAAAGTGAAGGGGTCTGAATACTTTATGAATGCACTGTAACAAACACATAATGGGGTTTTCTCAAATCTCACTGCAAAAGTTGGAATAATTAATCACTTTGCGCCCTCGCTATAGCTGAAAGATTGCTACAGCTCAGGCTTAAAATGCTGGGAAGGCGTCCATGGATGTCCTCCCGTTCTCGTGCTGCCCACGCGCTCTGTGATCGCCGAGTACTTGGGACTCGACTGATTACAGATCGGGGTAAAGGGCCAATCACAGCGGGCCTTTTACCACGTGATCAGCCGTCAGCCAATGACAGCCGATCACGGAAGTACAGAAGCCGGTTATCTGCTTTTCTCTTCCGTTCACTGACAGACGCAGCCTTCTTATGACACATGGGGTTATGCTCATCCTACTAGGAGTAGACTAGGCAAAAACAAACAAAAGCGTAGGTTGGCCCCTCCCAGGGGGCCGTCCTCACCTCAGCATATAATCCCCCTGCTCTGCATAGCACATCAGTTTTCTTTTGCCTAGTGCAAGGAGTAGACCTGGTTCCCTTTGGGATCTGCGGTCTCCTGAAGATTCATCTGATGAAGACTGCTATCAAGAAGCTGGCTGGTGGTATAGAGGATATCTAGAATCCAAATCTTTCCCCAGTTCGGCCGACACTATGCAAACGCCCTTCGGGGTGCCCACCGCATAGCGCCCGTTCCGTGCGGGCGGCCAGTGGCTAAAACCCACTA
>BLSH010037997.1:292321-308398 GCA_018402905.1 Glandirana rugosa
GGAAGCCTTCTTTGCTTCCCCTTCCAGCGTTTTGGCGGAACAGAAATACTTCCTGGTTCATTCCAATGGACGTCCTATTAAGACGGTTGAGTCTGTGGGTGGATCGCCTACACTGGAGGTGGTCTTTTCGGTGAAAGACGCTGTTGTCAGCGTTCCCATATAGGGACTAGAAAAGTATACCACCAAAGACGTCGTGTCTTACGTGGTCTAAGTTTAGGGTGCCACGGTCTCCACTGGCATAGGCTCCTCGGTGTACTGCATAGGGGACATGTTTACATGCCTAGTAACTTACTCTGCGGTTCCCGGCAACTTTTTCTTGGCGGTCCTGGCTTTAGACTGGGAATTCGCAACAGGGGATACGTCATGTGGCTCCTCGGATACGGTCACCTCTGGCACCGTGGGATTTGAATCTGGTGCATTCTGTGCTGCAGAAACCACCATATGAAAAGATCAGGGATATACCCTTGCGACTGTTGTCGCAGAAAGTGGCTTTTCTGGTGGAGGTCACATCCGCTAGGTGGGTGTCTGAGTTGGCAGAATTATCCTGCAGGTAACCTTACTTGGTCCTTCATAAAGACAAGGCGGTTTTGCGACCTTCCCCTTCGTTTCTTCCGAAGGTGGTTTCTTCTTTTCATTTGATTGAGGATATTGTTCTCCCCTCATTGTGCCCGCACCCGTCGCATCCCAAAGAAGTTGAACTGCGTTCTTTGGATGTGGTGAGGGCTTTGTGGGTGTATTTGTTTTCTACAGCTTCTTTTCGGAAGTCTGATTCTTTTTGTGCTGACGGAAGGGTCGTGCAAAGGCATGGCGGCCTCGTCTGCTACCATTTCTCGTTGGATAAGGAAGACCGTGACTCATGCATATGAGATTCGGGGCAAGGTTCCCCCGTTTTCAGTCATGGCTCATTCCACCAGGGCAGTTAGTACTTCCTGGGCGTTTAGACACCAAGCCTCGGTGTCAAGTGTGCAAAGCGGCTACTTGGGCCTTAGTGCACACGTTTACTAAGTTTTACAAAATTGATGTTTCGGCATCTTTGGATGCTGCTTTTGGCCGCAAAGTATTACAAGCGGCAGTGTAGGCGCGTTTAGCGCCGCCTGAGAGGGCTTTTTCTGTTGGGTACAGTTGTTAGTTTGCCCACCCCTCTTGATTGGCACAGCTTTGGGACGTCCCCACGTGTCATAAGAAGGCTGCGTCTGTCAGTGAACGGAAGAGTAAAAGGGATTTTATTATAACTTACCGTAAAATCCTTTTCTCTGAGTTCACTGACAGATGCAGCACCCACCCCTCTGCGTTGAGTTTGTACGGCTTGTTACGAACTGATGTGCTATGCAGAGCAGTGGGATTATATGCTAAGGTGAGTACGGCCCCCTGGGAGGGGCCAACCTATGCTTTTGTTTTATTTTTGCCTAGTCTACTCCTAGTGATATGAGCATAACCCCACGTGTCATAAGAAGGCTGCGCCTGTCAGTGAACTCAGAGAAAAGGATTTTACGGTAAGTTATAATATCCCTTTTTTCTCCCCAAGGTCGCGTCCCATTTTCATAGGTCTCAGGAAATGGTGTTACCCTCCTGTGAAAACCCAAAAAACGAGAAGGAGAGAAAATTTAATTTACTAGATGTCAGAAGATGCTTATTGACATATCTGGGTAGGGTGAAGTATGTCAGGAAATCAAGTCGCCTTCTAATTTTATTTAGCGGCTTTAAAAAGGGTGAGTCAGCTTCTAGGGCGACAGTAGCCAGGTGGGTCAGACACACCATTACTATAGCTTACGAGCAGTCAGGTTCCCCGGTACCACCAGGCCTTAAAGCACATTCCACGAGAGCCCTGGCAACCTCTTGGGCAGAAAAAGCCGGAGCATCAGCGGAACAGATATGCCGAACGGCCACCTGGGCGAAGCGGCACATCTTTCTGAAGCACTATAGAGTGGAATTGCTATCGCCTCAGGATCTGACTTTCGGTAGAAAGGTCTTACTAGCAGTTGTCCAACCCTAAGGTAGGCTTTTGGACTCCTTGTACATCCTCTCAGGTGTGCTGTCCTGGAAGATGACTAGAAAAAATTGCCAGTTGCTTACCGGTAACTGCATTTCTAGGAAATCTTCCAGGACGGCAGGCCTACTTCCCACCCTGATTAAGTAATTTTTAAGGGGGGGGGGGTTTCCCCAATAGGTTAACATACTTTGGCAGGACTGAGGTGCAGGGGGAAGGCAGAGGCTTTTAATCTCATGGGCTTGATTGTGCTTCCTGTCAGGTGGACCAGTCATCTGTCAGGTGTGCTGTGCTGGAAGATTTCCTAGAAACGCAGTTGCCGGTAAGTAACTGGCAATTTTCTGTCACACTTGTGAATGGGACCATTATGGATTACAACTAACTGACCTAGTAAGGGTTCCCTGCAATTAGCTGTGGGCAGTGGCTCCAATAAAAGCAATGGGAGGCTGACTGCTCCCACAGCTAATTGTGATCACTCACACATAATTGCTCATGGAGCAATTCCCAGCAATGAACGACCCTGGAACACAGTTTGTGTCTAGGACCAATCATTGCATGCAATGGCTCCATCTGACTAGCTGCGCAAGCTATCAACCTCCCATTGCAGGATACCACCTGCAAGTCATTGGTAATGACCCCATTCACAAGTGTGATTTGGGCATTGGGACATCTCTCACCCCGGCGAGATCTATAAATGAGTTGTAAAGTGTTCAAAATATGCATTTTCTAATGCTTTTCTATTTACCTTTTCAAGGTTTGTGGCCATGAAATGTTGGCACACAGGGCAGTTCTTGCATGCTGTAGTCCTTACTTGTTTGAAATTTTCAATAATGACAACGAGTCTCCTGGAATATCTCATGTTAAGTTTGATGACTTGAATCCAGAAGCAGTAGAAGCTCTGCTAAACTATGCATACACTTCACAGTAAGTTATCTATTCGCTATATCTGTTTTATGAAACCAAGTACTGGAAAGGGAAATATATCTGGTAGTATTTTTGTCATTGTGTATCAAAGGGAGCCATAAAGGTAAGAACTAAGAAATTCATGAATGTTTTATATGTAAAAGTAAATGGTCAATGTAGTAGTAAACTCAGAAGAAAAAAAATCCACCTACAAGGCAATTGTTGTGTTATAATGAATCGCATACTGGCACATTATGTGAAACGTATCTAAAAATGACACCCATCAGCGGCACGCTGTCACCGCTGAGAGGGCGTCCATCTTCACCCACTTTTTTGGGTTTGCGGTCTCCAGTCCTTTAAATGGAGGAATCACAATGACGTCACTGCTGCACATACACGCGGGGAGTCACTGTTTACGTCACAGGGTTCTGAAGGAACAGCGCGGGTATTCCGTACCTTTTTAGAGGGTAGTTCACAAGTAAATATCACGTAAATGGTTCATGTTAAGGAGATATTTACAGTACCTACAGGTAAGCCTTATAAGCTTACCTGTAGGTAAAACATAAACAAAAGGCATTTGCTACCACTTTAGAGACTGTAAATGAGTAGAGCTTCTCATATAGATTGGGCTACCAGAGATCTTTTACAGTTCTGGTCAAAACTGACTTTAATGCTCAGTTTTGCAACCTGCATTAGTAGTTGCAATAATATGCAGTTTGTTTCCAGGTGGATTATACTTTTTTTCTTTTTTTTTTTTTTTCTCTCCTTTTTTTTTTCAGGAAAAATTGGGCTTTCATTTATTGTGAATGTTAGTGGATATCTCCGGTTTTTTTTTTTTTTTTTTTTTCTTTCAATATGAAAGAAAAACACGCCCAAAATAGTGTGAAAGAAGAAAAATCATGTTTTTGAACTTTAGTGTTTTATATTTTTAGGCCATTACCATGTCCCACCACCGAAAAAACCTTGTGTGCATGATTTGTTCTATGTACCTGACGTAGTGCCAAGAGACGGTAGTAGTGTTTTTGTTTTTTTTTTTACCACTCCCTGAACTAGTCATTCAGGTTTTTATTTATTTTAAGACCACTCTTAGGAGTAAGAGATTTATTGTATCTGATTCTCCTCACTCACAGAGAAGTCTGTTTCTCCTCTTCACAGAGGAGGGAACAACATTTGTATGTTACAGAATGGGCCTGTCACTGACCTTCCTGTCTCAGTACTTGGAGCTCGCTTCCAGCTCAGTGGAACACCTACATGCAGCACCCAGGATTAAAGCCCGTTTGCTGGACGCCGCATGTGTTACATGGTCATGAAGGGGTTACTCTTTACTTGATCACTATGTTGCCATTGTATGTAAAAACAAAGAATTGTTCGCATTTACTTGTGCATCACAGGCGATTGTTGGTAGGTGGTGATGTCCCTTTCCCTGATGGACTCCCTCCAGGTGTTCAAATCCTTTCAGTATTCTTTGCTTCCTGAATTTTAAGAGATAATCCAACACATACAAACCTTATTCCATGCAATTCTAACTGGCTTAAAGGTGAAGTTTACCTTTTACTGTAGGTAGGGTGTAACATGGTACTGTAAAGCAGACCCCCTGAAATAGTGTCCTCCTAACTTTTATCTTTGACTTAACAGTATATTGTTGGCTTTGACGTTCAAAAGCATGTGTTGTCAGTCCTACCTACTTCATTTCTCATGCATTTCAAAGAAACCCAGAACTCTCCTTATCTCCAAAACCCCTCCTTGTGCTTAGACAGAGAATACACAAAGTCATGGGCTCACAAGTGATTTTTGCTCTCTTTATACAGTGCACTTTCAATAATATGTTTAGCAGGTTAAACGTGAGCAAATTAGCTCATTGGTAGACTTTAAAGTGAATGTAAACCCTCACACATATGCATTGAAGTGAATAGCCTCATATGATACACAGAGATGAAACAAATCCCCCTACATTTGTTTTACTTGTTTAGCAGCAGTCTTCCCCTTCCTACACTCTTTGAAAAGTGCAGATCATGTTAGAAATCTTTCTTCCTCTTTTAGCAGTGGGTGTGGATTCTGGGCTTACACTGTGTGAGAGCTGAAAAGCACCCCCCCCCACATAGGCAGAGGAACGCTTATCTCCCTCTAAGCATCCTCCTGACAAATTTTCAGCTGCTATTCTCTTATGTTTCGGAAAGCTTGTCAGAAATGACTGTGCTAAGAGGAACGAAGCACCAGAGAGAAGCGTCACCCAGAGCTTTGGAGAGAGATAAGTACACACTACAGATATGTGCATAGGCCACATTTCATGAATGGGGTTTACACCCACTTTAATAAACATTAACATTCATTGTTGTACTATACATTTACTTATTTTTCTCTTATAGGCTGAAGGCTGAAACGGAGTTGGTAAAAGATGTTTACTCTGCAGCAAAAAAGCTTAAAATTGATCGTGTAAAACAGGTAGTGTTTCCAAGTGTGGTGGGCAGTGATTTTTGTTTGTTGCAAAACAATGGTTTAAGGTTTGAACAGACCGACCTTTTAGGAACTTTCACAATTGTGGCCCAGTGTTTGTTCTCTAAACTGATACACTGACTTCACCCTCCCCTTCTGTCCATGGTAACCTTTAGACTCCTTTCACACCGGGTGCCGCGATATGGCGCCGCTATTCGAGCGGCGGCAGTGCGCTTTTAACACACCCCCGGGTGGTTAAACGCGCGTTTGCGGCGGTGTTTTCAATGGGCAGGGGCGGTATAGGAACGATTAATACACCACTCCCACACCACCGCAAAGATGTGGCTTGTAGGATTTTTTTTACTGTCCTGCAAGCGCACTGCCCCAGTGTGAAAGCACTCGGGCTTTCACACTGGGGTGTATTGGGGGAGTTTTTCAGGCGATTTTTAGCGCAAAGGCACCTGGAAAACGCCTTGGTGTGAAAGGGGTCTTCTGACAGTTATCAGTGACAACTGAGGAAAGGGGAAGGGATAATTGGAGGATATTGTTTGTAGTTCTTATGCAGTTGAAATTTTTTCATTTTTTTTTTTATAATGCGTGTTAAAACAGCTGAAAAGCTACAGCTACATTTAAAATAAGGCTTACTGCTGTCACTGAAAACTATTTAGTCACTCTGCACAGAATACAAAGGTTTGTTATTTCTGCATAAATATTAATATTTTTCCTTTTAAAGGTGTGTGGTGAATATTTATTATCCAAGATTGATGTACAGAGCTGCATCTCATACCGTAACTTTGCAAATGCAATGGGAGATTGGCGTCTTTTAAGCAAAATTGACATGTACATTCAGGAGCATCTTCTGGAAATTTCTGAACAAGATGATTTTCTTAAGCTGCCTCGACTTAAAGTAAGTACATATGTTTTGCTGCTTATAAGACTTTAAAAAGGAGAAAAATGCTCAAATGCTATAGTTTAAAAAAAAAAAAAAAAAAAAAAGTGAAGCCGTTTAGTCCACATAGGTGCATGGCATTTTCAAAAGATAGTCTGCAATTGCAAGTAATGAAAACAATGTACAGGTTTAAATAAAAGAAACCATTACAGTACAGGACACAGGCAGAATATTCATATACTGTGGGTTATAGATTTGTACCTACAAGTGATTGTACACTGGCAAAGCTTTAGAACTCGTGCTCTTTGGCACTTCCCCTATAATCTTACCCCTCTCCATGAATCCTCGGTTTTTGCTAGTGTCTGAAGGATATGGACCTTTTCTCCTTCACAAAGAAACTCACCCTTAGCTCAAAGTAGAGCTACGCCCAAAAAGGGTAGCTCTGCTAGTTTGCACCCTCTTCCCCATCACTGCAAATTTGGCACTTTTTGGGAGGGAGGGGTACCTGGTTTTGACAGGTACCCACTTCAGGCTCAGATCGCCTCAGCCCCTCCTCCTTCCCCTGCAGTCTTTTGGGGCACAACAGGTCCCAGAAGGCTACGGGGCCATTCACAAGGCACAGCTCTTGCATGCACAGTAGGAAAATGGCTGTAAAGGCGGAAGGCTTCACTTCCTGTTAACCTTACCTGCTATACTGCTGCTTGCACCCGAAGCTGGTTGAAGAATCGGTTCTGGTGAGGACATTGCTGAATCCCTGGACAGGTAAGTGTCCTAATAATTAAAATTTAATTTTTTTGGGGGGAGCCTGTAGCTCATCTTTATTTTCTCATTGTCTTCTAATGCCAGTATAGAAATCAGGTCGGCACAATTTAGTTAAAACTGTGACTGCCTTACCTGGACTCCATGCTATGGAGGGGGCACTGTAATGTTTCAGGCACTGAATCTTGCATGGAGCACTTGGTACAACCTGTTGAGTTGGCTGTAGGAATGCTGTACAGGTCCAGGGCTGTGGTCATCCCTTTTAGATCCCAGTCCTTGAAGATCCCTTTCAGAGTTATGCCATCTATGATGGGTGAAGTCTGTACTTTATTTACAGTCCAGCATTGTGGACATGTAGGATGGGGGTCACCCTTTGTCTCCGATGGTTACTATTAAAAACTGGTTTATATTTGAAATATATTTACTTCATAGTGCAAACTTGTAGGTAAAGTTCAACCACTCAGAGCTCTGTGTCAGGTGGATGACCAGGTGTTAAATCACACCACTGGTTTCTCACTTTAATAACCACTTGAGCCCTTATAAAGGACTCAGGTGCTTCCTCCTATTTCAGCATGATGATTTGTTACAGGACGGTGTACACCTGAGCAGTCATGTACTCCTTAACCCCTTGGCACCGTAAGTAAATTTCCATCTTCTTGGTACTGAGGGGCCGCATATTTGCGTGAATTGCTGACCACACAGCTGTGCCGAGCGCACTCCCGACCAGTTACCGGCAGAAAGCTTTCACATCATGGGACAGACAATCATGGTGGTCACATGCTCTTAAGCCCTACCTCCCGGCTTCAGTTTCTTAAAGGGCCGGGAGGTGCCGGCCTGAAGTGGATAACAGACATGCTTACCCTATACTCTGCACCCTATTTTGTGAGTACCTCACAAGGAAAAGCCCTCACTTGTAGCTATTCAGAGACCAGGGAGAAGGGTGCCAATGCAAACATTCACTGTGCTGGTTGCCAGCGCAATGTTCAACCTCAGAGTGACAATGCTTCCCTTATGCTAGAACAAGAACTGGTTCTAACACCAGTCTCTGCATACAATTCTAGCCCTTTTCCAGGCTTGCAACAAGTGGCTTATTTGACTAAGGCAGCGTTCTCTGCATCTCACATTTCTTTGGACAAATGATGGCCCTAATAGTCATCTTCGTCCAGGGCTCAAAAACGCCAGACCTCTTCTCCAGTTCTTCAAACGAAGTTGGATCCTGATATGCCCATCCTAAATGAAGCAGACACAGAAGTATAGAGTGTGTGAAGAAGATATTGTGGAAGTATGTTGTACTAGAGGAAATTGCAGGCGATTTTGTTCTCCTCCAGAAAGTCACTATATTGAGAAGTGAGCTTCACGCAGCATGCTTGCTAACATTGAAAAGCTCATTGCTTCTGTCTACAAAAGCCTTGGTGTTGTGCAAGCTCATTTCTCCTCTGTCTCACCATGCCCGTTTTGGGTACAAAGAAACCTACAAAACCCTGCAAAACATGCCAGCTCACAGAATGTACAGCCTGTGATAACTGGGTCACTCCTGAGAAAATTTTCACTCCTGAAAATCTTTGCTAAACTCTATAAAGTGGATAAATACTAGTAGTTGATCTTGCCATCTCGGTTTTAAACAAATATCTTGCTGTACCTAAAGCTGTTCTTTCTTTCAAAGCTTTTGTAGATAGAAAGTTTGAGACTCTCCCAAATGCCGTTTAATCTTACAGAATCTGCCCTTCAACCAGCTCTGGCCTCCATTTCAGTATGTCAAGCTGTAGCTAACTGGATTAGGACATAGAGCAACCAACATGACCCTCTATTTCCAGATCATGCTGTTACATAGCAGTTGCCTTCTCTATTGCTGTTTCTGTGTAGATGCCCTAGACCTATAACATGTAATGAGACAAATCTCCAGAATGCCTCTAATTTCCATTCACATGCACATAATTTTATGCCTAAGGGCCTGGACAGCTGAAGCTACCTGCAAAGGGTGCCTCAGACATATACATACCCAAGATTTCTGTTTTGGTGACGCATTGATACATTTTATCCAAGAGGTCACTGGTGGGAAGGTTTTACTTCCATAGTCAAAGGTCCCAAAGCCACCTTCAGGAGCCCCTAGCTCCTCAAAATGTAGGGTAGGTGTCTGCTTTAACCAGAGTTCAACCCAAGTTCAGCGCTTCCTTTTTCAGTGCAGAACTTGGCCGCCAAGGTTAAAAATCCTTCCCCAAAGTCCTTTTCACAGGAAGGGTCACCTTCAATCCCAGGAGTGGTGAGACATCTGTGAGTTTGCCTCTCCCTGGCTCCCAGACCTGTGTGTTTTTAGATTTGCAAAATGCCCTTAACCACCAGGGAGGTATTGTGTCAGGACTGCTACAGGACGAGTTCAGAGGTTTTAATTCAAACCCCTTTACAGAACCTATGCAAGATATTTATCCTATTCTCGATTTTAAAATCCCTCAACAATTTCCTTCAAATTCCAGTTTTGTTTGGAATCTGCTTCTCTGAGACAAGGGGATATATGGGGCATTTGTGGGCATGCAGGATGCCTTACTACATCTTCCAATTTACCTGCCTCAGCGCTTTCCGGGCTTTGGATTAACAAACATCCCTTTCCAGTTTGTTGTATTGCCCTTTGGCTTATCCTCTGCTCCCAGAGTGTTCACAAAACTCTGCTTTTCTTTCACAGAACTAAGGCCATCCAAGTCGCATGCTATCTAGGTGACCCTCTGAAGGACTTCTCCCTTGCAGCTATTGGAAAATAGATCTTGAGATCTGCAGGCATTTTGGCACCAAGTCTCGGTAGCCAAGTTGTGCAAGGCTTCCACCTGGTCTTTTGTTCATACTACTTCAAAATTTTACCAGATGGGCATCCAATCTTCTGCTGATGCAGCTTTTGGTTCCATAAGGTTCCTGCAGTGGTTTTGGGTTGGGTTTTGACCCTTGTTGTTGGGCTTGTTGCCACAGTTCTACTTGCTGCTCAACCTTTCACTGTTCATTGCTTGGGGACGTCCCATGGTATGTGAATATTCTTATGTCCTATACTGTACAAATTAAAATGAGTTTTGACTTCCATGCTCTAGATGTTGGACGACCGTACAAGACACAGGCCACCCTCCCATTCTTTTTTATCCTCCATTACTTGCTACAAAACTCAAGACTCTCAGAATGGGGTAGGGTTATAGGGGGAAGTGCTTAGGGTGGGGGACTGACGACAGGCATGTCCTCCAAGGCCAGTGTCCAATCACCCAAATATACGAACCTTTAACTCATGGTGTATGAATGTTCTGCCTGTCTTGCACTGTTCTTCCAATATATGGCAAGTCAAAATTCCTCAATACTCTTCAAGGAATGCAGCTCCCTCCCCTCATATGCCATTGTTCTCTTTTGGACTGCTTGCTACAATCCTTGGATTGCCTGGTGTTGGAGAAAACTGTCAGAAGTGACATGCAGATTGCAGGGAAAGGTGAGAGCAACCAGGATGCACACTAGGCGCTGTGGATTGAGGCAAGTGCACTTTATATAATTTTTTCCTATAAAAGGCTTACAACCAATTTCAGAACACATACTTGAATCAAGTGTTTTAAGGCAGGGTTTTAGTGTCAATATTCTGCTGAACAACATCTAGTATGCCGCTTTAAAATCCAGTTCTCACTTGTGGGCTGTAACCTTAATTTAACCGTAACTTGCTAAATGGTCAAATCTTTCAAAATATGTCTTTACCCAGCTACTGTGGATCCTCTCCTGATTATGTGGTATAAATGTCTTGAAGCCCCACCCCCTTCCTTCTGGGACATGTAAGGGTCAATAGTAGTTCTTGGTGTTAAGCATATCCACCATCCCTGTCCCTCCCCAGAGAAGAACCACTGACCTGTGCAGTCCATTAGAATGAGCAATTGCTTATCAGTCACAGCAGAATTCTTTTTTGTTCCACTCTTCTGACTGGTTCAGGTAGTTTATGATCCCTGATTTAGGGGTCCCTCTCCCCAACCCTATTTTGGATTTAGGCTTCATTTTGTGAACTTACAATTACAAGCTGGTCTTGACCCTTTCTTACAAGGTAGTGGGTTCAGCCTCATCAGGCACAAGCTTCAGAAGTGAGTCTTCGAGTGACTCTTGAGCTGACTACAGTCCCTGGTTTTGTTCACTTTTAGCCGTGTTAGCGGTTGTTTGCTGTTGCCCACCCCTCAGTTGGACTATTTTTGGATTTCCCTATAGTGTGACTTCCTGTGTCCCTCAATGGACAAGAAAAATAGCATTTTTGTACTCTGTTATATTTTGTTTCTTGCGACGCATACCTCCTTGCTCTTACTACGGCTTGCTACAAACATGTTTAGTAGTGGGAGGGGTTCTCCTGGGCTGTCCTACAGATTCTTTGCCCCTGTCTAATCCTCCTGAAGACAACAGCATAACCCCACAGTATTGCCGTGCCCATTTTTTGGAAATGTACTTTAATGGCAATTGTTTCATGCAGTAGTGGTAAACTTGAACATTGCACAAATTTTAAGTGTATTTTGTTTTAAAAAAAAAAATGCACTTTAGAAAGTGTGGAGACCCCTGCTTCAAAACAACGAGCCAGTTTACTGTCCTTCAGATTTTAGGGGGGCCTAACTGAGTACAGTGGAAGTAGATAAAGCTTCAGGCTTGTTGGTTAGTGGGAGTGAAAAATTAGCACCTCTGTGGGTAGGTGGAAGAGGAATTGTTCCCAATCATTGGTATTAGTGAGAGGAATAGTGCCCCCATCATTTGGTGTCAGTAGGAGGAATAGTGCCCCCATCATTTGGTGTCAGTTGGAGGAATAGTGCCCCCATCATTTGGTGTCAGTTGGAGGAATAGTGCCCCCATCATTTGGTGAAAAAAAAAAAAATGGTCTGCTTGCTGCCTCTATTATGCCACTCCTCAATCTCTATACATTATACAATAACAGAAGGCACCCATTGGACTTTGAATGAAGTGAGCATAAGGTCAGACAAAAGTAGTAAGAATAAATAAATGTATTGTTGTTTTTATGTATGAACAACATAATTAAAACGGTCAGGGTCATCAAATCTGTGAGTAATGGTATAGGCTTACAACCAGAGACGTGCATATATGATAACAATCCAAAGTGAAATGAGTATACAGTGCATCTATATCTCAACGCGTTTCGAGAGCACCACTCGCTTCCTCAGGAGTGGAGACAGGGTATATAAAAGACAGATTGTAATTATCTGTCTAGATGGTTGTGATTGGACAGAAGCTGGGGGCCTCTCAGGGACCCCATACTTACACATGAGTCACATGGCTCCAAAAATTGACCCCCACAAGGCGGCAGCGAGAAGAATTCAGTCCGGGAGCTGAGGGGGGCGGGGCCATAAACACCCACCCAGAGACCAGATGGAGGACAAGCATGATGAGGAGAAGGTGGAAAAAGAAGTGTCCCTGGGTAACCCCCATGATTCAACAGTAATGCATAACTGTAAAAGAGTATATTATATTGATGATAAATGCAGCTAGATCCAATGATCCTTGCATGGGTAAGGTAGCACCGTGGTGTTGTGGATAGCACTTTCGCCTAGCTGCAAAAGGGCCACTGGTTCGGATCCCGACCACGACACTACCTGCCTGGAGTTTGCATGTTCTCCCTGTGCCTGCGTGGGTTTCCTCCGGGTACTCCGGTTTCCTCCAACACTCCAAAGACATGCTGGTAGGTTAAGTAGATCCTGTCTAAAATTGTGTATGTGAGTTGGGGACCTTAGATTGTAAGCTCCTTGATGGTAGGGACTGATGTGAATGCACAATGTATATGTAAAGCGCTGCATAAATTGACGGTGCTATAGAAGTACCTAAAATTTTAAAAAATAAATATGTATATAAATGATTACTGAGTTACATCACTGGGTTAATGGCCGGAAAGTCAGGAGCACAGGAAAGAAGAAATGGAAGGAAGGAAAAGAGAAAAGGAAAGCCAAAAAAAAAGGGGGGGGGGGGGGGAAGAGGAGAAAAGGAAAAAAAGACAAGCGAAGTTGGGTGAAAAGATAAACGTGCAAAAAAAAAAAAAAAAAGCACCTCTGTGGTTAGACGGAAGAGGAATAAGTTCCCAATAATTGGTTATTAGTAAGAGGAATAGTGCCCGATCATTTGTGTCAGTAGGAGGAATAATGCCCCCATCATTGGTTTATTTATGCTCGATCATTGGTGTCAGTGGGAAGAGAAATACCCCATTGTTGACTCCTGTGCAATTCACTCCGCAGCCGCCCCAGAGATGTGTGAACCGGCTCCATTGAGAGCCGGTCACAATCTCCTGCCATGTGAATTGGATACGGGGGAACCCGCATCCAATTCACAATAGTGTGAAGCCATCCTAAAGCATTTTTAACACTGAGCAAAGTTTGTGCAATACATCCCGAATAATTTATAGAACACATGTATTTATATTTTAAGATCACTTTTTATTAAGTCACGCCTAAATTGAAATAAAATGTCCACAAATAATGTAAAGCACAGATCTAACAACTCTTTTTTTTTTTTTTTTTTTTTTTTTTTTTTTTTTTAGCTGGAAATAATGCTAGAGGAAAATGTCTCCCTTCCAAATAATAGGAAGTTGTACACAAAGGTAATCAGCTGGGTTCAGCGCAGTATATGGGAACACGGAGAAAGCTTGGAGACTCTGATGGATGAGGTTAGTGTTTCGAGGGATTGATATGGTCAAGTAGCAGAACCAAACTAATTCATATTGTCCTTTTGTAATAATCAGAGCCCAAAATAAAGAATTTCTGTTTTCAGTTGAAATCTGGTAGGTTTAAAGGTGAGATTAATTCTTATTTCCCCATAAATATTTTAATCTTTTTTTTTCCAGTTTTTGTAAGTGCTAAGGAATATTTATTGTGTCTTGAAAATCACTGCAGTCATTCAGCTTTTCTTACAGGTTTATGCTTCAAATTACCGTTTTACGATGAAGCCTAACAGTTTTTCCTCCCCGTTGATTATCTTTCCGTAGGTTATTTTACAAAAGTAGGATTCCTGAAACTGAAGAACAATGAAGATACCTCAAGGTTAATTGAATCGTTATGAAGCACCAGTCTGCCCTAGCCTTCTAAGAAAATCCGCTGTGGGCAGAGATCCATGATGATGATTTAACAGAATTTGCTCCTTTTACAGGATCTGTGTGCATTGTACTATCTAAACATTATCATTAGGAATGCTTTATAAACATAATCTTGCAGAGTCCTAGACTTCATTCTAAATTCACTTTTAAATGTTTTAAGGGGAGGTTTTAAGTTTTTAAAATCTTACACGAGGACACATTAAATAATGTAGGATACAACTATTTTCAATTTGTAGTATTCTATATCCACTTTCTTTCATACAAAAGTAAGATTTACAATGTCATCATGATTCGTGAAAAACCTCTGAGGAATACATTATAACCCTTTGTGGTCATGTCTCCAAAACTTTAAACGGAGGAAAAAGGGCTAAGCTTAAATGAAGCTCAAATGGATTCCTATAGAAAAGAATACATTTTGAACCCTTAGGGATTTTCTGCATGAATGGTTTTTAAACTGATCAGGTCTTCATCTGCATCATAATTAAGCCAATCTTGTCAATAATGAAGATGCGTGTGCGCATCTTTAGAAAGAACGTTTTAGGTCTGTTTTTTCAGTGAAAGACCTCCTTAAAATGATATACCGTAGGAACCTTTCATCTTGGTGTTAACTGCTAAGGAGAGATGTTATTTTAGTTGTTAAACACAAGGTGCACGTAGTATTAATACCGTTAATAATCTGGATTGTTTATGCCAATGATTTATTAAACCTATCCCTATGTAAAGGGGCTTTCATTTTTTTAAGGCTTGTTCTAGCCAAACGTGGGCAGTTTATATATCCCAAGTGTGAAAGCAGTTATTTAGTACCATAAAATGGGATGTCCATTCAAATTCAGTCTAAGTGCATTTTCTGCAAGATCATTTTAATGAAATAGTATTTCTAAAGATAATATACGGTACAAGGCAATTATAGTTTAAACCTGCAGCTATTGCAGGAAAACTGAAGCAAATGGCCGTTGTCTGAAAACTGCACAAGTTACAAGGTTACAGATGCCAAAAATCACTGATTGTGCTCTATATGATTATTTTGATAAGGAATTTACATAGTCAGCAATCTTCAATGAATCTTATCCAAAGACTAGCTTACTTTTTAAACCATTCATACAGATAAACAAAAAAAGAAAAATCTAGGGGTTCACAAACTTACAGAACTGTATCTATTATGCCAAAGATTCCACAGACATTACATATTCTCAGAGAAAAATAGGGTCTGCCTTGTGTTATCGCCAGAACGAGGGCAATACACAGGATTAAAGGAATATTTTCAGAAATGTGTGCACTCTGATCATTGAGTATTTCAGGTCTAACCATGATATGCTTCATATACAAAAATTAAGGTTTTCATTGAGCCCTATCCCCCACCTCCCTTTTTTCTTTTTATTTCTTTTTTTTTATTCTAAATTGGCTCTAATACAATTGTTAAGCATTCGTTTGCATCATGGTGATCTTCTGATAAACGTATTTATCTTGTGGTTTACTGTGTTTCTGGCCACTTAATACATTACACAAGGTTGGCCTTTTATTAAGACCTGCATTTTTTTTTATTGTATGGTTATATACAGAATATTTCATGTGGCCTCGCTGGGTTCAAACATAATTTTATATCTACGGTATAAAGTCTGTGGAATCCTTGGAATTTTATATGCATTTTATGCCCTCCACCTTGAGCTTGCTTTAGCAGCCTTTTCTTCTACTTGTAAGAGTACAGTGGAAAGCCCTATCAAACTCTTTTGATTTTGAGTGGACATTTGTATTTGTCCCATGTAAGCTGTCAGATGGTTGGCGTAAATTTATTTTCTAATGCAACTAAACCTAGCAGTGGGTTTGTCTGACTGAAATTTTTTGGTGGCTGCAATAAATGTTTAAGCCCATTTCACAACATTCAAAACCATTTCCTCTGCTTCAGTCTTTGCCTTTAGATGCAGATAAATAACTTGTTAAGATTGTAGTCAACATTTGAAAACCTTTTGTAAAAAAAAAAAAAAAAAAAAATTGCTTTACAAAAGCATTTTGTATGTGTGTTTTATATTTTCC
>BLSH010037997.1:382934-396154 GCA_018402905.1 Glandirana rugosa
GGAGGGACCTAGGTACGACCTTCGGTACTATCAAAACTAGGTGTTCGGTCCCTTCCTGGGGGACGAGGGACTTAGCATGACTGGGTAGAGCGAGAACGTCAATCTACAGTTTTATAATCGATTCCAAGACCGGGACGCAGAGTTATTCCATTAAAACTTGAACTAGGTGGGACTGGTTCACCCTAGATACGGTCGATTTTTGTGCCGAAAATTAGAGGCCACTGAAAAATACTTGAATGTCCGAAGGGTACTGGCACAGCCACGCTCCCACAGAGACCTACGCCGGTTCCGTAAACTAAGCCAACGCACCTTAATAAACACCTTTACAAAATTTGGAGCCACCTAATGTAATTCAGTGCGAATCTGAAGCGGCCAAGGCATTTCCACAAATAATTCCACGCAACCGAATCAAATGCCTTGGCCGCATCCAGAGACACCCTCGCACCGACACGGTCATGGGAAGCCTGTAAGTTCATAAAAAGTCACCGGAGATTAAAAGCCGTGTTTTTAGCTGGCATAGATCCCACTTGGTCAGGGTGGATCAAGTTCAAAATTACCTTATTGAGACGCAGGGCCAGAACCTTAGCTAATATTTTGACATCTAACTGCAAGAGCGAGATGGGTCAGTACGATTCAGGGAGCAGGGGGTCCTTCCCTGGCTTGTGGATCAAAACTATCATGGCTTCCAGCATGGATCCAGGGAGGATACAGGATTGAAAAATATCTGCATATAGCTGGCGCAGTTTAGGGACAAAAAGGGCAAAGTGGGACTTGTAGAGTACCAAGGGCAGCCCGTCAGTACCCGGAGCCTTGGCAGGCGCCATGTGGGCAATGGCTTCTTCAATATCCTCGCCCGTGATTGTGGCCTCTAGTAGCTTGATCTGGTCGGCCTTCAGAGAAGGCAGATCAATGCCACCAAAAAAGGCCTCCAGCTCATTTGGTGCGTAAACGGCCGAGGAGGCATAAAGCTGCATGAAGAATTTTCGGAACTCCCCGACCACCAAGTCAGAGTCCGTAATCATCGTGCCGGATTCAAGTCGCAGAGATACAACCGTTGGGGGCCCGTGTTCAAGATGGGCCAGGTAGGCCAAAAGTTTACCTGCTCGCTCTCCCTGTTCGTATGCTTTCTGTTTCTGATAAAATATTCCCTGCTCAGCCTTAGAGATGTGGAGATGGTCCACTAGTCTGGCTTGCTGTTTTATGGACACGGCGGCATCAAGAGAGGGGTCTGCCCGAAATGCCGTTCCAGATCCTCAAGTCACTCCTGAGCCAACTGTAACACCCGTGAGGTGGAACGTTTGTACCTCGCTATGCTCTGGGCAAGTGTCATGTGAATTTTAAAGGTATCCCAAACCACACCTGGAGGGGCCGATCCCCCCCCCATTATTAGCCAAAAAAGAATCCCACTCTGCCTGTAGGTCCTCCAAATCCGGGAGGACCCCCAGCCAGAAAGGGTTCAGCTGCCACATATACGTGGAAGGTGTGGTATTAAGCCTGAGTGAAACCCAATACGGGGCATGATCAGACCGTGCCCTAGGGGCAAAGCCCACATCTTGTAGCTCAGGAAGTAATGAACGCGATATTAAAATTAGGTCTATGCGAGATATAGTATTGTGACTGGCCGAGAAACCTGAAAATGTCTTGGATTGAGGGTGTCTGTGTCTCCAGGTGTCCACCAGGCCGTCGTCCGTCATGAATTTGCCGAATCTCGTAAGTCTAGAGGAGACAGGAGGTCCCTGAGGGGGGCACTGCCAGTCCAGACACGGGTCCATCACCGCATTAAAATCCCCCAACCAGACCGAGGGGACTGCCGGGCGGGCCGCCACGAATGACAACCCCTCCAGCAGCACCCCAAATTGGAATGGCGGGGGGACATAATACGCCAAGAGCAAAAGCTCCTGCCCATTAATTCTAGCATGTAAAAACCGGTACCTACCCTGAGGGTCCGTCTGTATTGTGAACAGGACAAACTGGGCCGTTTTAGCAATCAGAACAGCAACCCCTCTGGAGTTAGAGGTATATGGAGCCTGATAGTGCCATCCCACCCAAGGTTTTTTGAGGGTCAGTTGCAGGGAATCAGTTAAGTGAGTCTCCACTAGGACCATAACATCTGCACGCTGTTTTTTTTTAAATGATCCAGGACCGCTGTGCGCTTCGGCCTAGCCCCCAGACCCCAGACATTCCATGTCAAAATCCGCAAGTGAGTCATGGCGGCCAGGGCGAAACATGTACAGTAGGATAGCTTGCCCCTTTTGAATATATGTGTTCCCCACACAGCGAACCGACACAACAAAGGTGCGTCAAGCAGCGTCGTGCAGGTTACCACAGTAATCTTAGACATTGCAGTCACCATCACCGACCATATGCCCATTATCAGTGCAAAACATTTTAGCAATACCATTACTCTTGTATTCTGCTGTAGCTCAATAAACCAACCCAGAACATTGACTGCCAGAGCAGTCTGAATGCTCGTATTACCGCACTCACCGGGCCATCTGCCCTCCCCCCGCCCTCGAGGAGCACCTCGACAAACATGGGCAACGGGGAGCAACGACTCAGGAGTAGGAGCGAGCAGTAGTATTACTAGCCAGTAACCAGTAAACATGCGTAAAACAAAGACTGCAGATAAACAGTCCTGCCAACTTGGAAACTTGGGGGAACATAGGGGAAAGTCCATTGCTATGATCATCTCGCTGACAAACTAGCGATGGAGAGGAGAGCTCCGGTCCGAATGGATCGTTCAAATGTAGAAAAGACCCAGTCTGTAAATGAGTTTCCAAGCGGTGTATAAACAGTCTTGACCGGCTGGGTCTTCTGCAACTCCACTGGTGTATAACTGGGAATAATCAGGCTGGCATACTGTACTGAGACAGTGCCATCGGGGTGAATAAGAGATCAGGGGAGGTGTTGGGAGCCATGTTAGCTGCACCATACTCTAGGGGGGTAACACTGCCAGGCAACCTAACATAAAAGAAGGGGTAGGATAAAAAAGGGAGGCAAAAAGAAAAAAGTATATTAGTCAGTCACTTAGTGTGGTGCCCGATGGAGGTGGCAGTCCCCTTCTCCGAGCAGTGTCAGCAGAGTGCAGCAGAGTGCAATGTGGGTTATGCCATACCAGGAAGGGGCTACAACGGAGAAGCGCCAATGGCCTCAAGCCGAGGCTGACCCATCAGTCCCGGCTCGCTCCAGCCAGGCGGCCGCAGACTCAGGATCCTCAAAGTGCGCCCTGTCCTCCCCAACGATCCGGAGCCTAGCGGGGAAGAGCATGGCGTAGGAGATCTGGCAGGCACGCAGTGGTCGCTTGACCTCGGAGAATCGGGCTCGCTTCTTCTGCACATCTGCGGAGAACGTTGCCACCAGGTCTTCCAGGAACTTGGGTGGGTCGGAGCCCTCAGCGCCCTCTGGAAGGCCAACAAAACGCAGATTGCATCTCCGGAGCCGGTTCTCCATCTCGTCCTGCTTCTGCTGGAGAGCCTGCAGCTGGTGCTGGATGTTCTCACCGGTAACCTGGAGCTGCTTCCACGCGGCTGATCTGCACGTCAGCTTCTGTGACCATGTCCCACAACTTCTGAATGTCTTGCCAAATAAGGGAGACATCCACCTTGACCTCATCAATTTTACATGTCAGCGTGCTTTGCAGCACCGAGATGGCCTCCAGGACCTTGGTCATCTCAGGATTGGGCGGGTCCCGGTCCGAGGACACGGCGCCATTGTCCTCAGAGGCCTCTTTCTCCCTCAGACGGTATTTGTCCAATTTTGCAGCCGTATCCGTCATTTTTTTGAGGGGTGACATAGTGTAGCCAGTCCAAGTCAATTTTACCCAGGTGATGGGACCAGGAAAAGGAGTACAGAAGGTACAGGATGGTTAAAAGGATAGATGGCAGACAGAGCTCTCACTTCTTGCTGCCTACACCATGCCGTTCCAGGCCACGCCTCCCAGATTTTATTGAATTTTTAAGATATACAACAGTCATCGACAAAAGTCTGAACACAGAATATTCATTAAACATTGATAATAAAGGCAAGTGAACAGTATGTAAATGCCAATAGATTTGGTCGTATAAGAATAACCGAAAAAGACAAGATGGGTGAGATGTATGTATGTGGGGGGGGGGTGCCAGGAGAGGTCTGTGCTTCGCCTTGACACGGTTATCCTGGCTAACAAATAGAGGGGGAAGGCAGAGATCGGGAAAGGATAGGGTGCTGCATACCCGAGTTTGATATAAGGGGGGTTGGTCTCCATTGATAGGAAAAAGGAGGTGGGATTGATTTTTGGGATTAGTAGGACATAGTTTTCCCTAGAGTTAAATGGGGTAAGAGTGAGATCAGTTGGGACATGGGAAGTTGCGGGATAACTTGACTTGTGACATAACCCATTGTGGTCTTGTGGAATTGATGAGCGGTACTTTACCTGAGGAAGACCTGGCCAGTATAGGTGTTTAAGGTGGGAATGTTGGACTGGTGCGACACTTTCGGTGGATGGACCCTGAGGTGATTTGGTACATGTATTTAATAAAACAATATAGCACAGTGGGGTAAAGAGTACCATAAGAATTACAAGTATAATTGACAACTTATGAGTCAGGGCACCTGGGAAGGTGACTGGCTCAGGGATCCTGCTGATATAGCCGTTGTAGTCCATCATAGTAGCGGTGTGGTGCCTTTGCTAGAGAATTCAATTCCTTGGGTGAAAGAGTAGCTTGCATGAAAGGCAACCATTTGTTGTAAAATCGACTATTAACAGGCGCTATAGATACATCTATAGAGTCTTTCCATGTACAGTAGCCAGAGTAGATCTTTCTTTACTGCAGCTAGTGAGGGACCAGGCGGTTTAGTCCAGTTTTTCAGTATGGTCTTACGGGCAGTCAGGAGAATCGTTTGTAACCAAGGTGTGTGAGTTGTGAGTTAGAAGGGTGTAGTTGATAAATCGGGTCATAGTAGCCAAATAGAATTAGTTCCGGGGCTTTAGGGATTGAATAAGCGTAATATCTTGAATGACGTTTTATAACCCGGTTCCAGAAGGATTGGATCAGAGGACAAGACCAGAACCGATGAGTTAGTGTTGGTTTGTCGTGTGAACACCATGGGCAAGGGGGTGGACTTTAGATCATCTTTTATTTTAATAAAGTGGATGAAGGCTCTGTGCAGTAGCTTTAATTGAGATTCCTTCCAGGATTCACATGGAGTATGCTGCATAACCGTGTTAAATCCAGATTGTATTTTATCCTCCAGGCCTTCTATAGGAAAGTATTTTATCCATTTAGGGGCTGCGGTATCAATAGGCGAAATCCTGTTTTTTTTTTTTTGTTTTTTTTTTTTTGTAGAAGGGGCTTGTAAATGTCTGAAATCGAGAATAAGCCTTTAGTGAGTAACTGATCAATCAAGGAGGTTTGGAAGCTGCTGTTAGTGTTTTTGCGGGTGACCCGCATATAGCTCATGCATTGGGCATGGTAAAAGGCGTGAGAAGAGGGTAGATTGTATAGGATCATGAGGTCAGCAAAGGGTATAGGTTTGCCCGTTTGGTCATCATAAAGCAAGGTTAAGTGCGCTAATCCATGGGCTTCCCATATTTGGAAAGCAGAACAGTCCTTTGACGCCGGGAACTGAGGGTTACCTCGTATGGGCATATGTCGGGAGATATATGGTGGCAATTTCTGGAGTTTCCTAGATTCTCTCCATGCTATGATTGTATCTCTCAGTAGGAGATTTTGTCGAAGATGAGCAGGAAGGTATTTCCATTCCGTATGCAATAAGGCTGGTAGAGTCAAGGGGACAACCATGCTTGATTCCAAAGGAACGTTAGAGTGGCATGAAATGTTGGTTATCCAATCCATACCTATACGAAGGAGGCAAGCTATGTTATATAACCGAATGTGTGGTAAATTGATACCACCGTCGCTCCTGGGAGAGTATAGCTTAGCCAGTGCTATGCAAGGTTTTTTGCCTTGCCATAGGAATTTGGTGATAGAGGTGTTCAGATCTTGAATATCCTTGTGCTTAAGTAATTAAAGGCAGGGTTTGCATGGGGTATAATAGTCCTGGCAAAGCTCACCATCATGAAAAGAAGGCATCTCCCCAGGAGCGACAGCGGACGGTCCATCCATCGATTTAGTTCCTGTGAGATTTTGGCAAATAAGGGGGGATAATTTAAAGAGTACAGGGAGGAGGTGGTCTTGCCAATCTGTATGCCCAGATAGGTGATATGTGAGGTCGCTATTGAAAAGGGGGAGTGTAATGTCTGGGGATGATTTTTGGTGGTGCCAAGGGGGAGTATTTCACTTTTGGAGTTATTTATACGTAAGCCTGAAAAGTTGCGGAAATTATCAAAAAGTTCACTGATAGCGTGTATGTCTGCCGCTGGATTTGAGGTGAAAATGAGGACGTCATCCGCAAACAGGGCAGTGCGGAGTTCTTGACCTCCCACATCCACACCATGAATAGGGGCTGAGGACGTCAGGAATCTGGATAGAGTTTCAAGAGCCAGGTTGAATAGTAGGGGTGATAAGGGACACCCTGCCTCGTGCCTTTGAACAGCCGAAGCTCTGGACTCATAGTTCCGGCTGCCACGATCCTAACCGTAGGGCTTTCATACATTTGGTGTAGGGTGTGAATAAAGGGGCCCTGGAAGTGCAATGTTTTTAATACCAGAAAAAGCCAGTCAAAGCTTACATTATCAAAAGCCTTTTCGGCATCTATGGTTATAATTGCTACGTCTTTTTTTTGGGTGGTTTTTGGCATATTCCAAAACCGCCATCACCTTGCGGATATTCAGTATCGCTGTTCTTCCTTTGACAAAACCTGATTGAGCAGGGTGGATTATAGAGGGGATGATTTCGGCCAATCTGGCTGATTATTATTTTCGAGAGGTATTTGACATCTAAATTCAAAAGGGAGATGGGGCGGTATGATCCTGGGGCTAGGGGGTCTTTTCCTTTTTTACTTAATAGTTTTATTATGGCTTGGTTGCTAGTGGGCATGTATGGTCCTCCCGACCAGATGTTATCGTATACTTTGAGGAGGACTGGACTGAGTATATCTTTTAAGGATTTATAAAACTCGCCGGTGAAACCGTCGGGTCTGGGGGCCTTATTTGGAGATGTATTTTGTATTGCGGCTAGGATTGCTGAGGTGTAGAAATCAAGCATGATCTGAGCTATCTCATGAGGGTCAGAATGGATTTGTCCTTGGTTGTCTCTCAGTGTGGAGATGTGGGTTGATGTATACGGACCTCTGCACAGCTTGGCCATTAACTTGCCCGACTTGTTGCCGTATCTGTAATGCATAGCATCCGCTTGTGATCTACGGGACAATTCAAGGGTATCTGCCCAGAGGTCGAATGTCCGCTTAGCAGCTTGCCAACCATCTCTATTGCCTAGGGTGTTGTTGGAGGCTAGGGCAAGTTGGGCCAATTTAAGTTGTGAGCTAGCCAAACGGAACTTCGCCAGTGTTTATTTTTTTAAAGAATGCGGCATAGGAAATTACCTTCCCTCTTAGGAAGGCCTTACCCGCTTACCAGAATAAATCAGGATTGGATAGGTGTTGTTGGTTAGTGGAAGTATAGTCTTCCCATGCCGTGTGGATGTACTTGCGGAAGTCCAAATTATTGGGGAGATGGGAAGCGCCACATTCTCAAGTTCGGGGTATTAGTTTGGTCGGTTAGCGATATAGATATTGGTGTATGGTCGGAGATGGCCATTTCATGAATTTCTGAATTTGTTGTCAATGGAATTAGGGATTCAGTAGGGAAAAGGTGATCTATTCTGGATAGTACTTTGTGCGGAGGAGAGTAAAAAGTATATTCCCGATCTATTGGGTGATGTAACCTCCATATGTCAGTGAAGTTTAGGGAGTCCATGGTCTCTGCCAGTTGTGTAGCAACCTGTGGTTTGCTGGGGGTATTGGGAAGAGGTGAGGGATATGATTTGTCTTCTAGGGTATGCATGAGGGAGTTGAACCTGGGTTGTTTGGAGCATATATACAGGTTATATTCCAATCTCTGTGTTCCCACCTGATATGGACAGTGGCTGTTCTACCCTGGGCATCTGTGTCTGTGGATACAATTTCTCCCATTAAGTTTTTGTGAACCAGGATTAGAATGCCTGCTTTCCTTCCTACTGCTTCTGAGCCTATAACCGTGCCCACTCACATTTTTTTTCATGCGCCAGAAGTCAGAAGAGGATAGGTGAGATTCCTGAAGTAAAGTTATATCAGCCCTCAGACTGTGAAGGTGTCGCAATACTTTCATGCGCTTATTAGGGGACCTGAGTCCTTTAACATTCCACGATACGACTTTCATGAAAAAGTGAGAAGTGGGATATGACTGAAATGTCTTTTGTAACATACGCGTTTGGGGGCCAAGGTTTTTGTGTGGTGATATGAATTTGTTTAGGGCGGTTTTAGTTGTCAAATCACATGTCGTCGGTTTTGCAGATTCAGTAAGGGAAGATTATGCAGCAGGAGGGACGTAATAACAGGGTGGGATGGGGAAAACATATTGCTAACATATAGTAAGCTCAAAGTGTACTTCACTTTCTTCCACATGGTAGTACTGCCAGTATCGGGTCTCCCTTAAGTACAGCCTCCTCACACACGCGGAACTGTAAATCCCTGTAGAAAGTTTTGGGATGCATCTGTAATAGGTCCCAGGTGTGTATGGTGTGAATGTACTTAGTTTTTGTGGTAGGCATCCCATGTGGAAGTACAAAATGAAAAATAAGCTGAGTTTCTTAGCAAAAAAAAATAACATAAAGATACAGCGACTATCTTGTCTGTGAGAGCAGGTCACTTTTTTGCCACTTAGTAAACAGCTAATTTGAAAAACAAACATAGCAAAAGAACTTTAGTAAGATAACCAGGAGTCCTTTTGGAAAGAGGGAGTGCCCCGATTCAAAAGGAGAGTGTCAGCGCAGAAGAATGTATCATGTGGTGGGTAGTAGTTCCTTGCTAATAAAAATTGGTGAGGTGGTATACTTATCTGTCTGATCCTGCATGAGGAGGATCTCGGATAAGTGGATTCATCCAGATCAGCTGCATCAGGTTGATATGTCCATATGGTTGGAGCCATTGGTCTTTAGCTTTTTAGCGGAATCTTTCCTCGGGCTCCTTTGGACTTGAAAGCGCTGAATGTGAAGGTCTTTACTGGTCACAGATGCATATGTTGATGAGTCCTGAGATCGTAGGAAACGTTTGGCCTCAGTCGGGTCCTGGAAAGTCATCTGGTCGCCTGACGGTGTTTTAAGGCGGAGAACTGCTGGGAATGCTAGAGTGAACCTTATGTTCCGTTTGAACAATTCTGAACAGACGGTCTGGAAGGATTTTCTTTTTTGCCACCTCTGTGGAATAGTTAAGGATTTTCGCTCCATCTATCACTAGGGATTTAGATTGTCTGAATTTCTGCAGGATATTATGCTTGTCTGTGTAATTCAAGTATTTTGCTATGGTTGGTCTTGTTGTTGGTCGGTGTGCCCGTTCTACTTGGAAGGGCCCTTTAAGGCCCAGTGCCTCCGGGATCTTAACAGCACAGAAGTGAGGGAGAGTTGTGGTATGGATAGATTCGGGGACCCCAATGAACCTTAAATTGCTCCTCCTGGATCTGTTCTCGAGGTCCTCGAGCTTCTCCACAATCAGCCTCATTTGATCATCCTGTGCTCGATCGGAGTCTTGTGTTTGATAAAGCTCCTCTTCCACGTGTGCTATGCGCTGCTCTGCTTCAGTGAGTCTGACTGCGTGTTCTTTTAAGATCTCTATGCAGCTAGGCCGTGCAGCTCCTCTTCCACGTGTGCTATGCGCTGCTCTGCTTCAGTGAGTCTGACTGTGTGTTCTTTAAGATCTCTATGCAGCTAGGCCATGCCTGCCTGCACGGCCTTCTCCACCGACGCTGCGATTGTGGGGGCTAGGAGCGCTGCCACAGCTTGGGCGATGAGCTCTATGAATCATGTGTCCGTATGTGAGGTTGGTGCGGGGACTGCGGCTCCCATTTCCACTCCGTGTAGCCGCCATGACAGACAGAGCGGCCTGCTCGGTCTCCTCTGGAGACCGCTGCTGCGGCGAAGGGTGCCTTTTTCCAAGTATTGCTCCATGGTGCGCTGGGATGCCTCCGGTAACCACCTGGGCTGTCAGAGAGGATCGGGAATGGTTTTAGATGCCGGTTTGTGTGGTACCGTTTTTTAGAGCGGCAGTCAGCTATCTGGTGAGAACAATAAAACAATCAGAGAAATAAACCCGCCCACAGTCTCTGCTCAGCGCTTAAGGATAGCACTATCCATACCTGTCCGTCAGCTGCTGCTAAATTAAACAAAGAACTAAAAAACAATCAAATACAGATAGTCCAAGTATTTGTAGCAGCGCTTGTGTCCCCAAAATTCAACTCGTGGTAATGAATATTCAGTGCACCTTCCACCATCACTCAAGCACCACGTGAAGAGACAGAGGTCCCCCTAAGGGGATGCACTTACCAAAACCAGGTAAGTAATCGGCATAAAGGGTGTTGAAACACTGTCTTTCTCCTAGAAATCACACAGCCACCGTGTCAGACTTTGATAATCCTCCATACATCATCAGAAGTTCCAATCCTCAGTGGGTATCACAGAACAGCATTGCGCCAGTCATATGAAAATGAATAGAAGCAAAGCCCACATAGCGTAAAATACCACTCGCAATCAGATTAAGAAACGAAGGCATAAGAATATAAACAAAGTGTGTCACCACTTCTGGAGTCGGTGTTTCTAGAGCGATAAGGGATCCAGCCCCATCAGCTCTGCAAATCCTCCTCCGTGGGCTGACAATCGCCTCATCCAGTACGTCACTCGGCCACGCGCTGATGCGTTTTGTCACTTCCGACTTCAACAGAGGGCGTGGCCAAGCGACGCGACATACCAGATTTATACATTGAAGGCACTCCAGACACCGCCCATGCATGGTGAAGCTTACCCGTCTCCAGGCAACTACACTTCATAACATTCTGCATAGGAGGCTAGGCTGCTGAAGTGCCTCGGTAATAATTTCACCATGCGGGACGGGCGTGAAAAGCCAAATACTATCCGGCAAAGTGGATTTTGCACAACTCCGCTCCCACTGGCGAAATTCAGCCTTACTATAATCTGAGAGAGACATAAAATCCCTCTCAAAAAACATAAATGATAAAACTATATATTACAACCTACTTGCAATAATAATCACCTTGCATGTATTTCTACAGAGGCTTTTTTACACAGTTTTGTGATGGAATATATTCAAATGACAGATATTAAAAAATGGGCAATATATAAATAAATTAGGGCTAAACAACCACATCACCTCAGAATTACCTCCACCTTTTCGGCACGGACGTGCAAAGCCAGATATTACCCGGCAAAGTAAATATGCACGACCCTGCTCCGACTGGTGGAAGCAACCCCAAAGTTGCCCAAGAGTGACAATAATCACTCTCCAATAATCCAATAAAATCATGAAATTATATAATTTAACTTAATTTAAAATTAAATCAATATCTAAAAATAGTCCTCATAATAAAATATGACCATATAGGCGACAGGTAATACAGAATCAAAGATATAGATGAATTGGATATAATACAAAAAAAGAAATTAATAATTACTAATGAAACAATGTCTAGTAAATCAACATTTAACCCCTTGGGAACCAAGGAGTCAGTTAGATAGATCCATCGGGTCTCACGTTTGGACAGATCACGGACCAGGTTGGATCCTCTCCAAGGAGGGACCACCCGATCGACCCCCCCCCCCCCCCAAAAAGTGAGACCAGATGGATCTTGGTTATGAAACAGCTTGATTCAGAGTTGTTCTTAGTTACAGCTGACGTGTCCTTGCTTTACACGATTATACAACACGGCGATGCACTATTAGCTCTCAATTGGGCATTTAGCCAGAGGGACAGGTTGGTGCAGACTGGGAATTCACATGAATTCGGGTTCGTGTCGGGATACTATGAGCAGTAAAAGGAAGTTAAAACGATCTTTAAAGATCATTGGCATGTCCTTCTTATGGATAAATACCTGGGACCAGTTTTGCCATCTCGCCCCAGGTTTATCTATCGTAAGGGACAAAGCATAGGCGATAGGGTGGTCCGTAAAGTTTTAGATCCAGCAACTAGAACACGGACCTTCTGGGACCAAAAGGGTTTCTTTGCCTGTCGTAAATGTTGAGCATGCAGAGAGGTGGCTAAAACTATGAGGGGCATTAACACTTTTATCTCTCCAGCGAATGGTAAAGAGTTCAAGATTACAGAATTTATTACGTGCAATATGACACATGTGTATGCACTAAGGTGTCCCTGTGATCTATTATACATAGGGAGGACTAAACGACCCATGAGGGTACGAATAGCTGAGCATATAGCCAATATTAAACTTGGATACAAAGATCACAATGTATCCCTGCACTTTAAGCTGTTTCATAACCAAGATCCATCTGGTCTCACTTTTTGGGGGGCCGATCGGGTGGTCCCTCCTTGGAGAGGATCCAACCTGCTCCATGATCTGTCCAAACGTGAGACCCGATGGATCTATCTAACTGACTCCTTGGTTCCCAAGGGGTTAAATGTTGATCTAGACATTAATTGTTTCATTAGTAATTATTAATTTCTTTTTTTGTATTATATCCAATTCATCTATATCTTTGATTCTGTATTACCTGTCACCTATATGGTCATATTTTATTATGAGGACTATTTTTAGATATTGATTTAATTTTAAATTAAGTTTAATTATATAATTTCATGATTTTATTTGATTCGTGGAGAGTGATTATTGTCACTCTTGGGCAACTTTGGGGTTGCTTCCACCAGTCAGAGCGGGGTCGTGCATATTTACTTTGCCGGGTAATATCTGGCTTTGCAAGTCCGTGCCGAAAAGGTGGAGGTAATTCTGAGGTGATGTGGTTGTTTAGCCCTAATTTATTTATATATTGCCCATTTTTTAATATCTGTCATTTATTTGAATATATTCCATCACAAAACTGTGTAAAAAGGCCTCTGTAGAAATACATGCAAGGTGATTATTATTGCAAGTAGGTTGTAATATATACAGTGCCTTTCGAAAGTATTCGGCCCCCTTTGAACTTTGCGACCTTTTGCCACATTTCAGGCTTCAAACATAAAGATATAAAACTGTAATTTTTTGTTAAGAATCAACAACAAGTGGGACACAATCATGAAGTGGAACGAAATTTATTGGATATTTCAAACTTTTTTAACAAATAAAA
>BLSH010037997.1:402824-412892 GCA_018402905.1 Glandirana rugosa
GTTTGAAAATACACTTACCACTTCAATTGTTTGTTTTGGTAGCGATAACCAGACTGTGATTGGGTGTAACCTATCTAGGGAGGTTCTGACAACCTTGGTTTTTAACTACCATACCACACCATATACCCCATGTTTCTATCACCCCGGTAAGAAGTAGTTACCTTTGGAGTTTCGATGACCTATACGCTTTAACGATGTACTACTACACAAAGGGAGAAATACGTGACTTCGACCGTGTAAGGGACTCAAAAAGGTCGTTCTACCACGTGGTGGTGTAATACCCACAGTCCAGACTCGTAAGGATCTACTTGTCAAAGGACCTTTCACCTAACCAGTCCAACAGTCTTGGAGGGATCTATCCAATGTGGGTTAGTGTCAGACCAATAGCGATGGTTTTGTTTGTTAACTTCACCATTCACATAAAAGTTTGCCTCATCACTGAACAACATCTTCTGCGTAAACTGAGGGTCATGTTCCAATTTTTGTTTTGCCCATTCTGCAAATTCAGTGCGCCGATCTGGGTCATCCTCGTTGAGATGCTGCAGTAGCTGGAGTTTGTAAGGGTGCCATTTGTGAGTAGCTAATATCCGCCGAAGGGATGTTCGACTAATGCCACTCTCCAGTGACATGCGACGAGTGCTACGCTGTGGGCTCTTGCTGAATGAAGCTAGGACAGCCACTGATGTTTCTTCATTAGTGACAGATTTCATGCGTCCACATTTTGGCAAATCCAACACTGAACCAGTTTCACGAAACTTAGCAAGCAGTTTGCTAACTGTAGCATGGGAGATGGGTGGTCTCGTAGGCTGTCTTGCATTGAAATCTGCTGCAATGACCCGGTTATTGCGTTCACCAGACATCAACACAATTTCTATCCGCTCTGCACGTATTAACCTCGGCGACATGTCAATGGCTGTAAACAAAGAGAAACTTGTAAATAACTCCTGAAAGAATAAAGTTACATTAACCACTTAAGGACCGGAAGGATTTCCAGCTTTAGGACCGGAGCCCTTTTTGCGATTCGGCGCTGCGTCGCTTTAACTGACAATTGCGCGGTCGAAACAAAATTTGCGTCCTTTTTTTCCCACAAACAGAGCTTTCTTTTGGTGGTATTTGATCCCCTCTGCGTCATTTCTGATCGCCGCTATAAACAAAAGAAGAGCGACAATTTTGCAAAAAAACCCAAATTTCTTACTTTTTGCTAAAATACAAATCCAAAAAAAAATATAAAAAAAATTTTTTTTCACCGTTTTTGGCCGATTTATATTCTTCCACATATTTGCGATGAAAAAAATCGCAATTGGCGTTTATTGATTGGTTTGCGCAAAAGTGGTCGCGCTTACGGGTGATGAGAATTCATTTTTGGGGTTTTTATTTATTTTTTTTTTTTTTACTAATAATGGCGGCGATTTGCGATTTTTTGCGGTACTGCGATATTTCAGCGGACATGTCGGACCATTTTGGCACTTTTTTGGGACCATTGGCATTTATACAGCGATCAGTGCTATAAAAATGCACTGATTACTGTGTAAATGCCATTGGCAGTGAAGGGGTTAACCTGCAGGGGGCGCTCTAAGGGTTAACTATGTTCCCTGGGCGTGTTCTAACTGTGGGGGGGCTGCCCTAACAGGAGAAGGGAAGTGGTCACAGCCTTCATGTACAGGAAGGCTGTGATCACAGCCCTTCCCCCTTCACAGAGCGGAGGTCCGTGTTTACTTACACGGACCTCCGCTCCGGGGGGGCCATCGCGGGTAGCCGGCGGCAATCGAAGCCGCCGCACCCGCTCCCCGGCCCTCCCCGGACACGGCTCATTAGGCGCGATCACGCGGCCGCCGTCATATGACGGCGATCCGCGTTACAGAGCCACTTTGCCACCGTCAATTGCCGATTGACAGTCGGCAAGTGGTTAAAACCAAGCACACCATTGTTTTTCTTGTGAAATTCCCAATAAGTTTGATGTGTCACATGACCCTCTTCCTATTGAAAAAACAAAAGTTGGATTCAAAATGTCCGACTTCAAAATGGCCACCATGGTCACCGCCCATCTTGAAAAGTTTCCCCCCCCTCACATATACTAATGTGCCACAAACAGGAAGTTAATATCACCAAGCATTTCCATTTTATTAAGGTGTATCCATATAAATGGCCCACCCTGTACATAATGCTATTACGATCTCACCTCCTGCTACATTCAGCCTGATCCAGCTTTGTGCCCCCGCTCTCTGCACCCCCTCTGTAATCTGCATTCAGTCACTACCATACACAGGTTCTTGTGTCCTGCAACATTCAGCCACATGCTCCCACTGTCAGCACTCCTCCTGGCACCACCCTCACAGCTCAGAGGAGACCCCCAACATTGTGGAGTGAGCAGGGCACGTAGAAATCAGTTGTTTTATGTCCTTGTAGAGACCTACGTTAGGAAAATGCATGTCTCTGCACATGATGTGGACAAGACCAAAATGTTCTATGCAGGTCAAATCTGCACAATTTTCCATCAATTATGCATGTATGTTGTGAACAAGGCCCAACTGTTCCCGCAGTCTGCTGTCCTATTTATGAATCACAATATTTTGCTTTTATAGTTTTGTTCAAGTTCAGCAAGGCCTCCTTCGCCGCATATGTGCAAAAAAAAAAACTGATGGAAAATATGTGCAGATTTGACCTGCATAGAATATTTTGGTCTTGTCCACATCATGTGCAGAGACATGCATTTTCCTAACGTAGGTCTGTGCAAGGACAAAGAAGACAACTGATTTCTGTGTCCTGTTCAAATTATAATGTTGGTGTCAGGCTAGTTCTAATATTTATTCTATTATTTAAAGCTATTTGTACAATAATTGTGGTTATATCTACAGCTCGCAGATCAGATCCAATGTTCCGTGAGCTGTAGATCTAAAAAACATTTTAGGGGTTCCCAGAGATCTCAAATGTTTGCCAATGGTTCCTCCACAGCAGAGGTGTAACCTGAAACTTCAGGGCCCCAGTGCAAGAATTTATGAAGGTCCCCCTGACCCTTGGCCAGGGCCCTTCCTTCTTCCCACTGATCCTGGGACCCTTTACTCCCATTATGGGTCCCTTTATTATGGTACCGTAGCGAGACCCTTTCACAAGTTCTGCAGCAGGCTCCCTTTCTGCCATCTTCGGGCCTTCCCATGGCGGTGAAATGCAAGGGCCCGGTCCCAGTTCCCTCACCGGTGTCAGTTTTTAATCTTTATTTTAATTTTTTTTTACCATTTCATTTTATTTCTTTTGCAATTTTATTTTTATAATTTTTTTAGGAGCTCCGTTGAGGGGGGGCTTTGATGAGATATTAGGGGTCTAAACAACCCTCAGCCCTCAATCTCCATCTGTGTAACCTCAGCTGCACAGAATGAATGGACAGGAGGACAGGAATAGCTGTGCACCGAGCCTCCCATTCATTCAGAAATGGAAGTATAGTAAAAAGCATTTACTATGCTTCAGTTATGAATGAACCAATTGGTACCAATCACTGACTCATTCAGAAAAGGAAGGAGCCAGTTAATGACAAATTTATCGGCCCGTTCCCATCTCTCCATCATGACACCACTTCTACAGCGGCTGACAGGAGAGAAGAGGGGGAAGACACAGCTCTGTAGGGGGGACCAGGGAAGCACACAGGGACCCTGGGAACAGCAGAAGACAAGTTAACTGGATAGAGGAAGATGGAGGAGATTGGTTCCTCTAAATGCCACCCTCGCCATCCCTCGGACCCGGAGGGGGGCTCCGTGGTGTCGGGGACCCCCCTAGAGCTGTCGGATGGTGAACTCGGGGACCCCTCGGATGAAGAGGAGGAGCCCTCAGGGGCCACCGCGGCTCGTGAACGGGCTCTGGTGGGCTGTTTGGTTATTTGTCGTACTTTGATCAGTTCGTTTACAAGGAGTGGTGGCGTCCTCAGGGGTCGTTCGCCATGCCCAAACGTTTTTCTGTGCGTTATCCCTTTGAGGATACCCTGCTGCAGAAGTGGAAGTCCCCGACGGTGGCCCATCTGAACAAAGCGACCACTATTCCGATTGAGGGCTCTCCATCCTTCAAGGACCCGGCCGACAGGAGGACTGAGGCGGTGTCCAAGGCCATGTTCCTGGTCGCAGGGTCGGCTATACGGCCGACACTGGCGTCTTCGCTGGTTGCACAGGCGCTTACAGAATGTTGTGCACCAGGCTTTGGTGACTCTCCAGGCCCCTCCAGAACCTGTGCAGATGGCAGACCAGCTGATCCAGGGACTGAAGTATCTCTGTGATGCGGCCCTCGACATGGCCCCCATGCTGTCAAAACTGTCCATGTTTGCAATCGTCATTAGACGTCTGTTATGGCTGAGATGCTGGTCAGGAGACCAGGCGTCAAAGAAGGGCCTGACGGACCTGCCTTTTGAAGGGAGTCGCCTCTTTGGGGCTTCCCTCGATGAAATCATCAAGGATTACACTGGGGGGAAGAGTACTTTTCTTCCGGAGCCCAGAAGGGGCAAGGAGCCCCAGCGCAGGGCAGGCTCCTTCCTTCTCTGCGCAAAAGAGGTTTTTTTCGTGCACCTCGAACAAGGGTTCTCAGCCCACCAAGGCCCCGCTGGGGGCCAGAAGCGTCCCTGGCAGCGTAAGTCTGAAAAGGCGGAGAAGTCCTCCTCCGCATAATGGGTCGCCCCCACCCATGGTTTGGGTGGGGGGACGGCTCTTACGGTTCACGGACCGGTGGACCTCGTGCATCTAGGATCTCTGGGTGCGCGAGATGGTTTCGTCCGGGTACAAGATAGAGTTCCGTACCCAACCCCCGGACAGGTTCCCCACCTCCAATCTGAGGCTTCCCCCGGAACGGCTGCAAGCCCTGTTCGAGGCCGTGCACGTCCTGCTCCATCAGGGGGTGATTGTCCCGGTTCCCGCTACGGAACGTTTCCGCGGTTTTTATTCCAATCTTTTTGTGGTTCCGAAAAAAGATGGGGTCAGGCCTGTCCTGGACCTGAAGGCCCTCAACTTCTTTGTGAGGGCGCAGAAATTCAGAATGGAATCTGTCCGCTCTGTGGTCACGGCTGTTCGGCAAGGAGACTTCCTGGCCTCCCTGGACATCAAAGACGTGTATTTACGCATGCCCATATGCGTACACCACCAGCACTTCCTGCGCTTTGCAGTGGGGGATCTCCACTACCAGTTTGTGGCCCTCCCGTTCGGTCTGGCCTCAGCCCCTTGGGTCTTCACCAAGCTCTTGGCCCCGGTGCTGGCTCTGCTGAGGCAGAGGGGCATATCTCGACAATCTCCTCCTGCGGGCAGAGTCAGCCTCCGCCTTGTCGGACAGTCTGGCCATCACCCTTGGTTTCCTGCAGGACTTCGGCTGGGTGATCAACCTTCCGAAGTCGGCGCTGGCTCCGTCGCGATGGTTGGAATACTTGGGCTTGGTCCTGGATACGGAGCGGGCGAAGGTGTTTCTCCCTGCCGCCAAGGTCTTAACCCTCCAGGGGGCGGTGCGGGCCCTGCTGTCTCAGCGGAGGTCCTCTCTCAGGTTTTGCATGCGGGTGTTGGGGCTGATGGTCTCCTCCTTCGAGGCAGTGCCCTATGCCCAGAGTCACACCCGGCTCCTGCAGCGGGCAATCCTGCTGCAGTGGGACAAGTCTCCGCTCTCCCTGGATCGGGTGATTCGTTTGGATCACCGAACTCTAAGCTCCCTCACCTGGTGGCTACAGGCCCCGACCTTGGAGTGGGGGAAGTCGTTTCTTCCCATGGACTGGACGGTGCTCACGACAGATGCCAGCATATATATGGCTGGGGAGGGGTCCTGGGGAGGTTGTCGACCCAGGGCCGCTGGCCTCAGGAAGAGTCCCGTCTCCCGATCAACGTGCTGGAACTGCAGGGCGATCAGGCTCTGCATCTCCCACTGGTCGGGGAGGCTGCACAGGCATCCTGTTCGGGTCCAGTCAGACAACGCCACGGCGGTGGCTTATGTGAACCATCAAGGCGGAACGAGAAGCGTGGCAGAAGTGGCCCACATTCTGCGGTGGGCAGAGCTTCATGTGTCGGCAATCTCCGCCGTTCACATCCCGGGCGTAGAGAACTGGCAGGCGGACTATCTCATTCGCCAGAAGCTGGATCAGGGAGAGTGGTCCCTGCATCCGGAGGTGTTCCACCAGATTTGTCAGAAATGGGGCACGCCAGACGTGGATCTCCTGGTGTCCCGGCTCAACCGGAAGGTGCGTGCCTTCGTGAGCAGAACAAGGGATCCGCTAGCAGATGCGGCGGGTGCCCTCATGGCTCCATGGTCTCGGTACCGGCTGCTCTATGCCTTCCCTCCACTCCCGTTACTCCCCCGCCTGCTGCGCAGGGTAGAGGCGGAAGGGATCCCAACCATTCTGGTAGCGCCAGATTGGCATCGGCGTCCTTGGTACACCGACGTGGTGCGGATGGTGGTCGACATTCCCTGGCAGCTCCCGCTTGGCGAGGACCTGCTCTCACAGGGGCCCATCTTGCACCCTGCTTTACCCTCGCTGGCTTTAATGGCCTGGCTATTGAGTCCCAGGTGTTAAAGGATAGGGTACTCTGAGTCCGTCATTCCCACTATGCTCAAGGCGCGTGAGATCTATCACCACACATGGAAGGCTTACATTGCTTGGTGCGAGGCGGGGGGTTGGAACCCCCATTCTTTCTCGGAGGCTCGGGTGCTGGCCTTCCTTCCGCAAGGCCTAGATCACAAGTTGGCATTGAACACGGTTAAGGGGAAGATTTCTGCCCTGGCGATTTTTTTCAGCGTCCCATGGTGACGCATTCCCCAATTCGTACCTTTGTTCAGGGGGTTCGTCATGTCTCCCCCCAGGCACGGTCGCCTTTGGCGCCTTGGGACCTTAATCTGGTCCTTTCTGTGCTCCAGAAGCCGCCTTTCGAAAATTTCACGGACATTTCCCTGCAACTGCTCTCGCAGAAAGTGGTCTTTCTGGTGGTGATAACATCCGCTAGGCGGGTGTCTGAGCTGGCGGCTCTGTCCTGTAGGTCCCTGTACTTGGTCATGCACAGGGACAAGGCGGTTTTGCGCCCCTCTCCCTCCTCCTTACCGAAGGTGGCCTCTTCGTTTCACATCAATGAGGACATTGTCCTTCCTTCGCTGTGTCCGCGCCCGTCTCATCCTAAGGAGGTTGCCTTGCATTCCCTGGATGTGGTTAGGGCTTTGCGGGTGTATCTGGCAGCCACGGCCTCGTTTCGGAGGTCCGATGCGCTTTGTCACGGTGGATGGCCCGCGCAAGGGGAGGGCGGCCTCGTCGGCCACCATTTCCCGTTGGATACGTCAGACGGTGACCCGTGCGTACGCTGTTCAGGGCCAGGAGCCCCCCTTTCCAGTCACGGCTCACTCTACCAGGGCGATTAGTACTTTCTGGGCTTTCTGACACCAGGCGTCGGTTTCTCAGGTGTGCAAGGCGGCCACTTGGACCTCGGTGCACACTTTTTCCAAGTTTTACAGAGCTGATGTTGCAGCTTCTTCTGATGCTGCTTTCGGTCGCAAAGTTTTGCAGGCTGTGGTGTGAGGCGCGTCTGGCACCTCCCAGAGAACTCTTTGGTTGGGTACTGTTCTTGTTGCCCACCCCTCGTTGTGACACTGCTTTGGGACATCCCCACATGTCAAGAATGAGAGGCTGCGTCTGTCAACGAACGATTGAGAAAATAGGATTTTTTGACTTGCCGTAAAATCCTTTTCTCTGAGTTCATTGACAGACGCAGCACCCATCCCTCTTTGTTTGAGTTTATACTGCTTGCTACGAACTGAGTTGCTGAAGCAGGACTGGAGGGGTTATGCCAAGTGAGGACTGCCCCCTGGGAGGGGCTGTGTCTGCTTTGAGTTGAACTTCGTTCAGCCTAGTCCACTCCTAGTGAAAGCTGCATAAAATGAACAGAAAAAATCAGCGCAAAAAAGAAACACCTGCTAAACCAAGCTGCTAACACAAATCAGTGATTCACTTTCACCAAAAAGTAATTCAAATATTCCTTACTGAGGAAGTCCTGGAGTTGACGATACGCGTCTAAGGGGAAGGAGTCTGTGTTGCCCATGTCACATTGCGGTTATTGACTGATATGCTGTTCCTAGCTCACACGGCTTGACAGTGCCTTGTCCTGTAAGTGTTTTAATTTTTATGGGGCCAATAAACCTGTTTTTACGGAGAGCACTAGATTTTGCCTTCCTTTCTTACATGTTTGCAAGATGAATCTTGCTTAGCTTTGGAGTCTGGGTGCTATCATTGGAGCTTTCTGAGAAACGGAGGACCTGGCTATTAGAGGGGTCTAATTCACTGGAGATGGGAGACAGGCGTTTTTAACTTGTCTATGAGGTTAGAGGCTTAATAGGCTGGTGGAGGATATACAATCACCACGTGTGGATTCATCTCTACTCCTCACTATCGGGATCTCGTCCGTCTTGGACTGTATGGATCTATCCGCTTTTACTCCTATGCTCATGTGGATTTGTTGAACTATTCATGATTTTCCTTTTTACACATTCATTGTATTTACTATCTTTGATGATCAATGCACGGATTTTTATGGACATTTAGTATTTATGTTTATACACATTGATGCACAAATTAATATATTAATTTTTTGAGCACTGTTTTATTTGCACTGCAATGAGTGTTTGATTATTTTATTATTTGTGGTTTTTTTTGATCATTTATATTATCACTAAAGCTGCATAAACCCCACATGTCAAGAATGAGAGGCTGCGTCTGTCAATGAACTCAGAGAAAAGTATTTTACAGTAAGTCAAAAAATCCTATTTTTTTGACATTCTAAACATTAAGGACCCCAGCAGTCCTTACTCTCTTAGGACCTGTGCAGGTACAGTGGAGAGAAGGGCTGACGGCCTACAAATAGAATCTATGGCTGGTAAGATATGTCTACCCTTAACGACCATAATCGAGTGCAATCAGATCCCAGACAACAGATCTGAGATCCCCACACCAGATGCAGCAGTTCGCCAGACTCACCTGGATCACATAGCACATCTCATACCAGAACTAGATGATCAGGCTCAGATAATCTTGCAAGCTCAAAAAGCAAGAAAGCAGATCAATGGCCCTCACAATGCCCCATATGCCCAAAAACTGGATCTTGGGTGGGTCATTATAGGTGATGTTTGCCTGGGAGGAGCACACAAACCGACATCTGGCAATAATTTGCTTACTAGTACACTACAGAATGGTTGTCCTCTTTTCCAGTCCTGTCACAATCACATCCTCATAAAGGAGCTACCACACAGCAGTCCTGTACCTCTTCCTTTCATAGGTTCCTTCTGTGGCAGCAATACCTATGACAGTGACTAAGACGACATAGGATGCACAGTATTCAGGTGGGCAATCATTGAGGATAGGCTCTTCCTGGAAGTTATGGAAAAGAGCATAGAGAAAGATTAGTCTAATAGCTGGGTTGCACCTCTTCCCTTTGAGCCAGGAAGACGACGGAGCAAGTATATAAATGCTTCACTTCCCTAAGACACAATCTTCAAAGAAAGCCAGCGATGAGAGAACATGTATTTTCCTTCATGGAGAAAATATTCAAGGATGGTCATGCAGAGATAGCCCCAAACCTCTAAGACTTAGAGGAATACTGGTACTTACCTATTTTTGGAGTCTTATCACCAAGAAGCCAGGGCAGATCAGAGTAGTGTTTGACTCTAGTCAGTGGCGGCTGGTGAAGTTTTAAGATGGTGGGGCGCCAGACCCTGCCCTTCCTTTTTGCCCCATCCCACTTCTTAGAAGCCACACCCCTTATAGGCTCCACCCACTCTGTACACAATGTACAGTATTACTCAGCTGTCAGTCTTAATTCTCAATAAAATATTGCTGGCTCATTCATCCATTAAATCCCAAAGGTAAAGAATTACATGAGCTGTGAGGTCTGCACAGGAACCCAGCACAGACTGACATTATGTGGGGTTTCATATCCCATCAAGCTCCATCCTAATTCCTTATTTTATAATAGGAACGCTGGAAATCCTCCACTAACCCCTGACACAAGGTGAGCCATAGAAATGTCCCTGGTTTTTGGAACTAAGCAGCTTCACTAACATACATCTGCATTATCTGTCAAAAAA
>BLSH010038051.1:9372-25319 GCA_018402905.1 Glandirana rugosa
TCCCTACGTGTAGGAACGACGTAACTAGTCTACGTACCGCTCCCTAAACATCATGAAAAAAAATCCGTATAACCAATCTACATTATACATAACTTCTCCTCACTTAAACTAACCGTCTAGACATTAGACCGTCTACTGTAAAACACAGAAGACTGTCTTACTTACTTCCTCGCCCGTTGAGGTGGTTTACACCTCCTCACTTAGGTGAAGGGAGAATGTAGAGGTCGTTTACAGCCCCTCGCGGCGTCTCTAAAACACCTACTCCAGACCACAGGACATGGTCCCGCAGGATTCGAATATTGGCAAGAGGACACGACTATGTAAATCACTAGGAAACACCTATATATGTTCCTGCTGATATAAATTTGGTACATTTCCATTTATTTCTGAAGACATTCACTCAGTTATGCAAAACATGAAGGGGTGCCAATAATGGTGAGCAGGACTGTATATATCCACAAAGGATCACTAAATGTATCAGCACAGGAGAACGGTTATAAGCTTAGGACGCCCTGGTACAGGACACCAGACCTCATCCACAAAATCTCTGCGGCGCTCCCCGACATTTGCTGGAGATGTAAGAGGGAAGTGGATTCACTCCTCCACATTTGGTGGAGTTGCCCGCTCCTTCATTCATTCTGTCAGAAGACACAAAATGTCATCTGCCAGATTACAGATCTGCCAATCAAATTCACTCCTCTTCAATACATATTACATCTAACCAATATGCCTAAAAAAAAGTACTACAAATCCCTCGCCATGCATCTGATCAATGCAGCAAGGATGTGCATCCCTGTACATTGGTGCTCGAGAACCGCACCTACCCTGAGCGTGTGGTTTTACAGAATTGACCAGGTGGCCGAACTAGACGAGCTGATTTTTGTTTTGATGAACAAAATGACTAAATATGCAGCTATCTGGGAGCCCTGGCTAACCTTTAGGGGCTCCCAAACTTACAAAGATATGTTAAGCACACAAACCTAAGCCAGTTCAGAGGAGACTCTTGAATCCCTTAAAACCCACTCGGGGGGGAACCCTATACAGGTCCCCCCTGCCAGGGGTAAGTTGGGATTGATGCCTGGGGGGAAGGGTAGCCGGTGACTCTCCCACCCCCTTCTTTAGACCTGTCTAGCCTCTACCTTAACTCTTTCCCCCTCCCCTTCTCCCCCCCCCCACCCTGTTGTGTATCCTCACCCCCCCTTGTCAGGGACCGGAGGTCCCCTCACCACTGCATTCCATGCCACATTCGCTACCACTAGCATCTTACAAACAGGGGTGCTCCCACCACCAAGGCACCTTAAGAAAGAAGTCGCTCTGCCCCTTCAGATAACCCCTTCACAAGAGAGTAAGCAAGAAAAGAGCTTTTTAGATGTACTTAGCCACAGTATGCTCTTACATGAAAAGATGGCTAGTGACAGGGACCTGGACAACTAGACACTGTCCAGTCCTAACCTATAAAATCTCTAATGTATTAGGATCTACATTCCATAAGCCAATTCACCCGTGCAATGTTTGTGGTAAATACAACTTTTCCTGCACTTCTATTTCTGTTAAATAAAACTTTTTGGACAGGTGCCCCTAGGCGGAGTTGTCCCCACTCCCGACACAGTAATGATCCTGAAGGGGTGTCGTAGGTGAGAACCCAACTCCCCAGGGGACCACTCATCAAGTTTCCTATGATTCTAAAACAGACGACAAAGTTCTCCTACATGTATGCAAATAGAGTTGAACGAACAATTCGGGTCCATACCGAACTTTGGGGTGTCGGTGACCTGGACCTGAACCCGGACATTTGAAAGTTCGGGCTCGGGTTTGGGGTTCGGGTATTTGATCCCGCCTGTTGAATAGCTGCAGAGCAGCCAATCAACAAGCGTTTCACTGGTTTGCCCTTAGAAGCCATCACAGCCATGCCTACTAATGGCATGGCTGGGATTGGCCAGTGCATCATGTGACCCAGCCTCCATATAAACTGGAGTCACATAGTGCTGCATGTCACATGCTCTCAGGCTAGTGTAGGGAGAGGATGCTGCCAGCGCTGTGAGGGACAGATTGCAGATATAACAACATCTCATCCTGCATTACAGAACAAGCTAATTCTGGACTAGGTAGAGTCTACTGCTTTGAGGGACAGATTATTGTTCTAAAATCATCTCCTAGTTCTATAGGGTCAGGTTCCTGCTGTTGCTGTAAGGGACAGATTATTATTCTAAAATCATCTCCTAGTTCTATAGGGTCAGGTTCCTGCTGTTGCTGTAAGGGACAGATTATTGTTCTAAAATCATCGCCTACTCCTATAGGGTCAGGTTCCTGCTGTTGCTGTAAGGGACAGATTATTGTTCTAAAATCATTGCCTACTCCTATAGGGTCAGGTTCCTGCTGTTGCTGTAAGGGACATATTATTGTTCTAAAATCATTTTACTTCCTCTAGCACTTTCCAGGACTTTTTTACAGCCATATTTGTGCCCAAAAGTTCGGGTCCCCATTGATTTCAATGGGGTTCGGGGTCCGGGGTAAAGTTCGGGTTATCAGCTAAATGCACAAATAAAATACATATAAAGTTGATGTTTTACATGTCAAACGATTTGTACTTCTGTCCATCGATTACTGACATTTTAAAAAGCTCTGCCACCCAGTTCAGTTCTGTTTAACCACTTTAACCACCACAAGGTTCTACCCCCTTCATGACCTGTAACCGGCAATTGCACAGTCATGCAACACTGTATGCAAATTACATTTTTATCATTTTTATCACACAAATAGAGCTTTCTTTTAGTGGTATTTGATCACCACTAGGTTTTTTCTTTTGCTATATAAACAAAAAATTTTGAGAAAGAAAAACATACTTTCTAATCTGTCATAAAACATGTCCAATAAAATCAAATTTCCTCATAATTTTAGGCCAAAATGTATCTACAAACTATGGTATATACAGTATTTGATCCTGATGTACTTGAGGCCCTAAAATGCCAGGACAGTGCAAATTCTCCCCAAATTACCCCTTTTTGGAAAGTAGACAGTCTGAGGTATTTAGTAAGAGGCATGGTGAGTTTTTTGAAGTTGTCACTTTTTGTCACATATTTTTGAAAATGAAGATATTGAATAATTTTTTTTTCACATACTGTCACCAGTGCAGTACAGCATCATCATATGACTCATGTGACAGTGATCAGGTATACTGACTAATGACAATATATATATAAAAAAAAAAAAATATATATATATATATATATATATATATATACAGGGTGGGCCATTTATATGGATACACCTTAATAAAATGGGAATGGTTGGTGATATTAACTTCCTGTTTGTGGCACATTAGTATATGTGAGGGGGGAAACTTTTCAAGATGGGTGGTGACCATGGCGGCTATTTTGAAGTCGACCATTTTGAATCTAACTTTTTTTTTTTCAATAGGAAGAGGGTCATGTGACACATCAAACTTATTGTGAATTTCACAAGAAAAACAATGGTGTGCTTGGTTTTAACGTAACTTTATTCTTTCATGAGTTATTTACAAGTTTCTGACCACTTATAAAATGTGTTCAATGTGCTGCCCATTGTGTTGGATTGTCAATGCAACCCTCTTCTCCCACTCTTCACACACTGATAGCAACACTGCAGGAGAAATGCTAACACAGGCTTCCAGTATCCGTAGTTTCAGGTGCTGCACATCTCGTATCTCACAGAATATGTTTTTTTTATGGTTTTTATGGCCACCAGTGGTCATAAAATGGCCACCACTACAACTCACTGCCTCATCAGTCGCCACTGAGCCTCCAAACTTAGCCGATCCGAGCGCCCACAGCCCTAGCTCCTGAGTGATTCAAAAGGAGGGGAGTTGATTGGCACTATTCCCCTGGTTGATTGGCTGTTGGAGAGACTGGGATATCTTTACAAAGGAGGCAGATTCTCACCCGACGTCGGCATGTGTCTAATATGTCCACACCGCCATTGGACACATGCCCTCTATCTGAGTTTCAGGCCAGAGCCCTAGTGAGATCTCTTCCTGGTAATTAAATGCAGCTCAAGAGGGGTTTGGGTGGGCCAGAAACTCCGGGCCGGAACCATCTCTGCCACGGTGGCTGGCAAAACCCGGGTCGGACTCTCACTAGTCCACTCCAAGTGCACGCACCCCTTCCATTATCGCGCATCGCATAACGTCACATATCCCCCCTCTGCTCAAGCCCCTGGGGTGGAACAACTGTCTTGACCATACAGTGGACCCAAGAAAGGCCATTAGCATTATTTTGAAGCCTCCCTGCCCGGTGTTCCATTGTGGACTTGAATGGCTGTAGGGCCTTGAACCACCTAACCTTTCTCCCTGTTGTTACACATCCACTTCAGGAGGGCATGTTCAGTCACTAGCCTGAATGACCTTCCTAGCAGGTAGTACTTCAGGGCCTCTAAGGCCCACTTGATAGCCAAGCACTCCTTCTCCACAATGGCATATTTCCTCTCATGTTAAGCTTACTGCTTATGTAAACGGCCGGGTGCTCCTCACGTCTCTGATTTGGGACAGAACCGCACCTAGCCCCACCTCAGAGATGTCTGTCTGTACAACAAACTCTTTTGTACCGGTTGTACACAAAGGGCCCCGACCCTCTACCCTTTGTCAAGTCGGCCAGAGGGACGGCAATGGTGGAAAAGTTGGGGATGAAATACCTGTAATACATGTAATCCCCAGGAAGGAACAAACCTCTTTTTTGTTTACCAGTTGAGGTCACATCCAAATAGGTGGCTGCATAGGGATGATGTGGCCCCAACATTTTGTCCATCATTCTCTGGAACACTGCAGGGGCCCCATGAAACGGCATTCGACTGTAATGGAAGGACCCCTCGGGAGTAGAAAAGGTCATTTTTTGCCTTTACTGACTCCGTTAGGGGGATCTGCCAGTAGCCCTTAGTTAGGTCTAGGGTTGTTACGTACTGGGCACCTCCCAACCTGTCTGCAAGTTTGTCCACCTGTGGCATCGGGTATGCGTCAAATTTAGACACATCATTCAGCTTCCTGAAATCATTACAGAGCCTGATAGTGCCATTGGGCTTTGCGACAAGAACTATGGGGCTCGACCAGGCGCTGTGGGACTCCTCTATCACCTCCAACATGTTTTTTATTTCCTTTGCCACTGCCTCCCATCTAGCCTCAGGTATCCAGTAGGGATTTACATTTACATGGACCCCTGGTTCCGTAACTATGTCATGTTGTATTACGGTGGTCAGTACGGGTAGGGAAGAATAAGTCTGTATTTTTACTTATAAATTCCTTTATGTCATTTTGTTGCGTCAGTGACAAGGATTCAGTTATGGGGACGTCCGGGGTCAGGGATAGCCTGTTCTTTTGGGGAATGGGCACTGCCAATAAACTCCCTGTCCTTCCACTGTTTTAAGAGATTAACATGGTAAATCTGCTCCGGTTTCCTTTTCCCTGGCTGGTAAACTTTGTAGTTCACTTCCCCCACTCTTTCCCTAATCTCAAAAAGACCCTGCCACTTTGCTATGAATTTACTTTCAACCGTGGAGACTAGTACCAGCGCTCTGTCTCCGGTGTTGAAATCCCGGGTTTTGGTACCTCGATTATAAACCCTCCTCTGGGTTTCCTGGGCTTGCTCCATATGCTCTTGCACAAGGGGCAGGACAGCTGTGATTCGATCCTGCATCAGGGAGATGTGCTCTATGATGCTTCTATATGGGATGGGCTCTCCTTCCCACATCTCTTTTGCAACATCTAGAAGCCCACTGGGATGTCTACCATACAAGAATTTAAAGGGGGAATACCCCATAGATGCCTGCGGAAACTCTCGTATGGCAAACAGGAGGTACGGCAACAAAAAAATACCAATTTTACCCATCTCTATCCACCACCTTTTTTAGCATACTCCTGAGGGTTTTGTTAAATCTTTCCACCAGATCGTCAGTTTGGGGGTGGTAAACAGGGGTACAGAGATGGGAGATTTTGTACAACCTGCACAATTCTCTGGTCACTCTGGACATGAATGGGTTACCCTGATTAGTCAAGATTTCTTTAAGGATCCCCACCCGACTAAACACCTGGACCAGCTCCTTGGTGATAATCATAGCAGAGGTGTTCCGCAAGGGTATGGTTTCAGGATAGCGGGTCGCATAGTCCAGGGTCACCAGGATGTCCCCGGGCAGATTTTACTACTGGTCCCACAAAATCCATGCCAATTCGCTCAAATGGTATTATGGGAAGTGGGACAAGGGGACTACGAAAATAGGGGACGGGGCCATCATATGACCCTCAGGGCACGATTCACAGTATTCTCTGATGTCTGCATACAACCCAGGCCAGAAGAAACTCTGGGTTATTCTCTTCCTGGTCTTCTCCATACCCAGTTGTCCCCCCATTACATTACCATGGGCCAGATCTGGCACCATTCTGCGGAAGGGTTTGGGAACCACTAGCTGTTCTACTTCGTCCTCCCCTTGTTTTACCATCTGATACAACAAATTATTTATAAGAGCCATGTAAGGAAAAGACACCCCCCAATCAGGGTCCACAGGCTCCCCATCCATCACCTTCACATTTTCTCTGGCTCTAAGGAGAGTGACATCCCGTAGTTGCTCTGTACAGAAGTCCTCTCTCCAGACCTCTAAGTCAGGTACTACACTCGGTTCACTCTCACGGTCAGGGTCAGAGACATTTTCTAGATCACTAGCCCCCAGCTGGGAGCTATCTTCCAGCTCCTCTGGCTCCCCAGCCAGTACAAGAAAAGTGAGAGGGTCTCCTCCCTCCTCATTCCTGCCACCAGTCTCCCCTTCCATTTGGCAAAATGGTCTGGCGAGAGCTCCCGTGTTTCCACAGCAGGGGGAGCTCTATCCTTCACACTCCCTGTGCCTTCCCATAACATCCAAAAATGGGGAAAATCCCTGCCCACTAGGGCGTCATAAAGTAGTGAAGGTATCACCCCCACTGAATGAGTCACACTGCCACAAGGTGTGTCAATCTCAACCACCGCCGTCTGGTAGTCACGAGGGTTCCCTTGGATGCAAATGACCCGACAGTGCTAGGGTGTAACCTTGCAGGATTTACACAGTTGCTTTTGACTAACGTTACCACACTACCAGAGTCAAGTAGTGCAGTGACTGGTCTCCCATCAATAAAAATCACACACATTTGCTTCTCCATGCGACTTGAACATGATGTTGTATATGCGACCTGTGAAAAAAGAGAAAGACGTCTATTCACATAAGTATAATTGCATTGCATGGGTTCTTCATTCAGTGGACAATTGGCAGCAATATGGCCCAATGCATGACAACGGTAGCACTGTATGCAGTCTATCTCACATCCTCTTATGGACTCCACAGATCTTCCTGGCTTCTTTGGCCAGTCTCCAGGTCTAGGCCCAGATTCTCGTTAGTTAATATAGCAGGCTTATCGGTTTTTCTCACGCCCTAGAGCACTGGGACAGTCTTACTGGATCCGCTGGAGAGTCTTTCACCCCTGGACACACTGAAGTGGGGCGCAGACGGGTTGAGCAAGTCCTCAGCAGCCAAGTATCTTTCCACAAGGTCCACCAGTTGGCTTGCAGTTTTGGGGTCTACATGGCTGACCCATTTCCTCAAAGCAGCAGGGAACGCATGCAGATACCGGTCCATGACTACACACTCAATCTGGGGGCCTGGCAGGGTTTCCGACTGCAACCACTTCCTGATAGGATGGACCAGGTCAAACATTTGGGAGTGGGGTGGCTTGTCCATGCGGTAGGTCTACTGATGCCCCCGTTGGGCCCAGATAGCCAGGGTGACACCCAGGCATGCAAGTACCTCCGCATTTAAAGTCTCATAATCCTGGGCCTTGTCTGGTTACAGATCAAAAGAGGCCTTTTGGGGCTCACATGTCAAAAAGGGGCCAACAGCCTCGCTCCCCACTGCTCCTTTGGCCACCCTTCGAGGTCGGAGACTCTCTCGAAAGTTGTGAGGTACGCCCCCATGTCATCTGCAGGTGTCATCTTTTGCAGGTGGTAACATATACTCTTTTGTTCCATTGTTACAGGAGGTGCAGACCCCTTCTTTAACTCCAGCAAGGCCTTCACAAACTGGCGATTCAACTCCTACTGAGCTGCATTGGCCCGTGGGACCTGTTGGTTGGTTTCCTGCTGAGCCTCAGTGGCTTGTAGCAGGGATTTCATAATCTCCTCCATTTTGGAAAGATGCCCGCTGAACTCCACCACGTGTGGGCGATTAGCTCATGGGGATCAGCTTTCCGGAGAAAGAGAGTCAGCGTGCAATTTTCCTTAAAATCTGGTGGCTTGCCAGGTTTATTAAAGTAAGGTTTTCAGGTAAAGCAAAACAAAACATAAAAATAAGTCCTTGTGGCCCGGCACTAAATGAAACAATATAGTTTCCTCACTATACAGTGAGGGGCTGGCCCCCGACACCCACAAAACATAAGCAAAAAGGCAAACGTTGTCTTTCAAAGTCCAAACAGACACAGAACTCCCTCAGATCCCTCTCTCTGAGTTTCAGGCCAGAGCCATAGTGAGATCTCTTCCTGGTCATTAAATGCAGCTAGAGGTGTTTAGGTGGACCAGAAACTCTGGGCCGGAACCAGCTCTGCCACGGTGGCTGGCAAAACCCGGATCGGACTCTCACTAGTCCACTCCAAGTGCACGCATGCGAGGTGACAGATATTGCCCATCCATTATCGCGCCTCACATAACGTCACTATATATATATATATATAGTATCTCACAAAAGTGAGTACACCCTCACATTCTTGTAAATATTTTATTATATCTTTTCATGTGACAACACTGAAGCAATTACACTTTGCTACAATGTAAAGTAGTGAGTGTACAGCTTGTATAACAGTGTAAATTTGCTGTCCCCTCAAAATAACTCAACACACAGCCATTAATGTTTAAACTGCTGGCAACAAAAGAGAGTACACCCCTAAGTGAAAAGGACTGAATGGGGAGCAGGTGTGTTAGATTTGGTGTTATCGCTCTCACTCTCTCATACTGGTCACTGGAAGTTCAACATGGCAACTCAAGGAAAATAACTCAACACACAGCCATTAATGTCTAAACTGCTGGCAACAAAAGTGAGTACACCCCTAAGTGAAAATGTCCAAATTGGGCCCAATTAGCCTGTCACGGATCCCACACGCCCACGGCGACTAGCTAACCGCGACGTGCGTGCAGTGACTGGGAGTATATGAGGGAATAAGGGGAAACTTATACTGCAGTAAGACTTCACTGTACTCTCACAGCCCGCACTACCTTCGGCCACCACTAGGGGGAGACTCCACTCCAATTCAGATGGCTGACCACACACAGGCAGATACAAATCTTACATACAATCTGGTGCACTCTAAGGCCCCTTTCACACTGGGGCTGGCGGGCGGTAGCGGTAAATCCCCGCTAGTCTCAGCGGGGATTTAGCACTGTTATAGCGGCGCTACGGCACCGCTATGCAGGCGGGTTTGCGGCACTTTTAACCCCCCACAAGGGGTTAAAACGGGGTTAAAAGTGCCGGCACTCAGCGCTACCGAGGCGGTGTGCAGCCGCTTCGGCAGCACTTGCCATTCATTTCAATGGCAGGGGCGGTAGAGGAGCGGTAAATTACCACTCCCCTCACCGCTCCAAAGATGCTGCTTGCAGGACTTTTTGTAACGTCATGCTAGCGCACCGCCCCAGTGTGAAAGCACTCAGACTTTTGAGGCGCTTTACAGATTGGCACGTAGCACAGACCGTAGCACATACCGAATATTAAGGCACTAATATACAACAATCTCTCTAGAGATATGACTTCTAACTTAGTACACAGAAGTCACTTATTCATTTTAACATTTAATATCCCAAAAGTGGGCAGTGCATAAAATATATATAAAGAAAAAGAAGTAACAAAAAATACAAAAAGATAAACAGACAATACATACAATTGGCAATTTGCTATGAAAATAAAAAGGGATAAAACAGAAATAACTTTACCGAAGTTAATCCTTTCATAGAAGCATACTGGAACATAGGGGACTCCCCAGTTTAGAACTGGCTTCGTGAGAGCACCCTTGGAACATGGAGATTCTCCAATTTATTGGAATATGGATGTGGGCTGGACATTAGCCCCTGGCCAATCAACCCTGGGGGGTGTTCCCGTGCCAGCCCACAGGATGTTTCATGTTCCGAAATGACCAACGTCAAACCGGATCAGAACGGCACTGACCACTGGATCATGGATAGGATTTCCAAATCAAGCACCTTTTCCCATTCGTGACAGTGCCAAACACGATCTACCTGCCGCAGCCCAGCTCCAGCTAACGGTTTTGTGTGTTTTTCTGGGAACCAAAACCAGCTACACATACCGCGTGGTATGTGCTGGAAGCTTATCACCTGTACGATCAAAAGGAATTATTTTCATCTCTCTGCCGCTAATATTTCAGCTTTTATGAGAGATGAAATGTATTCCTTTGATCTGTTGACACTAATCAAAGCTTGTAGACCTTCCCATGCCCTCCTGCCGACACTTGTAGCCAGAGAGACCGGGATTTCTGCTTAAAGATTCCTGAAGGTGACAACTTTTGCTTATCCTGCTGGCGAATTTTTATTACCACCTAGGTGTCAAGTCAACTGGAACCTTAGCTGACTTTTAACCTATTTAAATGCTAATTAAATCACATTGTCACAACTCCAATAGGGTCTGGTGACAGGTGCATACCACTGGGGTATAAATCGCACAAATAGTGTAGCACACCACAAGGTAGTGAAGTGCACTGCAAGGCTGTGGACCTATGGCTGACTGCTGCTAAGTAGTACCGGCTGACATGGGGAGAGGGACCCCTAGAGCACGGACCCTGGAACACAGGGAGCTAGTGCATCAGTTTCCCCAGGGCGCGAAATCTAAGAGCCAGTGGGTGTTCACCAGAGCCTCTAGTGGTGAGGATGGATTTGGCTGCAACTGGATCCAGATCGCGGCCACCAGGGTCCCCTAGCTCATGCTCGGGCTGGGCCCAAGTGGTAGAGGGGAAGCAGCAGCACAGGAACAGCAAGAATAGTCAGAGGGATAACGAAGGGTCAGGGCTACCAGCAGACAGGAGTAACTGAAGACAAGCCGAAGGTCGAGGTATGAGGCAGGAAGGGATAGTCAGACAAGCCAAGGATCAGAACACGGATAAGACTCAAAACAAACGAAGGAGACAGCCACACACAAGCCAAACATGAACAAACGTTGATCAGCCATGCGGCCTAGCACTGCCAGGTATATATCCTGTTACTAAGTAAGGCCTGGGGTGAAGTCCAGCCAAGGGGGGCCTACTAAAGCACACAGGTGAGGGAGGCCCGGCCTTTAACTGGACACATGCAGCAAAGGTAAGCAACAGATAAGACATGAATGTTTGCTTAGGTTTCAAGACAGAATGTATACTATGGATTCATGACAGTACCCCCCCTCTTATGAGGCCTCCCCCTCCCCCGCTTGGGTCCAGGCCTGGAGGGAAACCTCAAATGAAACCTTTCCACAAGATGAGGCGCAAATACCTCAGATGCAGGAATCCACAACCTCTCCTCAGGACCAAACCCTCTCCAATGCACAAGGTACTGCCTTTACAGAGGCAAGAATCCAGAATGTGGCTAGCCTCGTACTTCTGATAATCTTTAGAGACCAGAACAGAGGTAGGGGGAGGACAGGAGGAGCTCTTGAGGACTAACGGTTTCTTAGAATTGGGCAAGGGCCAGCGAAGACCAGCAGAAGCTTGCATGATGAGTCAGACCAGGTACAACCATGAGAAGCCCTCTTGGAATCATGTCCCCAACAAAAAATCTTAGCTCTTAACTCAATGGGGACGAAGGTCTTGCCCGGAGGAGTTTTTGACTCCAAGGTGGTAGAATGGGCAAGGACGCATGAGGTCGGACAGATAGGCGCAGGTTCACAGGTGGACTGCACATTCAGAGTGCCAAATGACCTAGAGAGCCTATCAACGTGACTGTTGCTGGGCACATCCCAGAATTTGCTACACACATTGGGAAGAACAGGAGATACAGAGGTGGTGGCAACAGGAAGTTCCACTTTCGGGATAACCTTGAGTAGGCAAGACGAGGAACAGGAGGGACCCCAAGCCACGATTTGCCCAGAAGTCCAGTCCAGGTGTGGAGAATGGAGCCGTAACCAAGGAATGCCCAGTACGACGGGAGCTGAGGCCTTAGGCAAGACAAGGAAGGACATCCAATCCTGGTGGAATGTCCCTATCGACATCTTAACGGGGAGGGTCTGGAAGCAGATAGGGCCCCCTGGGAGAACAGTGCCATCAATTGCCGATACTGTTACTGCTGTGGCGAAGGGTGAAAGAGTAAGTTCCAACAAAGATGCAGTTCTCCAGTCCATGAAATTGCCAGCAGCCCCGGAATCCAGATATACCATGACCGGATGAGAGGAAGTGCCAACATGGAGGGACACCGAAACAAGAAGACGAGGAGGTGAAGGTGATACTTCTGGATCCAATACTCCACCTTCCAGATGTATTGGTCCTGATTGTTTTCCCAGGCGAAATGAACAAGTATCACAAAATTGACCTTTGCCCCCACAATAGAGGCATAGGCCCAGAGTTCTGCGCCTAGCATGTTCCCCGGAAGATAGCCTGGTCTGGCCCAGCTGCATGAGTTCCTCAGCTGGCAGGGGATGCTCCTCGATATGAAGAGAGGGGAGCTCAGACTGCCTAAGGGCCGGGAAGTGCTGGCATTTTCTTTCTAGGGACCTCTCCTGAAAACGGATGTCGATCTGGTTACACAAGTAGATGGCCCCATCCAGATCAGCGGGAATGGCTCTCCCTGCTAATTCATCCTTTACTTTGTCAGAAAGGCCATGTAAAAAGGTTGCCACTAAGGCCTCATTATTCCAGCTCAGTTCAGCAGACAATGTACGAAAATGAAGTGCATATTGTCCTACAGAAGCGGACTCTTGACAGAGATGTAAAAGGTCACTGGTCGCTGAGGAGACACGACCTGGTTCCTCGAAGATATTCCAAAAGAGTTTCAAGAAGCTTGACAAGCTAAAAAACACTGGATCATTATTATCCCAGAAGGGGGTGGCCCAGGCTAACGCCTTGCCAGACAGGAGACATATAATATAGGCTACCTTGGCCCGATCTGACAGGAAGTTTTGGGGCTGGAGCTCAAAATGAATGGTGCACTGGCTAAGGAACCCCCTGCAGGCCTTGGAGTCCCCACAGTAGCTGGACAGAGCCGGTAAATGCAAGGAGTTTGTGGCTGTGGCTGTGACTGGAATAGGTGCGGCTGCCAATGGCGGTTGGGGTTGTTGCACTGGGGTTTCTAAGGAGGCCTGAAGTTGTTCAAAGTGGGAGGCCAAATCCTGGAGGAATCACATCACCTGATTAGATTCCTGGGTCTCGAGTCTGCAGAATATGCTCTGCAGCAGATTATTTGTGGGTAGCGGCATATCAGCCGGGTCCATGGCTGATCAAACTGTCACAACTCCAATGGGGTCTGGTGACAGGTGCGTACCCCTGGAGTGTGAATCACACCAAAATAGTGTAGCGCACCACAAGGTAGCGGAGCGCATTGCAAGGTTGTGGACCTATGGCTGACTGCTGCTAAGTAGTACCGGCTGACACAGGAAGAGGGCCCCCTAGAGCACGGACACTGGAACACAGGGAGCTAGAGCATCGGTTTCCCCAGGGCGCGGAATCTAAGAGCCAGTGGGTGTTCCCCAGAGCCTCTAGTGGTAAGGATGGATTTGACTGCAACTGGATCCGGGCCGTGGCCCCCAGGGTCCTCTAGCTCATGCTCGGGCTGGGTCCAAGTGGTAGAGGGGAAGCAGCAGCACAGGAACAGCAAGAATAGTCAGAGGGATAGCGAAGGGTCAGGGCCACCAGCAGACAGGAGTAACCGAAGACAAGACGAAGATCGAGGTATGAAGCAGGAGGGGATAGTCAGACAAGGAGACAGCCACACGCAAACCAAACACGAACAAAACGTTGATCAGCCATGCGGCCTAGCACTACCAGGTATATATCCTGTTACTAATTAAGGCCTGGGGTGGAGTCCAGCCAAGGGGGCCTACTAAAGCACACAGGTGAGGGAGGACACATGCAGCAAAGGTAGGCAGCAGATAAGACATGAACATTTGCTTAGGTCTCAAGACAGAATGTATACTATGGTTTTATGACAGACATATGGCCTGGCTGCCATTGAATGCTATATTTTTAATAACACAGAATTAAACTACGTCTACAATTATACTATTTCTATAAATCACATCACACCTTGCTAAGGCAAACTGTCTTACACTTTACATTTATGTTACATAGCCATTTTCCCTCCCCGGTGTCATGTGACTCGTTAGTGTTATAAGGTCTCAGATGTGAAGGGGGAGCAGGTGTGTTAAATTTGGTGTTATCGCTCTCACTGTCTCATACTGGTCACTGGAAGTTCAACATGGCACCTCATGGCAAAGAACTCTTTGAGGATCTGTTTGATAGACACGCTTAAATCCTAATGGATATGTGGAAGAGATGTCCACATCCCTATTCGCAATTCTAATAGACAAACCCTCTTGGTTGGAACTTTTTAGGACATCAATTCCACAAAAAAGGAGAGAAATGAAATTATATAAAAAACATCATGTTTTATTGAGTAAAAGTTAAAAGAGAAAGATATATTTTTGCATGCCCGAGGCATGAATACAATAATACATTTATAATATCATGTTCATCATATATTTGTCAGAACTAAACCACTTAAACACATCACACTCCAATAGAGTAAACATGGAGTGCTACCCAACACGTTTCGAGGTTATATGTTATTCCTCTTCATCAGGGGAAGTGATAGTAACAAAATTGATATTGTGGTTATCAGCCGTTGTACAAATGTTGATGCTAAAAGAACTTCTTGTAATTAAAAAAACAGGAGATTGCTGCTGCTGCTGCGGCCTATTCCAAACCGTGCCGGCCATGAGAGAGCGTCCACCAGTACAGAGTCTTCACCATGGAAGGGGACAAGGCTCAAGGACGAACCGGTCCTGGACGCAAAGTCCAGGCACCGCCCAAATAGTCTGCTGACTGACGGCTAGGAGATGTGGTCGGAGCTGTTTTCACACATACATATTCAGCTATATGAGGATCTCACTCCCTTATCAGATTAAATATTCTCCACTAATTGGACTATTCGACCACATCTCCTGTTACACCTTTCACCGTACTTACTGATTGACACTATTTGGGTGGTTCGTCCTTGGGCCTTGACCCCTCCCACGGTGGAGACTCTGTACTGGTGGACGTTCTCTCTCCTGGCTGGCACAGTCTGGAATAGGCCGCAGCAGCAGCAATCTCCTGTTTTTTTAATAACAACAAGTTCTTTTAGTATCAACATTTGTACAATGGCTGATAACCACGACATCAATTTTGTTACTACCACTTTCCCTGATGAAGAGGAATAGCACATAACTTCGAAACGCGTTGGGTAGCGTTCCATGTTTACTCTATAGGAGTGTGCTATGTTTAAGTGGTTTGGTTCTGACTAGTGTTGAGCGAACCCGGACTGTAACGTTCGGGTCCGTACCGAACTTTTGGGTGTCCGTGGCACGGACCCGGACCCGGACATTTCAAAAATCGTTCGGGTTCGGTCCGGGGTTCTGCTATTTTACTCCACGTGTTGAGAAGCTGCAGGGCAGCCAATCAACAAGCGTTTCACTGGTTTGCCCTTAGAAGCCATCACAGCCATGCCTACTAATGGCATGGCTGTGATTGGCCAGTGCATCATGTGACCCAGCCTCTTTATAAGCTGGAGTCACAGTGCTGCAGTCACATGCTCCTTGGGTTAGTGTAGGGAAAGGAAGCTGAAAGCTTGAGGGACAGATTTGAGACATTTTAAGACCTGATCCTGCATCCTGAGATAGATTACTTTACTACTGCTGTCTGTGCTGTTGCTCTGAGGACAGATAGAAGAAATTAGAGATTTTACATACCG
>BLSH010038051.1:30334-64688 GCA_018402905.1 Glandirana rugosa
CTTTTACAGGTTTAACCCGGGTTTCATAGTTATAAAACACACCGGTGGTAATAAAAGGTCGTGACGGAATTTAGAGAACCCGTATCTCAAGTGGCCCCGAAGTGTCCAACGGTGACCTCAGGAGAAGGTGAGGAGGTACTGCTGTAGTACCTCGACCACCTAAAATCTTTGAAACACGAGGAGGAGGAAGGCAAACTCCTACGGGGTGTCTACAAGTTATCCCAAATCCAGACCTCTGTACGAATCGGTCAGGTAGTGGAAATGGGTGTCGAAGAAATCGTTCCGTCACCAACAGAACCTCCACACAAACCTCAACAATAGTACAACCTTATGACTGGACGTGGTGGGAGTGTCATGGTCTGGGGCTGCATGAGTGCTGCTGGCACTCGGGAGCTACAGTTCATTGAGGGAACCATGAATGCCAACATGTACTGTGACATACTGAAGCAGAGTATGATCCCCTCCCTTTGGAGACTGGGCCGCAGGTCAGTATTCCAACATGATAACAACTCCAAACACACCTCCAAGACAACCACTGCCTTGCTAAAGAAGCTGTGGGTAAAGGTGATGGACTGGCTAAGCATGTCTCCAGACCTAAACCCTATTGAACATCTGTGGGGCATCCTCAAACGGAAGGAGGAGGAGCACAAAGTTTCTAAAATCCACCAGCTCCATGATGTCGTCATGGAGGAGTGGAAGAGGACTCCAGTGGCAACCTGTGAAGCCCCGGTGAACTCTATGCCCAAGAGATTTAAGGCAGTGCTGGAAAATAATGGTGGCCACACAAAATATTGATACTTTGGGCCCAATTTGGACATTTTCACTTATTATTTCAGGTTTATTATTTATTTATTTCAGGTACTTATATAGCGCTGTCAATTTACGCAGCGCTTAACATATATATTGTACATTCACATCAGTCCCTACCCTCAAGGAGCTTACAATCTAAGGTCCCTAACTCACATTCATACATATACTAGGGCCAATTTACCTACCAGCATGTCTTTGGAGTGTGGGAGGAAACCCACACAGACACAGGGAGAACATGCAAACTCCAGGCAGGTAGTGTCATGGTTGGGATTTGAACCAGCGATCCTTTTGCTGCCAGGCGAAAGTGCTATCCACAACACCACTGTGCCGCCCGGGTGTACTTAGGGTGTACTCACTTTTGTTGGAAGCAGTTTAGACATTAATGGCTGTGTGTTGAGTATGGGTGGACATAGCGGGTGTATGTAATTTTGCCTGCATGTGCCGACCTGCTGCAGTATATATACTGGTTGGCAAGTGGTTAACAGGGCATGAGATCTGATCTTTTTTTTTTTACCCTTCGCATGGCCGGACAGTTATAAGAGAAGCAGCATACTAAATAGCTCACCTCTCTATCACTTTGCTCTCTTCTCTTATAAGCAGCAAACTCTGTGCACTGCATAATAACAGAGAAGATTATTGTGCTGTTTCTTCCTCCCCTCTCTAAGCTCTGTTGTACATACTCTACAGTAAACTGCAACCAGCTGATACCAAGTGAAATTCAGGTACTTAGTGAACATTGGCAGCATAGGTGGCAGGATTGGTAACTGGTAAGTATTAACTTTCTAATCTGGCGGCAGATGCACTTAAACTGATCCTTGGCATATGGTTAAAGAACAAGACTTTCAACTCACTGAAATGTTTCCTTATATCCACCTAATGTTTGTCATTACTTAATACAGACTTTGTATTGGCTGAAGGCAAAGAAACAAATGCTGTGTCATCTTACTAAGCAGGATATTAAATATATTCAGAATCAAGGTGATATGGTAACTGCCAAATTTGTTCCAAATGCAGTTTGCTAGACATATTTTATTACTTTACACCCATGACCATGATAGCAGGACTGTGCCCAGTTTGCAAATATACTTCAAATAATTTATTTTGCGTATTTATTATATTTGGAAAGATTTTAATTGTAGGAACATTTGAGAGCTAAACATTCAGCAAACATATTCATGATCATCACACCTCATTTTCTTGTGTCTGTCTTTTCTCTGAGAAGACCTTGTGTTAGTGTGTCATTACTCTATTTCCCCACCATTGCTTCATCTTCTGGACTTCACTATTACATACAGACTGTGCATTCTGGGCTCATGTATACTGTTCTCTATTCTGTGCTTAGTGCTGGATCAGCGTTCAGCCTTTCCCATAGTAGTGAGAGTATGCTGGAAGTTGAATGAATAAAGCATCCATGCATATAATAGTATTAGTAGTGTTCATGGTGCTATAAGCAACCAATCACCTTTACTTTTTCTGACTGCCAGTGTAATGCTGTTTACCCTAAGGTCATGGCAAATGACCCACTGATGATGTAAAAAGCACTCTAGTTATGTCCTAGTACACGTTTTAGGGTATTAATTGAAATAACCTAGGAAGCAATTTCTTGAAGTCATATATTGATGCTGCTGGAACCTTAGGTAGGTATACTTGGTTACTAATTTATGTATTTGACAAAAAATGTACTGCTGGTATCCCAATGCAGCATCTAGATGATGGGTAGGCTGCTCTCATGAACCAAGGAACTGGAACTGTGGCCTCAGACTGTAGAAATAATGTGTGAAATTCAAAAGCACCACACCAAGGTTAAGAGTCTGAAATAAGGTTTTATTCCAAACATATGGCAGGTGCTACAGCCAGTGCATTTCAGGGATTGCATATGATCCCCTTCATCCGGGCTTTAAAATAACAGTACCCACTGGTAGGGACTGAGATTCAGAGTTCAAACTCTGTGTTCTGAACACTCAGCACTAGTTCAGCAGCTGTTAGAAAAACATTTTGTTTTTTGGTGATTTTCAAACTCACATATTACTTTGAAGAACTTGAGTAGGGTTTATTGTGGTAGTGCAAGATATGAAAAGGCAGGTGAGGGATGCAGGATACTCAAAACTCAAAACTAACTCTCTGCCGGTTAGAAGCAAGCTCAGTGGGATTCAATTCTATAGAGAACAAGGTTCTAGTAGTATCTCGGTTACAGATTCCTAGGCAGGATAGCTTAAAACATTTTTTTTATATCTTCTAAGTACCTTATTCCTGCAGCGCTGTTGTGTGGTCATATGATCTTCCTCTGTTCTTTGGCATCTACACGGAAAGATCCTTGGGAGGAGGTTATATTACTCTGCTGATATATGCTCTCTACAGTGTGAGCCTGTGTCTGGCCAGCCCTGATTGGTGCTGTGCCAGTCACAAACCGCTGGGTTGCGCGAGAAAAACTATGGTGTGTCCCAGACTTAACTCTATAGTCAAGTGGGCTGCAAAGATAGGAAAAAGTAGGAAATGAAGAGCTTATAAGTGAACTTAAATATGTGCATGCTCAGTAGAGAACGCCAGCTGATCTACACAGTCTCAGCCTGCAATGGGCACACAGAGAAGATGGGAGGAACAGCTGAGGGCAAGATCAACCAAATATATTTCTCTCTACACAAAATGAATGCTTTAGTAGCTTTGTGAATATGCACACTTTGTTATATAGCATGTAATGAGAATTTTTGATTTTTGTCTAGTTTTAATGACACTTTAACATATCTCACTTATCAGACCCTCAGCTAACTCAGCTGATTGTCCCATTCACTGCTAATGAGATCTGCCAGGCCATTAAGTCCTTCCATAATAGGAAATCATCTGACTCTGATGGCTTTTCGGGTAAATATTATAAACTCTTCAGAGACACCCTTTTGCCTTTTTTATACCAAATATATACAGTTGGCTCATAAGTTTACATACCCTGGCAGAATTTATAATTTCTTGGCCAATTTTTCAGAGAATATGAATGATAACACAAAAATATTTCTTTCACTCATGATTGGTGTTTGGCTGAAGCCATTTATTATCAATCAATTGTGCTTACTTTTTTTAAATCATAATGACAACAGAAACTACCCAAATGACCCTGATCAAAAGTTTACATACCCTGGTGATATTGGCCTGATAACATGCACACAAGTTGACACAAAAGGGTTTGAATGGCTATTAAAGGTAACCATCCTCATCTGTGATCTGTTTGCTTGTAATTAGTGTGTGTATAAAAGGTTGATGAATTTCTACACTCCTGACAGACCCTTGCATCTTTCATCCAGTGCTGCACTGACATTTCTGTTTTCTGAGTTATTGGGAATTGTCAAAGGATCTGCTGGAAAAGGTAGTTGAACTGTATAAAACAGGAAAGGGATATAAAAAGATATCCAAGGAATTGAGAATGCCAATCAGCAGTGTTCAAACTAAATCAAGAAGTGGAAAATGATGGTTTCTGTTGAAACCAAACCACGGTCATGTAGACCAACTAAAATTTCAGCCACAACTACCAGGGAAATTGTTCGGGATGCAAAGAAAAAACACAAATAACTTCAGGTGAAATACAGGACTCTCTAAAAACCATGTGGTTAGGCTGTTTCAAGAGGCACAATAAGGAGGCACTTAAAGAAAGATGGGCTGCATGGTCGAGTCACCAGAAGAAAGCCATTACTACGCAAATGCCACAAAGTATCCCGCTTAATATGCCAAACAGCGCAGAGACAAGCCTCAAACCTTCTGCCACAAAGTAATTTGGAGTGATGAGACCAAAATTGATTTTTTTGGCCACAACCATAAACATGGTGGGAGTGGAGTCAACAAGGCCTATGATGAAAGGTACACCATTCCTACTGTGAAACACAGAGGTGGATCGCTGATGTTTCGGGGGAATGTGTGAGCTACAAAGGCACAGGAAATTTGGCCAAATTTGTTGGCAAGATGAATGTAGTATGTTATCAAAAAATACTGGAGGAACATTTATATTCATCAGCCAGGAAGCTGTGCATGGGACATACTTGGACATTCCAACATGACAATGATCCAAAACACAAGGCCAAGTCGACCGATCATTGGCTAGAGCAGAATAAAATGAAGGTTCTGGAGTGGCTATCTCCTGACCTCAATATCATTGAGCCACTCTGGGGATATATCAAACATGCAGTTCATGCAAGACAGCCCAAGAATTTCCAGGAACTGGAGGCTTTTTGGAGGAATGGGCAGCTTTACTATCTGAGAAGATAAAGAGTCTCATCCACAAATACCACAAAAGACTTCAAGCTGTCAATGATGTTAAAGGGGGCAATACACGGTACTGTATTGGAGTATGTAAACTTTTGATCAGGGTCATTTGGGTACTTTCTGTTGTCATTATGATTTAAAAAGAGAACATACAGTTTGTTGATAAATGGCTCCAGCCAAACACTAACCATGAGTGAAAGAAAAGTTTATGTGTTATCATTAATATTCTCTGAAAAATGGCCAAGAAATCATAAATTCTGTCAGGGTGTGTAAACTTATGAACACAACTGTATCAAGGCTGCAACCTTTGCCTTTCCAGATATCAAGTATAACTTGCCACAAATGTGTGGCAGTGTTGAATTGTAAGTCGGTTAACTTGCTGCCCATTTTCACTGGCAAGTTGTACACTTGCAGAGCACTTGAAGCACAAGTTCTAGTTGGCACTTTTCCAATTTGTAGCAAATTTGCGTGGCAAGTCTATAGCAAGAGCAAAGATGCAGTGGCAAGTCTACAGCAAGAGCTCTGCAAGTCTACAGCATGAAACTTCAGCCACAGTGACCCCTGTGGTGGGATGACTATTGCAAAACATAACTGAACCAGAACTTGCAGCAGACTTGCAGAATGTTTGCAAAGAAAGTTCATCTGGAGTCATGTAATGCGGACTTGCTGCAATTGTGCAACAAACTTGGGAAGCATGGCAAGTCTAGCAGTAGCTTAGCAAGTCATTTTCAAACTTGCAGCTTAATTGCTTGCTATCTGAGTTTATTCCTCTGGAGGTACTCAGAGCTATTATTGCAATACCAAAGCTAGGAAAGGAGCAGGTGTCGCCCTAAACCATCTGACCTATATCACCTTTAAACACTGACCTAAAAATCAATGTGAACATAATTGTTATTTGCCTACTTAGACCTACAATTGATCATACAGAAACAGATAGACTTTACAAAAGGCAAACAGGCCTTTGACTCTACCAGTAAGATACTTACTATAATCAATTATTCTGAGACATACAAAACAACCTCTCTGCTTTCTTTTCTGGATTCCAGAAAGACATTTGAAACAATCCTTTGGGGCTATCTCCCTCAAATATCTCCCTCAAAAGTGGTTTCTTTGACAATATTTTCTTGGCTATCAAGGCCTTACATGTATTAATCCCCATTAGCCCTAGTATATATACTCCTAACATGTTATCCGAACCAGCAAACCATTTGCTATTACAATTGGAACCCAACACGGTTGCCCACTTCCGCGCTACAGGCCTATACTGACCATCGGGACTACCGTGAGTTTCCTGATGGGCCAATGGCTCAGTGGGCCGGCCTTGTGCTCACAGGGGTCTGCGGTGATCTACCCATCAATCACCGACAGTCAGATGATGCCTGATGGGAAGATAGGGATTGAGCATGCAGAGAAGCGCAGGAAGCAGCTTTAATAAGTTCTCTGTCATGTCATGCTGCTCCTCAGCGGCCCCACCCCCCCTCCTCTCTTCTCGTCCATCCCAATTTGCTTGTGACATCACCTGGGATGGACGAGAAGAGAGGAGGGGCCGGGGCCGCCGGGGATCAGCGTGAGAACTTATTACAGCTGCTTTCCGTGCTACTCTGCAAGAAAAAGGCTAGTAAACACTGTGCCCTAATTTGCCCTGATGTGCCCTAATGTGCCCCGATGTGCCCTATGTGCCGTAATGTGCCCCATGTGCCGTAATGTGCCCTGATGTACCCCATGTGTCCTGATGTGCCCTAATGTGCCCTGATGTGCCCTATGTGCACTGATGTGCCCCCATGTGCCCTGTTGTGCCCTAATGTGCCTGATGTGCCCCATGTGCCCTGATGTGTCCTAATGTGCTCCATGTGCCCTGATATGCCCTAATGTGCCCTGATGTGCCCTAATGTGCCCCATGTGCCCTGATGTGCCCTATGGGCCCTGATGTGCCCTAATGTGCCCTATGTGCCCTGATTTGCCCTATGTGTCCCAATGTGCCCTGATGCGCCCTAATGTGCCCTGATGTGCCCTATGTGCCCTGATGTGCTCTAATGTGCTCCATGTGCCCTGATGTGCCCTAATGTGCCCCATGTGCCCCATGTGCCCTAATGTGCTCCATGTGCCCTGATGTGCCGTAATGTGCCCTATCTGCCCTAATGTGCCCTAATGTACCCTGATGTGCCCTAATGTGCCCTGCTGTGCCCTAATGTGTCCCATGTGCCCTGCTGTGCTCTAATGTGCCCTGATGTGTCCTGATGTGCCCTGATGTGCCCTAATGTGCCCTGATGTGCCCCATGTGCCCTGATGTGCCCTAATTTGCCCTGGTGTGCCCTAATGTGCCATAATGTGCCCCATGTGCCCTAATGTGCTCCATGTGCCCTGATGTGCTCCGTGTGCCCTGATGTGACATGTGCCTTGATGTGCTGTACCCTGATGTGCTGTGCCTTGTGCCCTGATGTGCTGTGCCCTGTATTCTGATGTGCTGTACCCTGATGTGATGTGCCCTGATGTGCTGTACCCTGATGAGCTGTGCCCTGATGTGCCCTGTACCATGATGTGCTGTGCCCTGTACCCTGATGTGCTGTGCCCTGTACTCTGATGTGCTGTACCCTGATGTGATGTGCCCTGTACCCTGATGTGCTATGCCCTGATGTGCGCTGTACCCAGATGTGCTGTGCCCTGATGTGCCATGCTCTGTACCCTGATGTGCTGTGCCCTGATGTGCTGTGCTCTGTACCCTGATGTGCTGTGTTCTGTACCCTGATGTGCTGTGTCCTGATGTGCTATGCTCTGTACCCCGATTTGCTGTGCTCTGTAACCTGATGTGCTGTGTCCTGATGTGCTGTGCTCTGTACCCTGATTTGCTGTGCTCTGATGTGCTGTGCACTGTACCCTGATGTGCTGTGCTCTGTACCCTGATGTGCTGTGTTCTGTACCCTGATGTGCTGTGTCCTGATGTGTTATGCTCTGTACCCTGATTTGCTGTGCTCTGTAACCTGATGTGCTGTGTCCTGATGTGCTGTGCTCTGTACCCTGATTTGCTGTGCCCTGATGTGCTGTGCACTGTACCCTGATGTGCTGTGCTCTGTACCCTGATGTGCTGGGACCTTTAACTTTCTAATGGACCCCTTGTGTAGACTACTAGAAGTATTCCTTGGTTGTATTAGTGGTTTTACCTTTAACCACAGATCGCATAGAATCAATCTCCTAGCTGATGAGGTATTGCTTATGCTCATTAGTCTGGCTACTTCCCTTGCACAAGTTAGTACTGTACTTCAACTGTTTAGCACTGTGTCCTATTATAAAAACATAACACCAAATGACACAAAATTCTACATTTTAAATTTAAGAGTTTATCACAAAACCCAACAGATCAACAAAAGTTTTCTTTATCCCTTGAAGATGTCCATTGCACCAGACAAAATGCACGTAGGGTGACGCCAGTGGCATATGCTGTTGTACACCCACTGTTGATCCCTGGTGTGGTGTGTTTTGCCTGTGTTACTCAAACCTTTGTGAGTATATCTATTGTTAATAAATCATGTGGGTTTTAACATACTACTCTATGGTCTTTTGTTCTTTCTCCTACCCATTATTACTTTGAGGTACTGGCTTTGGATAGCCTGTAAAGGACTGTGGAGGCAGTGGAGTCAGTGGTATCTTGAGTGGTGGCCCCCAATAGGATGATTTCAGTTGACCTCTTATCATTTGGAGATCATTACTGTTTGGTAAAGGAACTGAATATGTGTCTGTGAGGTGGTCTGGGATTTTTACATGTGGACTTTCATCATTTTCAAGATTTCACATTTGGACTTTTATATATTTCTCTTTGAAGTTTAGTTATTTGCTATGCACACGTGAATTATATGTTATGGGACTGCTATTTTACCATTTATTTGATGCACATTGTTTATTATGGTTTAATATGATGTAACCTCATTTTTCACACACATATTTTTTAATTGATCACTACAGGGATATTGGTTTTGGCCACATTTTAGAGTAATTCTTTTTTTAATTCCTTTGTCCGCACATTTTTTTCTGTGTTTATATTTTAGTCACCATGTATTGTTTTAAGAAGGTGGGCTTCCTCTATTCATAAGCTAATGAACTTGTTTGATTGGTTTCATGGGAACTTGCAAAACAGGGAGTGATGTTGGCAAGATATGGGAGCAGGGAAAAAGATCTTGAACACAGCCATGCACTGAACACAAAGGAAGTAGTAGTTTTAGGAGAACTCGGAAAAGCAAGGAGGAGCATAGTCCCATATAGTCCTACCCTTTATGAACTCCCAAAGCATATAGCAAAACTAGCTAAATTTTTAAGTCTCCAGGTTGGGCAAATTAGCGGGCTTTAAAATGTTGATCCTCTCAAAGATCTTGTACCTTTTTCAAAATCTCCCTATTCCCCTTTGCCCTTCTTATCTGTGGCAATGATGAAAGGCTACAATGTGCCTCTGGTGGAGTTGTTTCTGATGTAATGCATAAGGTGGCGATCGCTTTGACCAGAAGTGATGTCAATAGCTGGGAGGAGCTGGGGATAGTCAGGTAAATACCAAGTCTCACCAGGGTTGTGCAGGTTTTCAGTATCTCATATGCTGTGTCTCCTCGTGCACTAGGCTTATGCATCCTAGACTTGTTTTTAACATGGTTCACAGAATGCAGCTTTTTCTGTTCTCTTTCTTTTGAGTACTATGCTGAAGCAAAGAAATGAAAGGGTTTCATTTAGGCACCTGTCACATTCCCTGGAAGAGAAACAAGGACATTAATTTGTGTCAGTTGAGGTATTTTGTCGAAAAGTAAGTCTGTCTTTGGGCACTGAATTTAAAAACTGACATGTAATGTGAAAAGGTGGTATGGAGAACACAAATCACAATTATCTACTTTCTGTGTTACTCGTATTTATATTTGCTTTTAGCCAGTTTTTAGTTATTTTGTTGTTTATTTTGTATATGTGAATATATATATATACTGGAGCGGAGCTTTACGAACTACAGCCGTTGCCTTGCCCATATATAGCCCTTTTCCAACATGGCACTGTTATGGAAAAAAGAGTGCATGCTCTGCAAACGCGTTGCCGCCTACTTCCCCACGCCACAGCCAGGAAGTGATGTCACCTCCCCCCTGCAAGTGCATTCCACAGATTAGGAACACCAGAATCCACCGTGATCTGACAGATGACAACGTCCCATGTGGACCCCCCGGATAGCGTTGCTGAGGACTCTCCCACGCAGTATCATGAAATATGTGCCTGTTTTAAGACCAGAGTTGTGAGTAGTTCTTTTTTTTACATTGAATAAAAGTTCTTAACAGCTACACTTAGAAGACGCCTGTGCTTTCTCTTTGTGTTTCCCTCTAGAGCTGCTTCATTGAGCCATATACAGACTTTACACGGACTTTTCACACTAATGTATGGACTCTGTTAATATGAGCCACCTTTTATGTATAAGGCCCCATACACATGGACGTTTCTTAAAAAATAAACAAAACGTCGGGCCCGACGTCAAGGAAAAAAAAAAAACGGCGTTTTTCGGTGTTATGCATCGGCGTTAGTGAGCGTCGGCGTCAATAGGCGTTTTTTTTAAAACAAATCATCCCTCTGCTATTTTTCAACCTAAAAACATTGTCATAAAAAAACGCCGGTTAACGCCGATATGGTGTTATTTGGTTGTTTGTTGGCGTTAGTGAGCGCTTTGCGGCGTAGGCGTCAAAAAACGCCAAAACGTTACAGCCTCAGAACGTGCTGGCCGTGGGTTCTAGTTTCAGCTCACTAACGCCGATGCCATCCACAGCTCAAAAACGTCTGCGTTTTTATGGGGCCATTGACTAACATGGAGAGCTGCAAAAAATGCCAGAAAACGCCGGCGTCTGGTTTAAAAAGAAAAAAAGTCAATTTAATTATCTAGTTTTAACTTATCTAAGTACCTTCTATTGCTCTCATCCCTCTTCAAATCTCTTTGTTTTGCAGCTGTGATCAGACTTCCTTTTAGAGGGTGGCTACATTCATTCTCCATGGTCCCACTTTATGTAGGAGTGTAGCTACACTCTCTTGCTCACTCCCAAGATGGACTAGGCACTATGGGATTTGTAGTGTGCATAGCATAGTGCACACAAACCCAACTAATGTGCACTGCTTACTTCAAGCAAATGGAAGTGAGAGGGGAAATGAGAGCTTTGGAAGCTCGCGGAGGACATTACAAAGAAGCAGAGAAGAACAGGAAGAAACAATTTCATGAAAAACTGATTACAGGGCGATTATGTAGTGGATGTGTATTAAATATATTAAAAATATGGTTTAGCATCATTTTAAAGTGGTGGTAAACTCCTGTTAAAAAATGTCCCCCTGCAGATTAATGTCATAATGTGCTACTATGCACTGCATGCTAGCACATTATCATAGACTTACCTGTACAGCAGATCCCTTCAAAGGTACACTATCACTGCTGACAGGGCTTTCATCTTCACCCTTCCAGGTTCGCGCACTCGGCTGGGCCACAATAACATCACTCTTGAGCATTAGGGTTGACCACAATTGGTCCATAAATTTATGGACAGTCCACAAATTTTAACAAATTATGGCCTGTCTGTAAATGTCCATCTATGGACGGCAGTTGTCCATAAAAATATGGCCTTTGGCCTACTTTGCAACTGTGCATATGCACGTGGCTGTTGACATCATCTGCACTTTTATATGATTCATCCACACAACAGCCAAGACTCAGGAGGACTGGATGGGGAGGTGGGAGAGCCGCCTGCTGGCATCAGGAGTCTCTCGAGGTGGAGGACTGTCTGTCAGTGGCAGTGCCAGACAGCTGGAACTGCATGCTGCTGCAGAGGAGGGGAGGCATGGGCACGGCTGCCAGGCACAGGCAGTGGTGGCTGATTGGTGGTGAGTAGAGTTGAGTGGACACCTGGATGTTCGAGTTCGTCGGGTTCGGAAGAACATCGTGAAACCGTTCGGGTTCAGTACCGAACTCGATCCAAACTTGACCCCGGACACCAAACCCCATTGAAATCAATGGTGACCCGAACTTTTGGGCACAAAAATGGCTGTAAAAAAGTCATGGAAAGAGCTAGAAGGCTGCAAAAGGAAGCAAAATGGGGGTAAGAGTAGGACAAGTGCCGTGCAAACAAATGTGGATAGGGAAATAACTTAAAAACATGTTTTTTTGCTGTAAAATTACTTAGAACCCCCAAACATTATATATTGTTTTTTTTTCTAACACCCTTGAGAATAAAATGGTGGTCATTGCATCATTTTATGTCACACCATATTTGCGCAGCGGTCTTCCAAGGGTGCTTTTTTTAAAATAAATTCAGTTTTTTTAGCTAAAAAATAAGAAAACAGTAAAGTTAGGCCATTTTTTTTCCATATTGTGAAAGATAATGTACGCTGACTAAAATGATACCCAACATGTCATGCTTCAAAATTGCGTCCGCACAAACTTTGCAACTTAAAAATCTCCATTGGCGATGTTTAAAAAATTCTACAGGTTAGCAGTTTTTTGTTACAGAGGTGGTCTAGTGCTATAATTGTTGCTCTCGCTCTAACGATCGCGGCGATACCTCACATGTGTGGTTTTAACACCGTTTTAATATGTGGGCGGGACTTACGAATGCGTTCGCTTCTGCACGCGAGCTCGCGTGGATGGGGCGCATTGGTGACCTCTTCCTCCTCCTCCTCTTCCTCTGCCTTCGCCTTGTGCTTCCACTGAGCCCCCGATGTAATTTGGGAATGTCCTCAGCAGCACGTGTACCAAAGTGCGCTTGTAGTCGCGCATCTTCCTCTCACGCTCCAGTGAGGGAATTAAGGACGGCACATTGTCCATGTACCGGGTATCCAGCAGGGTGGCCACCCAGTAATCAGCACAAGTTCCGCACTTTCTGCACCAGCTCTGACATATCCGGGTAGTTTTTTAGAAATTTTTGCACCACCAAATTCAGCACATGCGCCAGGCAAGGGATGTGCGTCAAACCGGCTAGGCCCAGAGCTGCTACGAGATTTCACCCATTATCGCACACCACCAGGCCGGGCTTGAGGCTCAGTGGCAACAACCACTCATCGGTCTGTTGTTCAATGCCCATCCACAGCTCCTGCGCAGTGTGGGGTTTATCCCGCAAACATATCGGTTTTAAAACAGCCTGCTGTCTTTTACCCCTGGATGTGCTGAAGTTGGTGGTGAAGGTGTTATGCTGACCGGATGAGGACGTGGTAGAGGAGAAGGAAGCGGAGTAGGAGGAGGAGGCCACAGGAGGCAAAGAGAAGTGCCCTGCAATCCTAGCCGCCTCAGGCCCATCCGCCACTACATTTGCCCGGTGTGCAGTTAGCGAGATATAGCGTCCCTGTCCGTGCTTACTGGTCCACGTATCAGTGGTTATGTGGACCTTGCCACAGATGGTGTTGCGCAGTGCACACTTGATCTCGTCCTCGACTTGTTTGTGCAGGGAAGGGATGGCTCGCCTGGAAAAGTAGTGGCAGCTGGGAACCACGTATTGGGGGACAGCCACCGCCATCAGGTTTTTAAGACTGTCCGCGTCCACCAGATGGAATGACAGCATTTCAAAGGCCAGGAATTTTGAAATGCTGGCATTCAGGGCCAGGGATCGCGGGTGGTTAGGGGGGTACTTCCTCTTTCTCTCCAGTGTTTGGGAGATGGAGAGCTGTAAGCTTCCATGGGACCGTGTGGAAATGCTTGGGGACGGTGGCGGACATGGTGGCGTTGCTGTCACATCGTCTGTTTGCTGGATGGCAGGTGACATTTACACTGTAGAGGTGGAGGAAGAGGCAGAGGCAGCAGCAGAAGAGGAAGCAGGAGGGGCCGAGACCTTTCTTGGATTTTGAGGTACTTATTCCACTGCAGCAAGTGCTTTGCATTTAGATACCTGGTCATGGAGGTTGTGCTCAGGTTTAGAACATTTGCACCTCGCTTCGGACTCTCATTGCACAGTGTGCAAACCACTTGTGTCTTGTAGTCAGCACATTGTCTTAAGAACTGCCACGCCAGGGAACGCCTTTGAGGTGCCTTTGGTGTGCTAGGTCCCTGGGTGCGGTGGGTAGTACGAATCAAATGAAGAGGACCGCACTTCAAGAATCCAAGGCAAAAACTGTAGATTTATTGTGAACCCATAGTACAGTTAGGCAGACAGAACAACAGGCTGTGAAGGGGTTAACGCGTTTTCGCGGACTTGAGGTCTGAACTTGGATTAGCGGCTCTCTGGACCTGCACCTGAATACCTTGGCTTTCGTTGATGTAGCGCACCTGAGCGGGCCAGCCTTCCCTCCTGTGGTGGGTAGTAGCAGGCCTACTGTCTAGGGGATGTTCGCTCCGCAACCTGCTTCCTCTTTTGCTGTACTGGTGCCTCTGTGTGACCACCACCTCTTCCTCCAAACTGCACATGTCACTCGCACGAGCTTCATTCCATGTGGGGTCTAGGACCTCATCATCCTCCACATCATCTTCCACCCACCCTTCACCACTGCCCTCCTTGTCAGTCTGCACACTGAGGAAAGCCGCAGCAGTTGGCACCTGTGTTTCCTCATCATCATCACAGACGTGCTGCAGTGGTGTTTCCATGTCCTCATCCTGAACCAGAAGTGGTTGGGCATCAGTGCACTCAATGTCTTCCACTTCTGGGCCAAGGCTATGTGGATGGCCCACGGAAAGCACAGCAGCAGAGTCATCAAAAAGCATAAGACTGCTGCATGACTTGGGGCTCAGACTGCTTGGCTGATTTACAAGGGGCTGAGGTGAAAGACAGATGGCCATGGGGTTCAGGTGCCCATCAAGGGACCGGGTGGGAGACAATGTGAAGGAACTGGAGGCATTGTCAGCCACCCAATCTACTATCGTCTGTACTTGTTCTGGCCTCACCATTTGTTGAGCGGCATGCGGGCCTACCATATAGCGTTGAAGGTCCTGTCAGCTACCTGAGGAAGGTGTTTCACTTGTGCGTGTAGCTGGCAAAGATCGACCACATCCTCTACTTGCAACAGGAGCTTCAGCCACATTACCAACACCAGCAGCACCAGAAGCACCACGACCACCACCACATCCCTTATTTGATGCTCTCCTCATTCTGGACACAAATGTACTATGTAGCACTATTTATTAATCCAAAAAAAGAAATGAATAATAAATTATTATTCTTATTTTTTTTAACAAAAGAAAATTGTAGATGCACTTTTTATTTTTGTGCAAGAAATGCACCGCTCAAACCAGCAGCAGGAACCTCTCCCTACACCAGTATGAGATGATTTTAGAACGATAATCTGTCTTTCACAGCACTGACATGAACCTGTCCCTACTGCAGTATGATATGATTTTAGAACGATAAACTCTCCCTCAAAGCACCAACAGGAACCTGGCCCTAATGCAGTAGTAGTTGTTTTTAGAACGATAAACTCTCCCTCAGAGCACCTACCGGAACCTCGCCCTATTGCAGTAGTAGTTGTTTTTAGAACGAAAAACTCTCCCTCAAAGCACCAACAGGAACCTGGCCCTCAGGAACAAGGCCCTAATGCAGTAGTTGTTGTTTTTAGAACAATAAACTCTCCCTCAGAGCACCAACCGGAACCTGGCCCTATTGCAGTAGTAGTTGTTTTTAGAAAGAAAAACTCTCCCTCAAAGCACCAACAGGAACCTGGCCCTAATACAGTTGTAGTTGTTTTTAGAACGATAAACTCTCCCTCAGAGCACCAACCGGAACTTGGCCCTATTGCAGTAGTAGTTGTTTTTAGAACGATAAACTCTCCCTCAAAGCACAAACAGGAACAAGGCCCTAATGCAGTAGTAGTTGTTTTTAGAACGATAAACTCTCCCTCAGAGCACCAACTGGAACCTGGCCCTAATGCAGTAGTAGTTGTTTTTAGAACGATAATCTTTTCCTCAAAGCACCAACAGGAACCTGGCCCTATTGCAGTAGTAGTTGTTTTTAGAACAATAAACTCTCCCTCAAAGAACCAACAGGAACAAGGCCCTATTGCAGTAGTAGTTGTTTTTGGAAGGATATACTCTCCCTCAGAGCACCAACAGGAACCTGGCCCTAATGCAGTTGTAGTTGTTTTTAGAATGATAAACTGTCCCTCAGAGCACCAACAGGAACCTGGCCCTAATGCAGTTGTAGTTGTTTTTAGAATGATAAACTGTCCCTCAGAGCACAAACAGGAACCTGGCCCTAATGCAATTGTAGTTGCTTTTAGAACTATAAATTCTCCCTCAAGGCACCAACAGGAACCTGGCCCTAATGCAGTAGTAGTTGTTTTTAGAGCGATAAGCTCTCTCTCAGACCACAAACAGGAACCTGGCCCTAATGCAGTTGTAGTTGTTTTTAGAACGATAAACTGTCCCTCAGAGCACAAACAGGAACTTGACCCTAATACAATAGTAGTTGTTTTTAGAATGATAAACTGTCCCTCAGAGCACCAACAGGAACATGGCCCTAATGCAGCTGTAATTGTTTTTAGAACGATAAACTGTCCCTCAGAGCACAAACAGGAACCTGGCCCTAATGCAGATGTAGTTGTTTTTAGAACAATAAACTGTCCCTCAGAGCACCAACAGGAACCTGGCCCTAATGCAATTGTAGTTGTTTTTAGAACGATAAACTCTCTCTCAGACCACAAACAGGAACCTGGCCCTAATGCAGTTGTAGTTGAGGTGTTTTTAGAACGATAAACTGTCCCTCAGAGCACAAACAGGAACCTGGCCCTAATGCAATTGTAGTTGTTTTTAGAACGATAAATTCTCCCTCAAGGCACCAACAGGAACCTGGCCCTAATGCAGTTGTAGTTGTTTTTAGAATGATAAACTGTCCCTCAGAGCACCAACAGGAACCTGGCCCTAATGCAGTTGTAATTGTTTTTAGAACGATAAACTCTCCCTCAGAGCACAAACAGGAACCTGGCCCAAATGCAGTTGTAGTTGTTTTTAGAACAATAAACTGTCCCTCAGAGCACCAACAGGAACCTGGCCCTAATGCAATTGTAGTTGTTTTTAGAGCGATAAACTCTCTCTCAGACCACAAACAGGAACCTGGCCCTAATGCAGTTGTAGTTGAGGTGTTTTTAGAACGATAAACTGTCCCTCAGAGCACAAACAGGAACCTGGCCCTAATGCAATTGTAGTTGTTTTTAGAACGATAAATTCTCTCTCAGAGCACAAACAGGAACCTGGCCCTAATGCAGTTGTAGTTGTTTTTAGAACGATAAACTGTCCATCAGAGCATAAACAGGAACCTGGCCCTAATGCAGTTGTAGTTGTTTTTAGAACGATAAACTGTCCCTCAGAGCACAAACGGGAACCTGGCCCTAATGCAATTGTAGTTGTTTTTAGAACGATAAATTCTCCCTCAAGGCACCAACAGGAACCTGGCCCTAATGCAGTAGTAGTTGTTTTTAGAGCGATAAGCTCTCTCTCAGACCACAAACAGGAACCTGGCCCTAATGCAGTAGTAGTTGTTTTTAGAGCGATAAGCTCTCTCTCAGACCACAAACAGGAACCTGGCCCTAATGCAGTTGTAGTTGTTTTTAGAACGATAAACTGTCCCTCAGAGCACAAACAGGAACCTGGCCCTAATACAGTAGTAGTTTTTTTTAGAACGATAAACTCTCCCTCAGAGCACCAACCGGAACTTGGCCCTATTGCAGTTGTAGTTGTTTTTAGAATGATAAACTCTCCCTCAAAGCACCAACAGGAACAAGGCCCTAATGCAGTAGTAGTTGTTTTTAGAACGATAAACTCTCCCTCAGAGCACCAACCGGAACCTGGCCCTAATGCAGTAGTAGTTGTTTTTAGAACGATAAACTGTCCCTCAGAGCACAAACAGGAACCTGGCCCTAATGCAGTTGTAGTTGTTTTTAGAACGATAAACTGTCCATCAGAGCACAAACAGGAACCTGGCCCTAATGCAGTTGTAGTTGTTTTTAGAACGATTAACTATCCCTCAGACCACAAACAGGAACCTGGCCCTAATGCAGTTGTAGTTGTTTTTAGAATGATAAACGGTCCCTCAGAGCACAAACAGGAACCTGACCCTAATGCAATTGTAGTTGTTTTTAGAACGATAAATTCTCCCTCAAGGCACCAACAGGAACCTGGCCCTAATGCAGTAGTAGTTGTTTTTAGAGCGATAAGCTCTCTATCAGACCACAAACAGGAACCTGGCCCTAATGCAGTTGTAGTTGTTTTTAGAGCGATAAGCTCTCTCTCAGACCACAAACAGGAACCTGGCCCTAATGCAGTTGTAGTTGTTTTTAGAACGATAAACTCTCCCTCAGAGCACCAACCAGAACCTGGCCCTAATGCAGTAGTAGTTGTTTTTAGAACAATAATCTTTCCCTCAAAGCACCAACAGGAACCTGGCCCTATTGCAGTAGTAGTTGTTTTTAGAACAATAAACTCTCCTTCAAAGAAGCAACAGGAACAAGGCCCTATTGCAGTAGTAGTTGTTTTTGGAAGGATATACTCTCCCTCAGAGCACAAACAGGAACCTGGCCCTAATGCAGTTGTAGTTGTTTTTAGAATGATAAACTGTCCCTCAGAGCACCAACAGGAACCTGGCCCTAATGCAGTTGTAATTGTTTTTAGAAAGATAAACTGTCCCTCAGAGCACAAACAGGAACCTGGCCCTAATGCAGTTGTAGTTGTTTTTAGAACAATAAACTGTCCCTCAGAGCACCAACAGGAACCTGGCCCTAATGCAATTGTAGTTGTTTTTAGAGCGATAAACTCTCTCTCAGACCACAAACAGGAACGTGGCCCTAATGCAGTTGTAGTTGTTTTTAGAACGATAAACTGTCCCTCAGAGCACAAACAGGAACCTGGCCCTAATGCAATTGTAGTTGTTTTTAGAATGATAAATTCTCCCTCAAGGCACCAACAGGAACCTGGCCCTAATGCAGTAGTAGTTGTTTTTAGAGCGATAAGCTCTCTCTCAGACCACAAACAGGAACCTGGCCCTAATGCAGTTGTAGTTGTTTTTAGAACGATAAACTGTCCCTCAGAGCACAAACAGGAACCTGGCCCTAATGCAGTTGTAGTTGTTTTTAGAACGATAAACTGTCCATCAGAGCACAAACAGGAACCTGGCCCTAATGCAGTTGTAGTTGTTTTTAGAACAATAAACTCTCCCTCAGAGCACCCACAGGAACGTTTCCCTAATGCACTATAAGATGGTTCTGAACGCTAATGTGTCCCTCACAGGACTGCAATGAAGGTCTATCTAATGCAGTCTGAGATGGTTGTGAATGCTAATCTTTCCCTCACAGCAGCGGCATGAAGCTCTCCCTATTCTAGTCTGAGACGATCTGACACGCGGTGCTACGTGACTCCAGCCCCATATAGAGGCTGGGTCACATGATGCACTGGTCAATTACAGCCATGCCATTAGTAGGCATGGCTGTGATGGTTTCTTAGGGCAAACTAGTGAAAAGCTTGTTGATTGGCTGCCCAGCAGCTATAGAAAAGGCGCCAAAAATACCCGAATACCAAACCCGATCCCGGACTTTTTTTTTAATGTCCGGGATCGGGTTCGGTATGATCCAGAATTTTACAGTCCGGGTTCGCTCAACTCTACATACTAATTGTTTGGAATGGATCAATGGAATTGCTCCATCAGTGTATTAAGGCCATGAACACAAATACAGGGAATCTGTACCACGACATTTAGCCCAGATACAATAAACTTTTTGGATGTTTCCATAAAAAAGGCACAAGATGGGACACTTACTAGTGCATTATATCATAAAGCCACAGAGCTACCCACAATGCACTGCATGCTCGACAATGCATTCTATGCCCTGATTGGGCAAATCATCGCAGGCGGAGCTTTTTTTTCTTTTTTTAGGTCTGGCAGTGGCAGTGGCGGTGGTTGGGCATTATTGGCAATGGATCTACATCGGAGGACATTGCTTTTTTTTATTTTTAATAAAGGAATTTTCAAAACTGCCTCCTGTCTTTGTTTTTGACTTTTTTTGGTGAATGGGTAGGGGTACAATGTACTTATTCACATAGGGAAGGGACTCTTAGGGCTTAGATGATCTGAGGGCCCCCTTGTTAAATGGGCTTCCAGATTCCAATAAGCCCCCTGCCTGCAGACCCCCACAACCACAGCCCAGGGTTGTCGGGAAGAGGCTCTTGTCCCTCTTGTCCCCATCAACATTTTTTTTTAAATTTTGGCATGGGGTTCCCCTTAACTGGTTCCGTACCGGCTCGCGTATATTTACTGCTGCAGTGTGGCTCTATTCCGCAAATCGTCGTCTATAAACTGCGATCGCGGGCACAGCCAGGGGACGCACGGGTGCCCCCAGCGTGGTCACAGTGGTCCAATTCGCTAGAGGACCGTTCACTCTACAGGAATAGACCAATGATTTTTGGTCTGTTCCTGTTGATCGGTCCTAGGGAATGGGATGCCTCCTCTGTCTGTGGAATGTAAACACACACAGGGGAAGTGATGTCATCTCCCCTCTCTGCGTCCTTTTCCGTTGCAGAGAGGAGAGAGAGACATCAAAACGTGAGTTTCACCAAAACTACACTAACACCAGCACACATAGGCACACTTTTAACCATTTGATCACCCACTGATCACCCCCCCATTTAACCCCTTCACTCCTGTCACCCCCTGTCACTGTGTCATTGAGTGCAGCAATCAGATCGTTCATTGATCACTGTACTTGTAACCCTTGTGACACTAATCAGTGTTAGGGTAGGTAGTATTAGGCCTAGGTATGTGTAACACTTGGTGACGTGGCGAGTCCCATAAGTACAGTTCAAGCTGGTGTGGCTAGCACAAGTAGTCTCCCACAGCCACAAAGAAGACAAACACAGGCCCGCAGAGCCTATAGTGCCCTTCCTGCCACTTTTGCAAACCCTGATTGGCAACCCACCACTGATGCAGCGCCCGTACTTCCCCCATTCACTGGCCAACCTGGAATTCAGATGAATACAGTTAACTTTAGGTCCATTGATTTTTATTCGCTGTTTTTCACCGAAGATCTCTATAAATCTATTGTGGACCAAAGCAATTTATATGCTGGTCAATGCATTGCCGCTAATCCCCATTTGTCACTTACCAAAGATTTGAAACCAATTATGGTTTCCGAATTTAAGATGTTTCTGGGCCTTACCCTCAACATGGGCATACATAAAGAACCTGAATTGTGGTTATATTGGTCCACTGACTCATCTAATCACCGGGGCTTCCCCCAATGGCTGGTAGAATCCCGACTTAGATGGGGGAGAGAGCCTGCTTGAGAAGTACTTTATTTAGTAATTTGCTCGTGGTGAAGTGGAGGGATACAAAGAATATTTTCGTTCTTTCCTCCCTTCACGCAGACACAGCTGTCCAAATTACAATGGCGACTGGTGTTGTGGAGAAACCTCTTTGTGTCCACGATTATAACCAAAATATGGGAGGGGTGGACCTCAATGACCAGTTATTGGCGCCGTAGTTAATTGCCTGTAAGTCCAGACGCTGGTACAAAAAAGTGTCTGTTTACTTATTCCAATTGGCTATGCTGAACGCTTATGTGCTATACAAAGCGTCAGGATGGGCTGTATCTCTCCTTCAATTCCAGAAAGAGATCATCAGAGCCCTGCTGTATCCAGCTGGATCTGCACCCCATGTTCCCAATCCAAATGCAGTGAGCCGGCTGCATGGACGGCATTTTCCACAAGCCCCCCAAAAAAGATGTTGTGTCTGCTGACGATGCGGATACAGGTGTGACACCCGTTATTATTATCCTGTTTTGACCAGCCTGGTCTCTGCATCGGTGACTGTTTCGAGCGCTACCATACACTAGTTGAGTATTAGAGTAGGGAACAGCACTACACAGAAATAGGGCACATGTTCACAGGGTCTCCAAAGATGTCACTGCATTTTTAGAGACCTTAAACTTTACTGTTATATAAAAAAATAAAAAAAAGCGTACCAAAAAAACAAAAAATAATAAAAAAAAGGTATAAAAGCCAAAAAAAATACAAAATAATAAAAGCAAAAAACAATTGTACGTTTCTTGTTTTTCTATCTCTATTTTCTCTCTATGTTTTGTTGCTGTTTATTATCATGGGGTTTTTTTTGCAGGTATGTAATGTTTTCATAATGTTTTCCTGTAACGTTTAATTATTTTTTCTTCTTAGCAGGAATGTTATTTTTTATATGTTACTGTGTTTTACCAACCTTTATGCGGCGCTGATTTATTTAGGGTGACAGCAACAGCGTTTGCTCCCACCATATATAAAGCAGTGACTCCAGTGCTGTTGGAGGTGATTTCATCACCACAGTTAAAAAAAGAGCATACAGTATCTCACAAAAGTGAGTACACCCCTCACATTTTGTAAATATTTTATTATATCTTTTCATGTGACAACACTGAAGAAATGACACTTTGCTACAATGTAAAGTAGTGAGTGTACAGCTTGTATAACAGTGTAAATTTGCTGTCCCCTCAAAATAACTCAACACACAGCCAATAATATCTAAATCACTGGCAACAAAATTGAGTACACCCCTAAGTGAAATTGTCAAAATTGGGCCCAAAGTTTCAATATTTTGTGTGGCCACCATTATTTTCCAGTACTGCCTTAGCCTTATGGAGTTCACCAGAGCTTCACAGGTTGCCAATGGAGTCCTCTTCCACTCCACCATGACAACATCATGGAGCTGGTGGATGTTAGAGACCTTGCACTCCTTCAACCTCATTTGAGGATGTCCCACAGATGCGCAATAAGGTTTAGGTCTGGAGACATGCTTAGCCAGTCCATCAACTTTACCCTCAGCTTCTTTAGCAAGGCAGTGGTCATCTTGGAGGCATGTTTGGGGTTATTATCATGTTGGAATGCTGCCCTGCGGCCCATTCTCTGAAGGGAGGGGATCATGCTCTGCTTCGGTATATCACAGTACATGTTGGCATTCATGGTTCCCTCAATGAATTGTAGTTCCCCAGTGCCGGCAGCACTCATGCAGCATCAGACCATGACACTCCCACCAACATGCTTGACTGTAGGCAAGACACCCTTGTCTTTGTACTCCTCACCTGGTTGCCGCCACACATGCTTGACACCATCTGAACCAAATAAGTTTATATTGGTCTCATTGGACCACAGGACATGCTTCCAGTAATCCATATCCTTCGTCTACTTGTCTTCAGCAAAGTTTGTGGGCTTTCTTGTACATCCTTTTTAGAAGAGGCCTCCTTATGGGATGACAGCCATGCAGACCAATTCAATGCAGTGTGCGGCGTATGGTCTGTGTACTGATAGGCTGACCCCTCACCCTTTCAACCTCTGCAGCAATGCTAACAGCACTCATACGTCTATTTCCCAAAGACAACCTCTGGATATGATGCTGAGCACGTGCACTCAACTTCTTTGGTCGACTATGGCGAGGCCTGTTCTGAGTGGAACCCGTCCAGATAAACCGCTGTATGGTCTTGGCCACCGTGCTGCAGCTCAGTTTCAGGGTCTTCTTAAAGCCTAGGCCACCTTTATGTAGAGCAACAATTCTTTTTTTTCACATCCTCAGAGAGTTCTTTGCCATGAGGTGCCATCTTAAACTTCCAGTGACCAGTATGAGACAGTGAGAGCGATAACACCAAATTTAAAACACCTGCTCCCCATTCACACCTGAGACCTTGTAACACTAACGAGTCACATGACATGAGAGAAAATAGCTAATTGGGCCCAATTTGGACATTTTCACTTAGGAGTGTACTCACTTTTGTTGCCAGTGGTTTAGACATTAATGGCTGTGTGTTGAGTTATTTTGAGGGGACAGCAAATTTGCACTGTTATACAAGCTGTACAGTCACTACCTTACATCATAGCAAAGTGTAATTTCTTCAGTGTTGTCGCATGAAAAGATATAATAAAATATTTACAAAAATCTGAGGGGTGTACTCACTTTTGTGAGATACTGTATATATCGGAGCATAGGGGCAGGGGTGGAAATTGGGGCGGATTGCCCCTGTGCTCCAGTATATATTTTTAAAAGAGGGCTATGCCCACCATTAGAAGTGGGTGGATGAAGGGAGGTTTTCTAATGGTGGGCATACCCACCGTTTGATTTTTTTTTCATTTAACCCACAGGCTAAATTAAAAAAAGAACATTACAAAATATGCCCAACAAGGACCAGTGACACATTAGTATGTTGCTGGTGTTAGAGTGGTTATACTGGAATGATGCCTGCAGGTATAGGTATCATCTAGGTATCGTTCTCCTCAGCCAGCGGTCGGCTTTCATGCAATGCTAATTAGCTGCTAGATTGCTTTTAAAGCAGTTTAAGGGAATGCCCCCCCCCCCCCCCTCCAGCCGTCTTCCATGGTTTTCTTGGGCTCTCCTGTCCCACCAGGGAACCCGAGAATGCAGCCAGTAGTTGTGACAGCTGACCACAGAGCTGATTGAAGACTAGAATGGCTCTAATCATCTCTATGGCCCGAGATACCGGAGGCTACGAGCATATCATGACTTCGGTTTCGCCGGATATAAACCGCGCCATTGGGAAATTGGGGAAGCATCTTACCACACCGATTTTAGTGTGGTCAGATGCTTTAAGGGCTGAGGAGAGATCTAGAGTCCGAATTAAAAAAAAAGGGGGTGCACTACAACTTTTTTAACATAGAGGATATTTAAATTTCCTGTGATAACAATAAAAATAAAAGAAAAAGCAAAATGAATAATTAAAAAAAAAAATGCACCCCCCCCATGCACGCGCACAAAGGTGAAAGCAAGCCTCAGTCTTGTGTCATATGTAAACAGAAATTGCACCATGAATGTGAGGTATCACCACGAACATCAGATCAAGGGCAGTAATTCTAGCAGTAGTCCTCCGCTGCAGATCTAAAGCGGTAACCTGTAAAGGCTTTTAAAGGCTTTTAAAAGATGTATATAGTTTGTCGCTGATGTGCAGGTATGCATTATTTTTAAAGCATGTCATGTTTGGTGTCTAAGTACTCAGCATGAGATCATATTTTATATTTCATCAAATATTTTGGCAATATAGTGTGTTTTTTGCATTAAAATTAAAAAAAGTGTTTTATTTCCACAAAAATTGCGTTTGAAACATCGTGGAAATACTTTGTGGAAAAAAAAAATCAACACCCAACATTGTAATCTGTAGGGTCTCTGCTTTAAAAAATATAAAATGTTTGGGGGATCAAAGTAATTTTCTAGCAAGAAAAAAATATTTCATTGTGAACAAAAAGTGTCAGAAAAGACTTGCAGGGTGATGTGTTGAATAGGATTCTAATGTTGGGCATAAAGTGCCAGGACAGTTCAAACCCCCACCAAATGACCATTTTGGAAAGTAGACACCCCAAGCTATTTGCTGAGAGGCAAGTTGATTCCCTGGAAAATTTTATATTTTTTGTCGCAAGTGCTTGAAAAATGACAAGAAAAAAAAAATTACACAAAGTTCTCACTGAAATGATATATTGCTCACACATGCCATGGGTATAAGTGGAATTACACCCCAAAATACATTCTGCTGCTTTTCCTGAGTACAGGAATATCCCATGTGTGAGACTTTTTGGGAGCATAGCCGCGTACAGAACCCCACAAACCAATCACCGCCTTCAGGCTTTCTAAGGGCATAAATGGTGATTTTACTCCTCAGTACCTATCACAGTTTGGAGGCCCTAAAATGTCAGAAAGGTAGCACAAAATCCCCCAAATGACCCCATTTTGGAAAGTAGACACCCGAAGGTATTTGCTAAGAGGCATGGTGCATATTTTGCAGCTCTCATTTGGTTTGGAAAGTGAAGAAATAAACAGAATTTTTTTTTCCAAATTCCAAAACTTTGTGACAAAAAGCGAGACCTGCAAAATACTCAACATGCCTCTCAGCACATAGCTTGGAGTGTCTACTTTCCAAACTGGAGTCATTTGGGTGGGGGGGGGTAGTGCTATCTGGGCATTACATGGCCTCCGAAACTGTGATAGGGAGTGAGGAGTAGAATCACCAGTTTATGCCCTTAGAAAGCATGAAGGCGATGATTGGTTTTCGGGGTCCCGTACTTGGCTAGGCTGCCAAAAAGTCTCACATATGTGGTATCTCCATATTCAGAAGAAGCAGCAGAATGTATTTTGGGGTGTAATTTCACATATACCCATGGCATGTTTGAGCAACATATCATTTAGTGACAACTTTGTGAAAAAAAATTGTCATTTCACTGAAACTTGTGGCAAAATATAAAATATTCCATGGACTCAACATGCCTCTCAGCAAATAGCTCGAGGTGTCTACTTTCCAAAATGGGGTCATTTGGGGGGGGTTTTGCTAACTTGGCATTTCATGGCCTCTGCAATTGATATAGGTAGTATGGGGTGAAGGCATACATTTTTGCCCTTAGAAATCCTGAAGGCGGTGATTGGTTTTCGGGGTCCTGTACGTGGATAGGCTCCCAAAAAGTCTCACACATGGGGTATCCCCGTACTCAGGAGAAGCAGCAGAATGTATTTTGGGGTGTAATTCCACATATACCCATGCCATGTGTGAGCAATATATCATTTCAAGGACAACTTTGTGTAATTTTTTTTTGTCATTTTTCAATCACTTGCGACAAAAAAATAAAATATTCTGCGGACTCAACATTCCTCTCAGCAAATAGCTTGGGGTGTCTGCTTTCCAAAATGGGGCTATTTGTTTTGTTTTTTTGCTATCTGGGTATTTCATGGCCTCCGCAACTGTTATAGGCAGTGAAGGGTAAAGGCATATATTTTTGCCCTTAGAAATTCTAAAGGCAGTGATTGGTTTTTGGGGTCCGTATGGGGATAGGCTCCCAAAAAGTCTCACACATGGGGTATCCCTGCACTCAGGAGAAGCAGCAGAATGTATTTTGGGGTGTAATTCCACATATACCCATGCCATGTGTGAGCAATATATCATTTAGTGACAACTTTGTGTAATTTTTTTTTTTTGGTCATTTTTCAATCACTTGTGACAAAAAAAATAAAATATTCAATGGGCTCAACATGCCTCTCAGCTAATTCCTTGGGTGTCTACTTTCCAAAATGGGGTCATTTGGGGGGGGGGGGTTGTATTGCCTTTCTATTATAGCACCTCAGAAAATAAGATAGGCAGTCATAAAATAACAGCTGCGTAAATTCCAGAATATGTACCCTAGTTTGTAGACGCTATAACTTTTGCAGAAACCAGTAAATATACGCCAATTTACTTTTTTTTACCTGAGGCATGTGACTGAATGTATTTTGGCAAATATTTATGACTAAAATTTAGTTTATTGTATTTTTCCAATAACAAAAAGTAGAAAATATTTTTTTCAAAATTTTCATTTTTTTTTCATTTATATCGCAAAAAATAAAAAGCGCAGACGTGAACAAATACCACCAAAAGAAAGCTCTATTTGTGGGAAAAAAAGGACGCAAGTTTCGTTTGTGTACAGCATTGCATGACTGTGCAATTACCAGTTAAAGCAGCATAGTGCCAAATTGAAAAGAGGGCTCTGGTCCTACAGTGGGAAATCCTTCCGGGGTTGAAGTGGTTAAAATCCATACCAGACCCAAAGGGCCTGGTAAGGATTGGAGGGACCCTACACGGTTTTTTTTTTTAACATTTTTCTATTGCCAACAATGGTATTGTATTGCAATTTAAATGTCATTTTCTTTTCTGTATAAATGTCAGTTTTACTGCAGCAGGTTTTATACATGGTACAGATGTGCCACTTTACAGGCAAACTGATTTTTCAAATTCAGATCCCATAGACTTCAATGGGGTTCGGGTCTGAATTTTTGAAATGTTTGAGATTTCTGGTGTGAATTGAACAGGGGGGTTTTGGCCCATCTCTACCTTCTGTACATTCTGTCAATCATAACTCCGCCGCCACCGGGAGACCCGAAAAAAGAGAAATAAAAAGCTCCGCCCATGACGGAGGCTAACCACCCACTGCAGGCTCCACCGATTGACACTTCTTATATAAGCAAGGGATGGGGCCACCTGGTGACGTCACCTGGTGGCACCGTCCCTTGTGACATCATCGACCAAAAATGCACCAGTCGGTGATGTCACATGGGGCAGTGCCACCACAGTTTTTTTAAACATTTTTGTATTGCCAGCAATGGTATTGTATTGTTAGCAATTTAAATGTCTTTTTTTTTTCTTTATGAGTCCCAGTTTTGCTGCAGCGGGTTTTATACAAGATACAGATGTGTCACTTTACAGGCAGACTAAGGGGAACCCCCCAGTCACTATATTTAAAGGAATTTTTCATTGTTATCATTTCACTTTAAGCATCATTAAAATCATTGGTCCTGTAAAAACAATCCTTTTTTAAAAAAATGTTTGCATTGATACATGACCCCCAGGGCCGTACCCGAGCCCCCATACCTTTTTTATGGCCAATAACTTGCATATAAGCCTTCAAAATGGGAACTTATAATTTTTCAAATTCGGGTCCCATAGACTTCAATGGGGTTCGGGGTCTGGATCCAAACATTAGCGATGCTTGAGAGTTCTGGTGCAAACCGAAAAGGGGGGTGTTTGGCCCATTGCTAACGTCTGCTAGTTGCATGTCTCCTGTCTATCAGACTGTGCCACACCTTTACCTTCCTTTGCGGTTTTTCTCTCCTTCCCTTGTCTATCCCATGTTACAGCAGTGCCTGTAAATGTATGAGCTTTGTTAGCAACCAGTGCTGCTACACTGAACATCAATATTGATCTGTATGACTTAATGTGCATTTAGTTCAGCCCCTGTCTGCGTGTTTGCCCGTTGTTTGATCCTGTCCTGGCAACCTTTCACCTACTTTCTTGTTGTCTGAGTGTCCATTTGCTATCCCTACCTCTGTGGTATAACTGGCTCTCTGTCTATATTGCTGTTTGGGCCCTGGCATTGACCTGTTTGCCTGGCACTGCTTGGTGAGCTTTATCTTGGTTACGTTTCCTGTCTCAGCTTCCACTTCACTGTTTGTTCTGTCTCGTCTTAAGAGGCACTGCATGCCTCTTGCCTCATTCATAGTTTCTCAGTCTGTTTCCCTATGTTATCCTATTCATGCATCATTAGTTTGCCTTTCATCACAGTTAACTCCTCAAGTATCTTTTACTGTATGTCTTCTTTTGTTCTGTTTCCAGCCTTATGCTGGCCGTACACCTGTAAAATTTCATTTGAACATTTGAGGAGAAAGTGTAAAGATCACTCATCCAACCATTGAATGATGCCTTTATGGACTTAACTATTTTGAACAAGTTTTCATTTGAGTACCATGTCAATGCTTTTAATTTTTGCAGGAGTGAATGGCCTTTCTTACTACATTTGCATAAGACTAGTTACATTTTTTTGGCTTGGAGCCAGTTTAATGCTTAGAAATTAGTTTGTTCCCATTAAGTTTGACAAAAAACTTTGATTCTTTTGCTCACTGTGGTCGAAACTGATTGTCAAACTGCCCCCTTTAATGATAATCAAACATTCTAAAAAGGTCATTTTTTAAATTAAATTCTACACAGGGCTGGTGCAAGGATTTTTGACACCCTAGGCGAAACCTCATTTTGCAAACCCCATTGGCTCCACCCCTGACTCCACCCCCTTTGCCCTGCCTATGTGACAGGAGGCGGCGCTATACAGGAAGCATCGGCTCTGCTTCCTCTAGTGCTGGCTCCAGTGCTGTGCTGCGCCTCTAATTACATTACCAGTTGTACAGAGCAGCTGCCTGAGACTGAGTTAGTTACAGGCTGCAGCCTGCAGAGCATGCAGACGTGGAGGGAAACCAGTGGCCAGGTGCCCCTAGACAGCAGCGCACCCTATGCGGCTGCCTAGTTTGCCTAGTGGTAGCACCGGCCCTGATTCTACAGGTGTGATGCGAGTGTCAGCCTGTCTCTTTGTACACTGTCTGTCAAGCCTGAGCTAATCCATGTGTGTCCCTTTTCTGGTAAACCTTGGACTGTGGTACTCTCAGATGTCAAAGGAAAAAGAAGCAGAATACTGATTAGTAAGACAGGGAGATGACCTTGTACTATCCTACACTGGCATTTTCCTTCAAAAGTGGGTATTTCTAGATTGGGTGCCAGTTCTGCCTTGCATATTCCTGTGTTGATTTCTATCTTTAATTTTCTGGTTTGACCTTGGCTGGTTATCCTTTCTGGGCCTTGATCTTTGGATACCTCTTTGTCATTGTTAATTATTTCTGGTAATGCCCTCTCCTCACCTGGATGTGTCTAATTACTGTCTGTGCTGGCACAACTCCTCCACCCCTCCACTTATCTAACGACAGAGCTTTTCATGTAGCTGTCAGGGGACAAGAGAAGCTGAATACTATAGAGTGACAGCTCTGCTGGGACTAATAACATCACATTCAAGGTGGTGGCACCTAGCAGCAGTCTCAGGGCTTTTGGATATCTACTACACAAAGACAACTTTTACAGGTAAAATCCATGCATAACATATGGTAAATGTACATTTATTAGAGAAAATTGATTAAAATAAATGATCTGGCTAAAGGGATATTTAACCCTGACCAGATATCTCCTACTGGATCCTTCAGGAAAGTCTCAATAATGAGAATTATGACTACATAGCTGCTCTGAAAACATAGGTATAACTAAAATATTAATAAAACTAAACCTATGTAGAAAGAAAAACAAATCTAGACTTAAATAAAATACATAATATGCTCAGAATCGTTCTCTGGTTTAAATTTGGATAATCTCATCCTTTTTTAATGATATATTAAAAATCCCCTGGTATGTTCCTCCTTAAGAATGTGATATACACTGGACATAGGTATGCAATCTGAGGAACTTTTATGATAAAGCTGCATTAGTGAATTGTGATTTAGGAATATTTTTAATTAAAATCAAAGCAACTGGCTAAAAGGATTTAACGTGCCAGATGTAAAACCTGGCAGGAATACATAAATTTAGAAGTGATTTCCTTACACAAGGTAGCATATGGAACTGAGACGCTTTGACAAAAACTCAAGTTGGTAGACTGCAGCAGGCATTTGAATGACTTGAAATAATAAACTTGTTAAGGCTTTCAACAGGATGTACTGTTATGGGTGTGCGATGCTCACAACTGAGGATTTATTCATGGTTTGTGCTCGCAATTAAAGATTAGACTAAGAAGGATTACATCATCAGCGACAGCCCTGGGTTCTGTACATCTTAAAAAGGCTTCCGGAAGTTTAATTTTGATATCTTACATTTGGGTTATGTTAGCTTTAAGTATCCAAAAATGCCTAAGTTGTCATTTTTTTATTGGTTCAAGCAGAATGACGTCTGTATGATTACGAAGTAATTACCATTCAGGCTCATACATCTCTGTCATATTACAATATATCTTAGGCTAGTTGTCAACGTGCAATGCAATTGGTAAATTTGGGCACTGAAAATTGAGTCTTTTCAGGGAAATAGCCAGTGTCTGCCAATGAGAATTAATCAGGACTATGCAAGCAGAGGAATACATGCTGGAGAGCAAGAAAAAAAACCTAAGAAGAGAACCTGTTGCTGAGATCAGAGTAGCTGGTGTAGCCAGTGGCAAACCAGAGATGGAGCTGTTAAAATTCCAGATAGCCCAGCTAATGGAAACAATGACTCTGCCAGCACCCAAAGTTACCACACTGACTAGCAAAAGTGTTCCAGGGTCAAATCAGTCTTTGACTCCTACAGCTGTTCCTGCTGGAAAGTCAAGTGGAACACTGCACATAAGAATGAACAAGGCCACAAAAGTCTAAGAGCCAGTGCCAGGAGCAAACCAGGTGCCCACTTACAACAGCCAACTCCAAACCCAAAGACACAAGAAAACAACGGCAGAAGTCCAAAGTCTCACAGAGGATCCCCCCCCCCCCACCCTCTGCTGTTCCTGAGCAAATATCCAACTACTCTCCCAGACTTCAGGCAGATGGTCATGGAAAGACAATGCTCACTATTCTCCAAGAACTTCAACAAAGCCATTGATGCCCCAGAAGCAGGTCAGTAAAAAAGTACAAATACAGACTGCTGAACCAACTCCAAGCAAGTTTCCTGACAAGTTAGTAGAACCTTCTCCCATCATGCCAGTTAACGCATAAGGCATCCATTTAAAGGGCCTTCTGTATACAGGAGCACAGTTGTGTGCCCTCACCCACCTGGAGCCAACAATAGTTCCCTGATAGTAGGAACAAATACTGACCTTGTTAGGAGACTACTTACTCCTTTTGTCTCAATGCATGAACTGAGAGTGTACACCCCATGCTACTGCAAGTGTATCAGCACCTGGCTCAGGAAATGAAAGCCCCAGCAGAAGGAGTGGGGAAGTTGTGGTGACTAGACAGAGATAAAAAGATACTGCAGCCAGAGGAAGTGACATGTCTTTGAGCTTCATTCAAGTTCAGCTGGGATCAACCAGGACCCTTTGTTGTTCTTGAAGCTAATTCTTGGGGAAAGGACACAGGACTAGAGGTAATCCCTGAAGTATTGTGGACTAGGGCCTTACAACAAAGTCATAGGAAGATTCCAGTCAGTGTTCACAACATCACTGACTCGTCGATGACATTATTGGCCCAAATGCTGGTAGGACAAGTGAATCCCTCCTATCCCAAACTCACCCTCTGAATGAAGGAGGAGAGCACCCAGAAGGGATATAAGTCTTGTGTCAAGGAGCAGAGCATCTGGCACTTGGAGTTACAGGGGCTGAATCCATTGGAGTCTCAGTTGCAGGTGTCCCCAAATACTACTGCAACCTTTTCCAAGTAAGGGACAAAGGCCTACCCAAGCTTTCAAATAAAAGCTTAAAGGGGTTGTAAACCCTCACAGTTTTTCACATTAATGCATGCTATGCATTAATGGGAAAAGTCATTTCTTTTGCAGCAGCCCCCAGAGGCCCCCGTTTGCTTAACTGAGCCCGATCGTTCGATGGCCAGGAACAAGCACACCTGCTCCAGTCGGTGTCTCAGGTCCTCATTGGATAGATCGATAGCAGCACATCCATTGGCTCCCGCTGCTGTCAATCAAATCCAATGATGCGGGAGCCAGGGGGCGGGGACAAGTCCTGCTGTCTGTGTCAAGGGACGCAGAAGCAGGACTCGGGAGAATGCCCACACAGGTGACCCTAGGGAAAGCGCTTCCCTGACGGGTCGCTCAATGTGGGGAGGAGCCAGGAGCACCACTGGGGGACCCCAGAAGAGGAGGATCAGGGCCACTCTGTGCAAAACCATTGCACAGAGGAGGTAAGTATGACATGTTTATTATTTTTTTTTTAAAAAGGTGAATTTTAGTATAACTTTAAAAAAGGACCAGATAGAGGAGCACCTCTATGGTTTAATATTAAAGGCCCTGGGGAGTCGATTTTGAGATTTGCTGCTGACCGACTCTTCAAAATTAAACTTCAAACTAAGTATGTCCAGTTCACAAAGCATGGGATTGGCTGTAGTTACATAACTGGGTGGTCTACAAGAGGAGCCCCTTGGGTGATCCCAAAGATAAGTGGCAGCTGTCCTTGCCATAAAAACATAGAGAGACTGTGTTGACTGCCCTGCATGCTAATCATGGTTATTTAGGGCCTAAACAACATTTCAATCTAGCGAAAGGCCGCTTCAATTGGCCCTGCATGGGGATGAAATTAAAGGATACTGTCACACTTGCATACAATGTATACAGAGAAATGTATACAACTGTATGTACTGTATATCAGGGCTCAAAATTTCAAGTCCTGTGCTACTAGCCAGGCCTTAACAGTAAAGTTGAGCGAACCCGGACTTTGGGGTGTCCGGGACCCGGACCCGGACTTTTCAAAAAAAGTCCGGGTCCGGGTCCGGGGTTCTGGTAATTTTAATGAAAAATCTTAAAAATGCTGTAAAAAAGCCCAGGAAGGTCCTAGAGGTCTGCAAAAGGAAGGAAAATGTGGGTAAGGGTGGGACAAGTGCCTTACAAAGAAATGGGGACAGGGAAATAACTTCAAATATTTTTAAAAAAATAAAAACATAAAAAATGCAAAAATGGAGATCATCTTCAAAATGGGTCTGAAAAGTATTAATTAACATTAGAGGCCATAGAACTGTTCTAAAATCATCTTCAAACTGTGTCAAAAAAGTATAAATAAGCCCGGAGTACCCATATCACTGTTCTGCAAAATGTGTGTGTCACTTTAAATGAAACCGGGAATCAGTGCACATCTCTTCTGCACAATTATTTCAAGTCTGTGTGTCACTTTAAATCAAACCGTCAATCATTGCACATCTTTTATTCACACTTCTTTTTAAAGTCTGTGTCACTTTAAATGAAACCATCAATCATTGCACATCTGCTATTCACACACATGTGTTCTGCACCAGAACAGATGTTATTCACACATTACATCTGTTCTGCACACATCTGAAAATAGTTTAGAACACTTTAC
>BLSH010038051.1:80489-96428 GCA_018402905.1 Glandirana rugosa
TTGTGTATCCTATTGTACTACCTGCCAAATAACTGACATTTTTTTTTTGTAGACGTCGATTTTTGTCGACGACATTTTGTCAGTTTTTTGTAAGGACACACGTACTCCGAGTTCTCTATAAGTTTACGGTAGAATTGTTGAATATAATTGATAATATTTGATAATGTTTAACCTTCTATATTAATATATTCGGAACATAGAGTGAGTATATACGTTCATTACATACACATATATAATAATCAAAGGCGATTACGTGATCGAAGAAATGGAATTGGCGAAGGGGTGGCGCGCGGCAGAAAAGTGCCGCCGTCACCCCCTCGTGACGCGCTTAGCGGCGCGCGCCCCCTGGTGGCCAAATGCGAATCGCCGTTTATTTACGGCGATTCGCGCAGTGCTCCCCCACTGCCGCCGTGAAAAGACGGCGCGCGGTGGGGAAGCGGTTAAGGTAAAGAAGCTAGTGCATTAGCGGAAACTAATAATATATACACATACATTACTTGCATATATGAGTGAGATACAAGGCTTATATAATTATATCTTCCAATTTGTAATAGTTTATAATAGTTAATATAAGTTGTTAAGATGGCATTTGAATATCTCTTGAGCCTCATGCACACAGGAATGTTTTTTGACTGTTTTACAGCAGCTGTTTTTAGCTGCAGATGTTTTTTTTTTACAGTCAATAAACCGTCCATCATGTTATCCTATGTGTTCATGCACACATAGGCTGTTATCAACTGTTTTTAGCCGTGATGTTTTTGAGCTGTAAAAAAAACCCAAGACAAGAGGGTTCTGAGAGACATTTTTCAGCTGTAAAAACATTCAAATGCTCAAAAACACTCAAAAACATTGATCCCCAATATTTTTGGACGTTTTAGATCAATTGGAAAAATAAATAAATGCTGGCCCTTTAACCACCTCGCGTCCGCACCATAGCCGAATGACGGCTACAGTGCGGCTCTAAAATGCCGGGAGGCCATCAATAGACGTCCTCCCCTTCGGTTTGCACTGGGTGCGCTCCCGCCGGCGCTGGCCGCACGCCACGGGAGCGTGCCCACGGGTCGGGCGGACCCCATGTCCGCTGGAGACCCGCAATCTCCTCACACGGGGCCGGAACGGGGAACCGCCGATGTAAACACGGCGGTTTCCCATTCTGTGAGGGGGGCATGCCAGATCTACTGATCCCTGTCACTGGGATCAGTTAGATTTCTGGTGCCCCTGCCAAGCCTACCCCCCCACAGTTAGAACACACCCAGGGAACACAGTTAACCCCTTCACTGCCCCCTGCAGGTTAACCCCTTCACTGCCAATGCCATTTATACAGTAATCAGACATTTAAATTTCTGATCGCTGTATAAATGTCATTGGTCCCAAAAAACGTCCGACATGTCCGCTGCAATATCGCAGTACCGATAAAAATCGCAGATCGCCGCCATTACCAGTAAAAAAATAAATAATAAAAACGCCATAAACCGATGTCCATAGTTTGTAGACGCTATAACTTTTGCGTAACCCAATCAATATTCGCCGTTTGCGAATTTTTTTTACCAAAAATATGTAGAAGAATATATATCGGCCTAAATTGATGAATAAATTTGTTTTTTTATTTTTTGGACATTTATTATAGCAAAAAGTTAAAAATATTGTTCTTTTTTCAAAATCGTCGCTCTTTATTCGTTTATAGCGCAAAAAATAAAAATTGCAGGGGTGATCAAATACCACCAAAAGAAAGCTCTATTTGTGGGAAAAAAAAGGGTGCCAATTTTGTTTGGGTACAACGCCGCCTGACCACGCAATTGTCATTCAAATAGTGACAGCGCTGAAATCTGAAAGCTGTAAGATGCCAACTGCATAGCACATATGGCTATGGACGCGAAGGATCTTGCAATGCATGACATACCTGTTTTTACACCTCGTTTGTGAGTATGTTTTTAACTATTTTAATAAATTTAAACCTGAGGATAATGCGCTAGGCCAGTGCGCCATTGTCTTTTTGTGTTTTGCTAATCTGGTTGGTCGCAGGCTGGTCGGTAAGTAGAGCTTGGAACTTTGCTTGGTCTTTTTTTGATATGTGTTGCCCTGCAATGCTCCTTGCTGTAAAGGCCAGTTATAGGTGAGGGCAGTGGCTAATGTTTTGTATGCTTGATTTAGGTCAGGCAACGCATTGACACCTTGGCAGCCATTGTGCTATATGCCAGGTGTTCAATGTGCCTCTGTACAATTACAGAGAGGTGGGCACCCTCCAGTCCATCTGTCTTCATCTATCTTATCAGAACCCATGTGCTTCCACTGTGGAGCCTCTTATAAGTTAGAGGTAGGGTCTACAGATCACATGGTGCCTTGCCGGGGCCTGTAGTTTATGCATGTATTTGCAAATTCGTGCAACTAAACCCCTGTTTTTAAATGCATACTGCTAGACAGGTTAATCTGGTTGGTCGCAGGCTGGTTGGTAATTAGATCTTGGAACTTTCCTCTGACTTTTCCTTGGTCTTTTTTTGATATGTGTTGCCCTCCAATGCTCCTTGCTGTAAAGGCCAGTTATAGGTGAGGGCAGTGGCTAATGTTTTGTACGCATAATTACTGGGAGAAGGAGACTTATGAAATGCTTTCTCCTGTTTGCAGCAGACTAATGACATTATCTCGGCCTAGGCAAAGTCACTGACTAGATCTTAAGACTTGCTTTTGAAGAGAAACGGACAGCTTTTCTGAAAAACAATATTCTTTCTGTGATACATTTACCACAGTGCTGTCACTTTAAAAGCATGAATATTTACCTTGGACTGCTTGCTGTTCATCAAATACCAAAATCTTAGGCGGTTGTTTGTACTATTAATCTCTATCCACAGCGATGTCCTTCTCATGCTACTATTACCACAGCAATAGTTCCATACATATCCTTATAATATATGCATGTGTGAAATAAATACAAAATTAATAAAATTGATATAATAAGTCTCAACAGATTGAAAAAATGCTTCTCGCAAAGTGACTTGTGTCTAAAGTGCAGCAGAGAAAACGTCTTGAGGTGCTCCAAATATAGAAAAGTGCTTCAGTGGCCTTGCTTCTCAGTACTCAATACTCTGTGCCCAGTGTCACTCACCAGATGCTTTTGACTTTGTGCCTTTCAGCACCAAAGTCTCCAAGGCCTGTGCATATTCCCCTCCCGAGTCTTTGCAAGGATGATCTGCACCACCTCTCCTTCATGGTGGCTGTGGCATGAGGCGCCAATACAGAGGGCTTGGAGGAGACTATTGGTGGAAAGGAGCAGTAAAGGAGAGGTGGTGCAGATCATCCTTGCAAAGACTCGGGAGGGGAATATGCACAGGCCTTGGAGACTTTGATGTTGAAATGCACAAAGTCAAAAACATCTGTTGAGTGACACTGGACACAGAGTATTGCATGTAGCACTGAGAAGCAAGACCAGTTGCACTGAAGCACTTTTCTAGAATTGGAGCACCTTAAGAAGTTTTCTTTGCAGCACTTTAGACATAAGTCGCTTTGCTAGAAGCTTTTTTAAAATTTGTTGGGACTTATTATATAAATTGTATTCATTTTGTATTTATTGCACAGATGCATATATTATGAGGATATGTATGGCACTATCGCTGTGATAATAGTAGCATAAGAAGGACAGCGCTGTGGATAGAGATTAATATTCTTTCTGTATATTGTGACATGACAGGAATTTGTTTATGAGGTCATTGAAAGATCCAGTTTAAGATGAAATTGAAGACCGTGTATTCTATAATATATATAATTGTATAACTTGAAGTTCAACTGGTCCATATGCAGCAATGTTTATTTGCAAGTTGTTACCTAGAAGCCAGTGCTCTGATTTTAATAACTGAATGAGTTATATCAGGTCATAATGGTCATTAAGAAGCATTTATCTTAATCAAGAAAAACAGGATAATGCAGCTTGTAAAAGCATAAAACTAGCTTTTTTCTCTTGACATACTTGAGTTGTAATGTCAACGAAAAAATGTATTAAAAAAGCAGTCAAACTAAGCTGGTCTTATCAGTGTAATGAAGTCTGAAAGTACTATAAAACATAGGGGTCAATAAACTAAGCTTTACCGCATGCGGTAAGGGTATCATGTTACTCATTTGCATAAATTATCGCATGCGGTAAATAAAGTCCAATTCATAAAAAAAAAGATTTTTGCGGTAAATGACGGGAAAAAAATTTGTCGGTAACTATCGCAAAAAATCGTGCGGTAATCTGTTAAGTCCAATTCACAAACTAAGCAGGAACTAAAATAAGGTGTGATATTTAACACCACCCTTTTGATGGCAGTAGCCAGTGCAGTACCAGAAGGAGGGGCCTAGTCAAACCCTCAGAAAGGGGTATTCCAACCACCGAGAGCCTACTTCAACCCACAGAAGACCCACAGAAAGGGGCCTAATTCCACCCACAGGAAGGGGTACTATTCCACCCACAGAAAGGGGTGCAATACTACCTTCAGAGAGGGGTCTAATTCCACCCACAGAGGACACACAGAAAGTTGACACTATTCCACCAGCAGTGGACACACAAAAATGTGGCATTATACATCCCGAGTACACAAGTTTTTTGTTTTTTTTAATTAAATCAAAAAGGCGCGACGTGCAGTGCAAATTAAATGCTAACATTGGCTACAATTTAACATCAAGAACTTAAAAAAAATACATTTTGTGTACCAAAGTGTAACAATGGAGTATGTCAACCATGACAATTACTCCAGCTAGAAGTGACCTCTTGAAGTGGCCACTGTAATACTTTTGGTTATATACACCATTACAACAAGTTAAACTTGGATAGGAACATGAAAAATAAATAAAGATGTTAAAAAAAAGTGTAGTCCAGTTTTCTTTACTTTCCACAATATAAACATAGGCAGCAGCACAGAATTGTGCCAAAAACATAGAAAAGAACACTTTCAACAACTCTAGTAGTCCATACATTTACAAAAAACTTTTTTCTGAATGTATGGCATGATGGACTTGGTAAAGTAGCTTGGATGACCAAACATCAGGAGAAATTTGAGAAGGTAGTTCTGCTTTCAAATACAGATTACTGTAAAAAAATGTTTGATTAAAAAATATTTGTTTGCAAAAGAAAAATAACAAACATGTTAAAAAGTAAAATATTATTAGGTAATTAAACAACCCTAAGACCCCTTTCACACTGAGGCGTTTTACAGGCGCAATTTAGCTAAAAATAGCGCCTGTAAAGTGCCTCAAAAATCCCTCCCCACCCACCCCAATGTGAAAGCCGGAGTGCTTTCACACTGGAGCGGTGCACTTGCAGGACGTTACAAAAAGTCCTGCAAGCAGCATCTTTGGGGCGGTGCGGTGAGCGGTGATACACCGCTCCTCCACTGCCCCTGCCCATTGAAAACAATGGGCAGCGCTTCCGAAGCGGCTGCACACCGCCTCGGTAGCGCGGCGCGCCGGCACTTTTAACCCCATTTTAACCCCTTGTGGGGGGTTAAAAGTGCCGCGCACCCGCCTGCATAGCGGCGCCGTAGCGCTGAGACTAGCCTGAGACTAGCGGGGATTTACCGCTACCGCCCGCTAGCCCCAGTGTGAAAGGGGCCTTAACCACTGACATGTGTGATAAATTACCGCATGAGAAAATCACCTTGGGTACAACCAGCCTGCCGAATTTGCTTTTGATTATCGCAAGCGGCTGCAGTAGCAATAATCACTGTGTTCTCCCTGTGGGGCCAGCTTCCTCTGCCCCCCCGCTGACTGGCTGATTATGACAATTGCTCAGCAGGTGGGACTCCCCTGTCCTCACTATCTGTGTTGATGGGGGGGAATGATGAAAATTTCTTTCCTGCAACCTGTTGTAGGAGGAGATTTGATAACAATGCATACCATTAGCCATGTGACTCAAATAATCAACACTTGTCCCTGATTTCATAGCACCATAATAATTGGATTGTGATGGATTTAATTAAAACTTTTATTCCTGGTGATTAGAATAAAGTGACTGAGTTACGTAAATAATTAGAAATGCTGGGGTATGTTTTTGGCACTCATTTCAGCTGAATACGAGTAGTATTATTAGCTATACCATGACCTGGAAAAATGAGGAACATTACAGATTTATAGCTAGGAAGAATTATAGTAGAATAGGGTTAACCTACATTATCCCCTTGTTTCCCTGGAACTACTTCTGAAGTAGGCTTTACATTCAATGTGCACATTTAATGCAAGCAACACACCATGTGGATGCAATACGTAGGGAGGTTTCTATGACAAGATTCAGAAATGTTCAGGGGCGGCCTGGCCCGGCCCGTCCATTAAGGGCGCATGGGCGGCACCCCCTCTATCCTCGCCACCCCCATCTATGCCAAATGGATAGATTCATGCATAGCATTAATCTATACATGGCCGCTGCGACCACGCCCTATTCATGCGGCCGGCCCCTTTCTGTATGCAGACCGCATTAATTACAACGGCCGGGGGGGGGGGTTGTAGCACCTGATTGGAGCCATAGGCTCTAATAGGCATCAATATATAGTGATTGAATGAGAAAGGCGTTCCAATAGGATCGCCTGACTTCTCTGCGCCACGAGCCCACTCACATGTGTTAGAAATGCAAATTAATATTTGCTTTTCTAACACTGAGTTGCCTCTCCACCATTCAGGAAGCATGGGTATGTTACCAGTTTCCCGATTGGCAGAGAAGTCAGGCAATCCTATTGGACGCCTTTCTCAGAGGAGGAGGGGGATGTACGGCTGAAGCCAAGCCATTCCCGATCGCCAAGACACCGATGCCTGCCCGCTTCTTAGATGGGGCAAGAGCGGGATTTTGATATCCCGACTGCCCTGGGGGGGTGGGGGGATTTGCTGTCAGTGCCACGAGCCCCGCAGTGGGGGGGGGATGGTGTGAGTGCTGTATATACTCTATCTGGTGCTGTATACCCTGCTGTATATACCCTATCTGGTGCTGTATACCCTGCTGTATAACCCCTATCTGGTGTTGTATACTCTGCTGTATATGCCCTATCTGGTGCTGTATACTGTGCTGTATATGCCCTATCTGGTGCTGTATACCCTGCTGTATATACCCAATCTAGTGCTGTATACCATGCTGTATATACTCTATCTGGTGCTGTATACCCTGCTGTATATACCCTATCTGGAGCTGTATACCCTGCTGTATATACCCTATCTGGAGCTATATACCCTGCTGTATATACCCTATCTGGTGCTGTATACCCTGATGTACATACCCTATCTGGTGATGCAGTATATACCCTATCTGGTGATGCCTTTTCCCCTATATCTGGCGATGCTATATACCCTATCTGGTGATGCTGGGATGTATACTCCTGACACAATGGGTGGAATCTATAAGCGGTGGGGCTTATGAGAAGTGGGATGGGTCAAAAAGGAAGGGCAGGGTCTGGAACCCCCCTGTCCCAAAATTTCACCAGCCGCCAGAGGAAATGTTACACTAGGTGCACGTTCATCAACATGGACATTTGGTTTTTTTGAAATTACAGTTAGGCTGATGACACATGGGCGTTTTACACCACTAGCAATAATTCACCAATGACAGTATTTGTAAACAGGTTACTTCTGTGTCCCTAGGGAATCGCTCCCTCTGTAGTCACATGCTCTTTTGCCCCAAACACTGCTGAATCTCAATCACTAATGATAGGAATGACATCTTGCTCCCTCAGCTACAGGGGAAACAATTCTGTGGGGACAAAACAGGGAGCCTCTTAACGATCCTGCCACTGTCAATTTTGAAAAATTGTCACCAGCAGGATCGCCATACGTCATCAGCCTTACATTGAGCAGTAAAACCTCTTTGTAAAAGTGTACTACATAGAAATGACTCTCTGTTTTTCATATCAAACATTGTAAACATTAAAGGGTTAAAGAGGTTTCTACATGCGTATGTCTAGGGAATTCATCAAAACATTTCTATCTGAGAAGACACTCGAGGTCCCCATCTATTAAGTTTGCTTTAAACATGCATTGCCACATAAAAGCATTTTTGGATTACAGCAAACTCTACTATGCAGAAATAAGAGACTGAGCTTTAACCAAATTCTATGGATGAAAGAGTCCTCTTTTTATGAACAGAATTTGCACTAAGCTTAACTTTCAACATGTACTTCGCAAACTTTATCTTGATTAGAAAACATTAAGAGATGAAAAAGAGGATTATGAAATAGGTTATCACCCCTTATGGCATTTGGGTTTACATGTACCTAAGATGAAACTACTGATCTTGAAACAGAACCAATTATGAATTATTTCCTTCTCTTTAAATTTTACTTTCCACTAGTTTCCCATCTTTGCACTTTCCATACGGATTATTTCTTTCCTGTGCTGTAATATTTGTTTGTTTTCTAGTTTTTCTTGTGTTCTCTGTATCCAATTGGCCTGTAAAGAATGTTTGAAAGGTAATGTATAAACTGTCTCAATATAACAGATTTTAATTGGACACAAAAAAATAAACCAGGCTAAAACTATTTATCATATGAAACATATATTTCAGTTCTTATAAGTAGTTAGAAGAACAAATCATATTAATTAGCTCAACTTTCATGTGAACTTTAAACCACAATGGTAAAACTCCAGATTTTAATAGATTTCATTATGTTTATGTTCATTTAGTTATTGATAGCCAATTGCAGGAGAAGAAAGAGTATAACAGCTTTCAGCAGACCTAGAAGTCGATGAGTTTCTACACACGTCAGCAAATGTATATTTTGTAAGTCCTCCAATCCAAGAGAATACTGCCAGAACTCACAAATTATAAACCTGTGGAAGACCCAAACTCCTACAATTTCTAGTCAGAGGTTTTGTTTCCTACAAGATATTGGGGTAGTAAATGTTGGTATACACCCATACACACACCACTGTCTCGAACAGATAAAAGTTTGGCAAAATAAGTAACTTGATCTAGAGGGATAGAGATGACACATACAATAGCAATGTGTGCATCTTCTAGAGCAGTAAATACTAGCTTAATCCTTTTATATTCATTATCCTAAAAATAAAGGCAGTGCATACAAAAAATTAAAAAAACAAAACAAACAAAAGTCCTCCTGTGCTCCAGGGGCTAGAAGAAGTGGGACAAACCCTGATCAGAACTGGAAACACCCCAGTCAGCAATCGGATACTGAGAATATGGGCAATTATTAAAGACTAGAGTTGAGAGAACCCGAACTGTAAAGTTCAGGTTCGTACCGGGATATAGGGTGTCCATGTCCAGAGCCCGGACATTCGGGAAAAAGTCCGGGTTCGGGTATTTTTTCACGCTTTTTGAATAGCTGCAGGGCAGCCAATCAACAAGCGTTTCACTCGTTTGCCCTTAGAAGCCATCACAGCCATGCCTACTAATGGCATGGCTGTGATTGGCCAGTGCATCATGTGACCCAGCCTCTATATAAGATAAGATAAACCTTTATTCGTCCCACAGTGGGGAAATTTCTTTGTTACAGCAGCATGAAAAAATAAAAAATAAATGCAAATATATAAAAGAATAGACAATAAACCTACTATATTATGCAAGTATATACACAACACAATGTATAAATACAAATGAGGAAAAAGTACGTATTGCAGGTAGTATTGCACACAGGTGGTATTGCACATATTGCAAGTGATATTGCACACAGGTAGTATTTTACACAGTAAAACAGTAATAACAATGTGTCACTGAAGGAGCTGCTCAACGAGGTAACGGTTTCATACAGGGGGTGAGAGGCGTTCTGCAGCAATGATGATAGTTTTGCTACCATCCTCCTTTCTCCCACCTCCTGTACAGTGTCCAGGGGAATCCCCAGGACTGTGCTGGCCTTCCTGATCAGCTTGTCCAGTCTCTTCCTGTCTGCAGTAGAGATGCTGCTGCCCCAGCAGACCACACCATAGAATATGGCTGAGGCCACCACAGAGTCAAAAAAGGTCTTCAGTAGCTCTCCTTGCACTCCAAAAGACCTTAGTCTCCTCAGCAGAAAGAGTCTGCTCTGCCCTTTCTTATAAATTGCCTCAGTGTTGTCTGTCCAGTCCAGTTTGTTGTTTAGGTGAACACCCAGGTATTTGTAAGAGTCCACTCTCACCATGTCCTTTCCCTGAATGTTTACCAATGGAAATGATGAAGTGTATTTGTGTCTACGGAAATCCACCACCAGTTCTTTGGTTTTCCCCGCGTTTATCTGGAGGCAGCTCCGTTGGCACCAGTCCACAAAGTTCTGTATAAGTCCTCTGTACTATCTGTCATCATCATTCGTGATCAGACCGACGATGGCAGAGTCATCAGAGAACTTCTGTAGGTGACAGGTTGCTGAGCTAAACATGAAGTCTGCAGTGTAGATGGTGAAGAGAAACGGGGCAAGAACCGTTCCCTGCGGGGCTCCAGTATTGCAGACAATCATGTCAGACTCACAGTCACGAGTCCTCACATACTGTGGTCGGTCTGTGAGGTAGTCCAGTATCCAAGCAGACAGATGATGGTTCACTCCCATGTACACCATCTTATCCCTCAGGAGCGCAGGTTGGATGGTGTTAAAAGCACTAGAGAAGTCAAAAAACATGACTCTCACAGTGCTCCCAGCCTTTTCCAGGTGTGAAGTAGCCCAATTTAGGAGGAAGATGACTGCATCTTCCACGCCAATGCCAGGTTGGTAGGCAAACTGAAGTGCATCCATTGATGGGCTCACCAGAGGTCGGAGATGAGTGAGCACCAGCCTCTCCATTGTCTTCATCAGATGGGAGGTCAGTGCTACTGGTCGGTAGTCCCCAAGGTCTTTTGGTCGCAACGTCTTTGGAACAGGCACCACGCAGGATGTTTTCCATAGCTGTGGCACCTTCCCCAGCTTCAGGCTCAGGTCAAACATGTACAGCAATATGCCGCACAGCTGGTCTGCACAGGTCTTTAGTAGCCTGGAGCTGATGCCGTCTGGGCCCGCAGCCTTCCTCGCTTTGATCTTCCTGAGCTCCATTCTCACCTGGGCTTCTGTAAGGGGCAGTGTGTATTGGTTGGAATGTTGACTTGAAGGAATCAGCAGGGGGGGGAAGTTAGGTGTGTTGTGAAATGACTGTGAGCTGATAGCAGTGCAGTGAGAGGTGGGGCTGGAGCTGCTTGCTGTGGAAGCAGAGAAGGGGGATTGCAGCAGGGGGGACTGGATGGGGGCAGGGGAGGGGAGCCGATCAAATCTGTTGAAGAATAGATTCAGATCATTTACCCACTGCTGGTCACCCTCAGCCTGAGAGCTGGGTTCCTTATGACCAGTGATGGTCTTGAGCCCCTTCCACACCCCTCTGACATTGTTCTGCTGCAACTGATCCTCCATCTTCCTCCTGTAGCATGCTTTACCTTCCCTGATCTTCTTTCTTAGTTCTCTCTGGACAGTTTTCAGCTCTTCCTTGGTTCCCGATTTAAAAGCCCTCTTCTTCTCTTTAAGGAGAGTCTTTATATCAGGGTTAATCCATTGTTTGTTGTTGGGAAAACACCGTACAGTCCTGGTGGGTACAGTATTCTCCACACAGAAGTTGATGTAGTCAGTAATACAGTCTGTCAATATCCTCCCCATGAGGATTGCACAATTCCTCCCACATAGTAGTTTCAAAACAGTCTTTCAGAGCCTCATTTGTCTCATCAGACCATATCGTCACTGTGCGGGAGGTAGCTGGTTGCCTGCATACAAGGGGTTTGTACACAGGTAGGAGATGAACCAGGTTGTGATCCGATCTTCCCAAGGGGGGGAGGGGTGCAGATGTATAAGCCTCCTTTGTGTTTGCATAGAATAAATCCAGTGTTTTATTGTCTCTGGTGTGGCATGAAACATACTGGGTGAATGTGGGCAGAGTGGAGGATGGAGGGGAATGATTAAAATCTCCAGAGATAATGAGAAGGGCATTTGGGCTCTGTGTTAACAGTCTGTTAACAACAGAATGCAGGACATTGCATGCCAATTCACCTTCAGCAGAGGGGGGAATATACACAGCCATCGCGATAACATGCGAGAATTCCCTCAGCAGATAGTATGGCCTCATGGTGATGTGTCCAGTTTTACACCATCTGTTATTCACAAACACTGCCAGTCCTCCTCCCTTTCTCTTACCGCTCTCCATCGTTCTGTCCGCGCGCAGTAAATCAAATCCATCCAGAGCCGCGGTCGTATCCAGTGTTAGCTTGGTTAGCCATGACTCCATGAACAGCATGATGCTACACTCCCGGAATTCCCTCTGATGCCGGGTAAGAGCCGCTAGCTCGTCAATCTTGTTGGGTAAAGATCTTACATTTCCCATAACGATGGATGGGAGAGTTGGTCTGTAACGTCTCTTTTTATTCCGACACATAGCTCCAGCACGGTTCCCCCGTCGTCTCCTTCTTAGCTCGCGGGGAATATCTGTTTTTTCTCCTAGTAGCATCGGCGTGTTGCGGAATGCTAACAGCTGATCCCTGGTGTAAACAATCGGACCGTGGCTGTGAACAGAGTTTCCAGACGTGACTGTGAACAAAGTCCAAAAAAGCAGGAAAAGTAGAGCAAACTCGGTGGCTTTGTTAATGTCCATTGTGCAGTTTCCAAGTTTACACGCATACATTTAAAAAGAAAAAGACACAAAGTGCTGGAACACTATAAAATAAATAAAAAAGCACAAGCTTAACAGGAGCTGCTGCAACAGGCTGCCACTTGGGCGGCGCCTACTTCCTGCAACTTCCCTTCTGATATGAAGTCAGGATGGCGGATATAAGCTGGAGTCACGTAGTGCTGCATGTCACATCATCTCATACTAGTGTAGGGAGAGGATGATGCTGCTGCTGTGAGGGACAGATTAGCTTTAGAAAATCATCTCATACTAGTGTAGGGAGAGGATGCTGCTGCTGCTGCTGTGAGGGACAGATTAGCTTTAGAAAATCAGTTAAAAACAGCGATTTATTGGTGGGTGGATGCTAGAGATTTTTGTTTGCTAGAGTACATTTTGTTTGCTAAGCAAAGTGCCTCATATAAAACCTAAGCAATTTTTCTGTTTGATAGGTGGGCGTTTGCAGCCATTTTTGCAACTGCTTGTGTGTCAGGGACACTACTTTAATCGTGTTCTGTTAGTTCAGTTGGCAACATTTTGGCATATTTAAATACTGCTTTTACATTGCAGTTAGACAAATTAAAAAATGTTTTTTTTTTTTGTGCAAAATATTACATTTGCGGCCAGCGGTGCATTTCTTGCACAAAAATAAAAAGTGCATCTACATTGATGGCTTAAAAAAAAAAATTCTAAATACTACATTTGCGGCCAGCGGTGTATTTCTTGCACAAAAATAAAAATTGTGTCTACTTTGCTGGTTTAAAAAAAAAATATTCTAAATACTACATTTGTGGCCAGCGGTGCATTTCTTGCACAAAAATAAGAAGTGCATCTACATTGCTGGTTTAAAAAAAAAATTCTAAATACTACATTTGCGGCCAGTGGTGCATTTCTTGCACAAAAATAAAAAGTGTGTCTACATTGCTGGTTTAAAAAATATATATATTCTAAATACTACATTTGGTGCCAGCAGTGCATTTCTTGCACAAAAATAAAAAGTGTGTCTACATTGCTGGTTTAAAAAAAAAAATATTTGAAATACTAAATTTGCAGCCAGCGGTGCATTTCTTGCACAAAAATAAAAAGTGCGTCTACATTGCTGGTTTAAAAAACAAGAATAATACATAATGCTACATAGTACAGGGTGGGCCATTTATATGGATACACCTTAATAAAATGGGAATGGTTGGTGATATTAACTTCCTGTTTGTGGCACATTAGTATATGTGAGGGGGGAATCTTTTCAAGATGGGTGGTGACCATGGTGGCCATTTTGAATCCAACTTTTGTTTTTCAATAGGAAGAGGGTCATGTGACACATCAAACTTATTGGGAATTTCACAAGAAAAACAATGGTGTGCTTGGTTTTAACGTAACTTTATTCTTTCATGAGTTATTTACAAGTTTCTGACCACTTATAAAATGTGTTTAATGTGCTGCCCATTGTGTTGGGTTGTCAATGCAACCCTCTTCTCCCACTCTTCACACACTGATAGCAACACCACAGGAAAAATGCTAGCACGGGCTTCCAGTATCCGTAGTTTCAGGTGCTGCACATCTCGTATCTTCACAGCATAGACAATTGCCTTCAGATGACCCCAAAGATAAAAGTCTAAGGTGGTCAGATCGGAAAAGCCTTGGGGGCCATTCAACTGGCCCACGACGACCAATCCACTTTCCAGGAAACTGTTCATCTAGGAATGCTCAGACCTGACACCCATAATGTGGTGGTGCACCATCTTGCTGGAAAAACTCAGGGAACGTTCCAGCTTCAGTGCATAAAGAGGGAAACACATCATCGTGTAGCAATTTTGCATATCCAGTGGCCTTGAGGTTTTCATTGATGAAGAATGGCCCCACTATCTTTGTACCCCATATACCACACCATACCATCAATTTTTTGGTTCCAACAGTCTTGGAGGGATCTATCCAATGTGGGTTAGTGTCAGACCAATAGCGGTGGTTTTGTTTGTTAACTTCACCATTCACATAAAAATTTGCCTCATCACTGAACAAAATCTTCTGCGTAAACTGAGGGTCCTGTTCCAATTTTTGTTTTGCCCATTCTGCAAATTCAGTGCCCCGATCTGGGTCATCCTCGTTGAGATGCTGCAGTAGCTGGAGTTTGTAAGGGTGCCATTTGTGAGTAGCTAATATCCGCCGAAGGGATGTTCGACTAATGCCACTCTCCAGTGACATGCAGCGAGTGCTACGCTGTGGGTTCTTGCTGAATGAAGCTAGGACAGCCACTGATGTTTCTTCATTAGTGACAGATTTCATGCGTCCACATTTTGGCAAATCCAACACTGAACCAGTTTCACGAAACTTAGCAAGCAGTTTGCTAACTGTAGCATGGGAGATGGGTGGTCTCGTAGGCTGTCTTGCATTGAAATCTGCTGCAATGACCCGGTTACTGCGTTCACCAGACATCAACACAATTTCTATCCGCTCCGCACGTGTTAACCTCAGCGCCATGTCAATGGCTGTAAACAAAGAGAAACTTGTAAATAACTCATGAAAGAATAAAGTTATGTTAAAACCAAGCACACCATTGTTTTTCTTGTGAAATTCCCAATCAGTTTGATGTGTCATATGACCCTCTTCCTATTGAAAAAACAAAAGTTGGATTCAAAATGGCCGACTTCAAAATGGCCACCATGGTCACCACCCATCTTGAAAAGTTTCCCCCCTCACATATACTAATGTGCCACAAACAGGAAGTTAATATCACCAACCATTCCCATTTTATTAAGGTGTATCCATATAAATGGCCCACCCTGTACATTTGCACTTTGCTGTGCATTTCTTGCACAAAATTAAAAAGTGCGTCGACATTGGTGGTTTAAAAAAAAGAATAATAAATAGTGCTACATAGTACATTTGCACCTTGCTGTGCATTTCTTGCACAAAATTAAAAAGTGTGTCGACATTGCTGGTTTAAAAAACAAAACAAAAAATAGTGCTACATAGTACATTTGCACCTTGCAGTGCATTTCTTGCACAAAATTAAAAAGTGCATCGACATTGCTGGTTTAAAAAAAAAATAAAAAATAGTGCTACATAGTACATTTGCACCTTGCTGTGCATTTCTTACACAAAATTAAAAAGTGCGTCTACATTGCCGGTTTAAAAAATAATATAAATTTGTGCAAAATTGTACATTTGCGTCCAGAATGAGGAGAGTGTCAAATAAGGGACGTGGTTGTGGTGCTGCTGGTGCTGGTGGTGTTGGGGAAGCTCCTGTTGCAAGGAGAGGATGTGGTCAATCTGTGATAGCTACACGCACAAGTGAAACACCTTCCTCAGATGCGATTAGCTAAAACGACAATTTTAGTGGCATCAGTGTATGAAAATATTTTTAAATTAATTTATGCAATATTTTTAATACTATAATTG
>BLSH010038051.1:99798-116430 GCA_018402905.1 Glandirana rugosa
GAAAACGCCCCAGAAGGTAGAAGACCTCCAGGTGATGTCATCTGGTGGCCACGCCCCATGCCAATATAAGGCACAGCACAGAGCGGCGAGGGCATTCGTGAAGGAGATCGCGTTGTGTCAACATGGGAAGAAGGAGAAGAAGAAGAAGAGAGGGAAGAGGACAGCGGAGAATACCAGCAAAAGAGCAGAAGACGCCGCAGAGGAGAAGAAAAGACCCCTCAGAAGATGGAAGACCCCGCAAAAGAGCCGAAGAAAAGAAGACACTGGAGAGGGGAGAAGACCGCCGGAGCAGATTTAATAAAATATTTTAAAAAGCTGTGTGATTTTTTGTGTACATATTTCTTTCCAGGTAAATGGGTAGGGGTACGATGTACCCCATACTCATTTACATAGGGTGAGGGGCCGGCATCTGGGGGCCCCCTTGTAAAAGGGGGCTTCCAGATTCCGATGAGTCCCCGCCCGCAGACCCCGACAACCACCGGCCAGGGTTGTCGGGAAGAGGCCCTTGTCCTCATCAACATGGGGACAAGGTGCTTTGGGGTGGGGGGCGCAGAGCCCCCCTGCCCCAAAGCACCCATACTCCCCATGTTGAGGGCATGCGGCCTGGTATGGTCCAGGAGGGAGGGGGCCGCTCGCTCGTCCCCACCCCCTTTCCTGGCCTGCCGGGCTGCATGCTCGGATAAGGGTCTGGTGTGGATTTTGGGGGGGACCCCACGCTGTGTTTTCGGCATGGGGTTCCCCTTAAAATCCGTACCAGACCAAAGGGCCTGGTATGCTCCTGGAGGGGGACCCCATGCCAGTTTTTTTTTTTTAAATATGGTGTGGAGTTCCCCTTCAAGATCCCCAGAGCACAAGTCGCATGCCAAAGTCGGATCAGTGAAGACACTGATACGACTTTGATCCAACTTCAATGCCTTTCAATGGGCTGAAGTGGGATCAAAGTCGGACAAAAGTAGTACAGGAACCTTTTTCAAAGTCGCTCCGACTTTGAAAAACACATGTCGGACCAGTTAAGACAGCTCTCATAGGGAATCATTGTTTTTGTGACGTAATGCAACTTGTGCTCCTCATGTAGGTCCGAGAATCGGACTAGTGTGAACCCAGCCTTATTGTCAAAGCTTGATTGAACAAGCTGAGGTTAGAAGCTGATTGGCTAGCATGCCCAGCTGCACCAGTTTTTGCACTCTCCGCCTTTAGTAAATCAACCCCACAGTGTCTTGTTACTTGTACATACTAGGAACTGCATTATTCAGTACAAAAAAAATATCCAAGACACAGAAGCATACCTGCACAATAAACATATATAAAATCTTTGCTTTATTAAATATCCACTTAGTAGTTAAAAATATATTCTTATACAAAATATAGAAAACTCAAATTGAAATGAAACAAAAAGAGCTAGTTTATTGCTGTCAGTCTATTCCAGTACACACAGTAACTATATAAACACGTATTTTAACAATTTTCCAACATGTTAAAAATTGAATTTAAAAAATGTGCAAAATAAATACAGTACATGGACGAATCGCATCCCAAGCCCAAGTGTTTCATTAACATTAATTCCCTTCATTAAGAGTGGATGCTATTGGCATGATGTAAACCAGATTCCAAAGAAAAATGAAAACTAGAAGACCCTGTGTATGGTAGCCACATAAGAAACCACCAACAGTAGATCCAGGTGTCATGCCGCCAACATCCCGGATATAGAGAAAACCAAACATACCCCCTTAGGAGTGGGATTTTAGAAGCGACCTAAACACCTAATTAGTAAAAAGGTATATTTTTATTTACAAATAGAGTTGAGCAAACCCAAACTGTAAAGTTTGGGTCTGTACCGAACTTTGGGGTGTCTGACCTGGACCCAAACCCGGACATTTGAAAAAAAGTTTGGGTTTGGGTTCTGGGTTCGGGTATTTGATCACGCATGTTGAATAGCTGCAGGGCAGCCAATCAACAAACTTTTCACTGATTTGCCCTTAGAAGCCATCACAGCCATGCCTACTAATGGCATGGCTGTGATTGGCCAGTGCATCATGTGACCCAGCCTCTTTATAAGCTGGAGTCACTTAGTGCTGCATGTCACATGCTGTCTGGCTAGTGTAGGGAGAGGATGCTGCCAGCGCTGTGAGGGACAGATTGCAGATATAATAACATCTCATCCTGCATTACAGAACGATCTGACTGGACTAGGTAGAGTCTACTGCTTAGAGGGACAGATTATTGTTCTAAAATCATCTTCTAGTTCTATAGGGTCAGGTTCCTGCTGTAGCTGTAAGGGACAGATTATTGTTCTAAAATCATCACCTACTCATATTGGGCCAGGTTCCTGCTGTTGCTGTAAGGGACAGATTATTGTTCTAAAATCATATTACTTCCTTTTGCAGCCCTCTAGCACTTTCCAGGACTTTTTTACAGTCATTTTTGTGCCGAAAAGTTCAGGTCCCCATTGACTTCAATGGGGTTCGGGGTCAAGTTTGTTACCGAACCCAAACTTTTTCGCGAAGTTTGGCCAAACCCACCGAACCCAAACATCCAGGTGTTCGCTCAACTCTATTTACAAACATAAAAAAATGGACAAATACAATCTTTAAAAGCATGTATACAGCAATTGTCTCCAATACAGCGATTGAAATGATTATATGATATATGTACAACAATGTCTCCACAGTACCCAACACGTTTCTGTTTTTTTCAACCCTTCCTCAGGGGTATTTTGTTGGGAGATCAGCTTGCATATGTAATTTCTATCGATGCATATCAACATTAGGAACATCATAGATGTTGTAAGGGATCAGAGGGTTGAACAGCCCTCAAAAGGTAAAGCTGACCCCAACAGGCTATCATCCAGCAATGGAGTTCTCCTCCCAACATGCCGATGTCTCTCTCTCTCTCCAAGCACACAGCTCCACTGACCCTTTCAGACCAGCCGACTAATAACCAGGTCTGAAGGGAAAGTACCTGCCCTCTTCAATTAACCCTTTCTTCACTTACTCCAGGCCGACTCTCTACAATGCAAAGACAATAAAGGATCAGAGTCTATTAGTCAAGCAATCTTTACATACCAAAAAGTGTACAGTTATTTCATAATCAGAGTGATATTGAAATTGCAGCAGATCGATCGCTGTGCAGTGGACGAGAGGAAGCCACATGAAAGTGTGATACCCCCAGGGGGCACTGAGCCCCTACGGAGGTCTACCACAAAAAAGGACTGTAAGCTAGAGCGTCACTAATCACAGGACCTAAAAAGTCACAAATGGGTACATCTAGGTGTAGTATATGTATATACATCACAATACAATGTATCCATGTTAATAGAAGTATCCACATGAAAGAGGCACTCAGAAATGTCCACATACCTGAGTAACGCGTGGTTTGTATGAATGGGATGGTAGCTGTGTCACTAGAGAAAATGGGGGGGCTTTCCCCTATACGGTCATATATAGCCCATAAGTAAAGCAATAGTATGGGTTTGCATATTTAAAAGACTCAGGCATCAAAAACCCTCCCCAGACAAAAATCTAAAGGGTAAAGCCTCAAAAAAATGCAAATCAGGCTAATCCAAGAGACAAGCTTACATTTAAGTGGACAAATAGCTGGTGCCCGTGGCCTCTGTTCACCGCTGCGGCTAGGATGGAATAGAGCCACAAATGGGTTTAAATGGCACTGGGACACCCGCGTTGTACACTCGGGCGTGGCGTCATTGCGCGCACGTGGAGAGAGTTACCACGCGCGTTTACTACGGTAAAGGACTAACTGTTTCTGGAGTGCATGTGTCAGGAAACCGCTGTTGCCCATGGAAACCGGGTCTGGAGGCCAGTGCGCGGGCGCACATAGTGTGTGCGCGCGCCTGTACGCAGGTGCGCACACATATGCGCTGGCATTGGCGCCAAATGGCCCCATTTAAGTGGAGAGCACCCAGCAGCCAGTGCTGTCCGTTCTACAGCGTATAGTGTACCTGTGAGCCTCAGCTCTGTTCCTGTTGTTTGATCCTGTTCCCTGAAGACCCGGCTTGTCCTGACCTGCTAGATTCCTGCCTGCACCGACCCCATGACCATTCTCCTGCCTGATCCTTGGTACCTCTGCTGCCCGCCTGATTATGACTTCTGCTTGGACTTTGAACACTCTTCTGCCTGCTCCTTTGTACCGCACCACCCGCCAGTTGCCGAACCACCCTGAATCAGCTTCCTTCCTGTCTGCACGAGCCAATCCGGAATATCTTACACCATCATCAGAGACAATCCAGCCCCCATGCCATCCTGCACTCTTGATCTCCCGTCTGCTCTACCAGGGGCCCCAGAATCAGGTGTGCAATAGTGGTTGTTCCCTGCATAAGACAGACTCCACCACCAGGTGCATGACAGAAACGGATGGCCATGACCGAGTCTGCGCAATGAACCCACTCTCCTATGGACGATCTGTGTGCTCAACGTGCTGGTCTCACACAGGCAGTAAAAAACCTGCAAGAGGGCTATACTCTGTTGGAGGAGCGGGTACATGAATTTGCAGCCCCTACAGCCCCTGGGGCTGGTCCATCTGCAGCTCACACCATCGTGGCTCTGCCTTCGGAACCCAAGGTCCCCCTGCCTGACAAGTTCTCTGGGGATCGTCGCAAGTTTCGGGCCTTTCGCAATGCGTGTGAGCTATACTTTGGCCTCCAGCCGCACACCTTCTCCGTCGAGGCCACCAAGGTGGGGCTTTTAATTTCTCTGCTTCAGGATGAACCCCAGTCATGAGCCCACTGGCTAAGGGAACAGAGAGCCCCAGAAGTCTCCACATTGGCTCTATTCTTCCAAGCCATGGCTCGACTTTAGGAGGACTCCCACCAGGCGGCCACAGTGGAGGCCACCCTGCATGCATTCCAGCTGTGCCGTCGCCCCACGGAAGATTATGTAGCTGAGTTCCGCTGCTGGAGCACAGATACAGCATGGAACGATGCCACCCCGTGCTACCAATGTAGTTTGGGTTTGCCTGAACCCCTTAAAGACTAGCTGACCCGAGTAGGGGTACCCCAAACCCTGGACGCACTCATTAATCTGGCCATTTCAATTGATCTCCGGGAATGCCCTGCCGAAAAGATCATCGAGAACGCTGCGTCCCACTTGGATGCTTCCACAGGTCCTCAGCTACCCGAATCCAGATTCTTTCGCTCCAGTTACCTCCTCCTCCTCTCCCCAGGACTCTTCTGAGCCCATGTAGATAAGGCTCCTATGCCCATCTCTCACCACAGAGGAAAGGCAACAACGTTTCTCCCAGAACTTGTGCCTTTACTGTGGGGAACCCGGTCATGTAGTCAGAGTGTGTCCCGCCAAGCACAGTAAGTGTCCTCCTGCTACCCGGATTGAAACACCCATCCAGCAGGGTCAAGCTTCTTACCTTATTCTTTCCCTTTCTCTGCAGCTTCCTGGAGGGAATATCAGAGTCCCAGCCATCGTTGACTCCGGAGCGTGCAGTTGCTTCGTAGACCAGGACTTCGCAGCACTGCACCAAATTCCATTGCAACCAAAGGCCCACAAGACGGTCATTCGCCTGGCAGATGGATCCCTCATCAAGTCCGGAACTGTGACCCATGAAATCACTCCTCTCCTTACCAAGACATCAGAGGGCCACCAGGAACTATTACTGTTGGATGCCATTGCCATTTTGGGCCTACCCTGGATTCGGGTTCACAGTCCCAGTATTGACTGGTCCACAGGGGCCATCCAATTCAAGTCAGCCTATTGCCGTCAGCATTGTCTGAAACCAGAAAGAGATGCGGCATCCCCATTACTGTGTTTGGACTCAGATTCTGATCCAGACACCCGCTTACTGGTTCCATTCGTCTACCACAACTTCCTCGATGTCTTCAGTAGGAAAGGAGCTGAAAAGCTGCCCCCTCACAGGCCCTATGACAGCCCCATTGAACTCTTGCCTGGGACAGAAGTACCCTTTGGTAGGATCTACCCTCTATCGGAAACCAGAACTAGCAGCCCTCAAGGCCTATCTAGATGACAACCTGGAAAAGGGGTTCATCCGGCCCCTCCACGTCCCCTGCGGGGGCTGGAATTTTTTTGTTGACAAAAAAGGACCATTCATTAAGGCCGTGCATTGACTAAAGAGAACTCAACAGGATTACAGTTAAGAATCGGTACCCCCTGCCTCTAGTTCCAGAATTATTTCAAGGATTGGACCTTCGTGGAGCTTACAACCTTGTCCGCATCAGGGAAGGAGACGAATGGAAGACTGCATTCTGCACTTGCTTCAGGCACTATGAGTATTTAGTCATGCCTTTCCGACTGTGTAATGGCCCCGCGACCTTCCAGCATTTTGTAAATGATGTGTTAGTCATCATATACCTAGATTACATCCTAATCTTCTCTTCCTCCATTGAGGAACACCGCAAGCATGTCACTAAAGTCTTGAGTCGCCTTCGGCAACATGGCCTGTACACCAAAGCAGAAAAATGTGCCAAAAAGGCCAAAGCGTGGGGCCTCTTGAACCCGCTCCCGGTGCCTGAGCGCCCGGGGTCTCAGCTAGCCATGGGCTTCATCGTGGAGCTGCCCCCATCAGAAGGATATTCCACCATCTTTGAGGTCGGCATTTCCTAAAGGGCACTCCCACGGCTGCCAAAATGGCAGTGTCACATCCCTGGCGGGGGAGTCTGTTTTATGCAGGGAGCAACCACTCTTACGGCCCTGATTCTCAAACCCCTGGTAGAGTAGACAGGGAGTTCAGGAGTGCAGGGGGGCACGAGGGCTGGACTGGTCCACTGGTGATGATGTGATGAGAGGTCCAATGAGGTCTCGTGCACGGGGAAGTTGGTGGTCCAGGCTGGGTTGGCAACTGGCAGGCAAATACAGTACAGGAGGAGCAGGCACAGTTGTGGTCAGAGACAGGCAAGGTCGGTAGCAGGCTGGCAGCAGAGGTACAAGGGGTGATCCAAAAGAGTGGTCATGGTAAGCAGAGGTCGGTGTGGGCAGCAAACAAGCAGGGTTAGGATAGTCTTCAGGAATACAGGAGTTAAGGTAGGGAAGTAAAGCTCTCAGGTGCACTTAACGCTGCACCCTAGTGTTTTCCATTTAAATAGACTGTCACAGAGTGGTAACAGCACGCCCCTGTGCACGCACTGGCCGTGTGTGCACATGCACCTGCTGTGTGCACGCGCGCTCCTGTGCACACCCACGCACGGGAAAAGGCACAGCAGCTCGATCATGCTGAGGAGCAGGGAGCATTCCCTGACATTGTCCCCCCAAGGGACAGCCTCCAGATGCTCCGACGGGCATTTCTTCCAGAATGGTTCCTCCAAAAGGTGTTGATCAAGTGCTCTGTATGCACATTTGCTTCCCAAGAGTTCTCCTCAGGCCCGTAACCTTTCCACTTGACTAGGTACTGTAAAGAGCCACATCTCCTCCTGTATGCCAAGATAGCTTCAATTTCAAACTCCTCCTCTCCATCTATTAGAACTGGTTCTGGTGGAAGAGTTGACTGGCCCGGGAAGGGATCAGCGGCCACAGGTTTCAGCAGGGAAACATGAAACACTGGGTGAATCTGAAAAGTAGCGGGCAGATCGAGTTCATATGCCACCCGGTTGATCTTTCTTTTCACAGAGAAAGGACCCATGAATCGAGGTCCCAGCTTCCTTGAAGGGCAAGTCAATCTTAAGTTTTTTATAGCGAGTCAGACCCGGTCACCTGGTTGGAGAATTAATTCCCCACATCTCTTCCTGTCATACACATCCTTATTGTATTCCTGAGTTTTAGATAAGGTTTCCTGTAGCAGCCTCTGATTTTTCTCCAGAAATGTTGTGGTTTCCAGGACAGCTGGCACAGTGCTTTCTGGGGTTAAGCCAGGTAGAAATGTAGGGTGGAATCCGTAGTTTGCCCAGAATGGGGACTGTTTAGTAGTGGAATGAATGGTGTTATTATAAGCAAATTCTGCCAGAGGTAGTAGCGTGACCCAGTCAGTCTGTTAGAAGGAAGAAAAACAACGAAGATATTGCTCCAAGGTCTGATTGGTCCGTTCTGTTTGACCATTTGTTTGAGGGTGGTAGGCAGTTGATAGAGCCAACTCGATATCCAAAGAGCAGAGTGCCTTCCAGAACCGGGAGGTGAATTGGACTCCTCGGTCCGAGACTATGCTGGTGGGTACCCCGTGAAGGCAGACTATCTACTTAATAAAGACCTCTGCAGTTTCGGCAGTGGTGGGGGTGCCCTTCATATGTAGGAAATGTGCCATCTTTGTCAGGCGATACAGGCGAATGACAAAGATCGCATTAAATCCTTTGGCTGTTTGTAACTCTACAATAAAGTCCATCGAAATTCTGGACCAGGGCCTTTCAGGTACTGGCAGTGGGTTTAGTAAGCCCCACGCTCTGGTTTTGCAAGTCTTATTCCAAGCACATGTAGGGCAGAAATTGACATATGTCTTGCAGTCTTCACCCACTGAAGGCCACCAGAAGGAGTGTAAACGTAACTCAGCAGTTTTACGGGCGCCAAAATGTCTGGCCAGTTTATGGTCATGACAGAGTTGAAGTACTACTAAGCGTTGTTCATGGGGGATGAAAAGCTGATTGCCGTGCCACCACAGCCCATCAGTTGTCACTAGTCTGGGATCAGGTGGGTCAGAGGAATTGGCGATAGTTCGATGATTTGTGACAACAGGTCCTCTTGGGACAGAAGGAAGTTTCTTGAAAGAAGGAAGGTATCCAGGGATGCAGGAACTTCAGACTTACAGAACATCCGTGATAAAGCATCAGGTTTCACATTTTTCGACCCAGGCCTGTAGTGATATGAAAATAAAGAATAGTGTAACCGCGCTAGGCAAAAAAATGTGAGAAACAATATGGGTGGTAAGCAGCCATACAACGACCAAACATATTGTAAAGAATATTAAAATAGTATAGATGGCGCTAAACACAATATTAATTAGGAATAGGTGTCAACCTATAGTGGATAGTCAAACAATATAAATGATAAACTTATATTGAAGATACAATATGAGATGGTCTATTAGTTAAATAAATAGTCCACACAAAATGACACGTAAGTGTTAAAAATGTAAATAGACGGCATAAAGTGCAAGTCCAGTGCAGAAACTGTAGTGAAAAAAGCTAATAATGTGATTAAAAAAAAATCCGCCATAGGCAAACAACTATATGTAGTTCAAGGCAGCAAAGTTCTTCAGGTTGAACTGGTGATATGTGTAAAAACTCAAAAGTTCCAAGTGACATCAATAGTGCATCCTTAGTGTGTAAAAAAAAAAAGTGTAACAACAATAAAGGTGAAGAATTTGTCTGGACGATCCAACGCCTTACAGACTTGAGGCTTAAGAGATGGTAGATATATTCACGCCTGAATATATGATGGACAGGATCGTATCACCATGGAAGGGTCGCATCACACTGTCCTCGACCAATCGGGGGGCCTTGGCGGTAGGGAGTCGTCACACAATCTTATGGGTCTGTTCACTGCGTCCGGTGGAGATGGTTTCTCACCAAAGGGTCCAGATGATCCAGTGCCAGGCAGATGGTAGATATATTCACGCCTGAATATATGATGGACAGGATCCTATCACCATGGAAGGGTCACGTCACACTGTCCTCGACCAATCGGGGGACCTCGGCGGTAGGGAGTCGTCACACAATCCTATTTGTCTGTTCACTGCATCCGGTGGAGATGGTTTCTCACCAAAGGGTCCAGATGATCCAGTGCCAGGCTCAAAAATGTGGAACAAAAGGGAGACCCTCCATAGTGTAAAAAAGCCTCTATCACGAGGTAACAGCTTTATTGAATAAAATCAAAGGTAAGTATAAAGTCCATGAGCTTATAGATATCAGTGTAAAATCAAATGTCACAGCAATCCAGGGTCAGCAGCGCCCGACGCGTTTCATCTTAATAGACATCGTCCGGGGGCTTTCTGGACCAGGGCCTTTCAGGTACTGGCAGTGGGTTTAGTAAGCCCCACGCTCTGGTTTTGCAAGTCTTATTCCAAACACATGTAGGGCAGAAATTTACATATGTCTGGCAGTCTTCACCCACTGACAGCCACCAGAAGGAGCGTAAACGTAACTCAGCAGTTTTATGGGCGCCAAAATGTCCGGCCAGTTTATGGTCATGACAGAGTTGAAGTACTACTAAGCGTTGTTCATGGGGGATGAAAAGCTGATTGCTGTGCCACCACAGCCCATCAGTTGTCACTAGTCTGGGATCAGGTGGGCCAGAGGAATTGGTGATAGTTCGATTGATTTGTGACAACAGGTCCTCTTGGGACAGAAGGAAGTTTCTTGGAAGAAGGATGGTATCCGGGGATGCAGGAACTTCAGACTTATAGAACATCCGTGATAAAGCATCAGGTTTCACATTTTTCGACCCAGGCCTGTAGTGATATGAAAGAGGAATCGGGAAAAGAAGAGGGCCCAGCGGGCCTGTCGGGGCTTCAGTCTCTTAGCTGTTCTGAGATACTCTAAGTTTTAGTGATCCGTGTAGATCAAGATGGGGTGCAATGCCCCTTCCAACAGATATCGCCACTTCTCCAGAGCCGACTTGATAGCCAGCAATTCTCTATATCCAACATCATAGTTCCTTTCAGGAGAGGAGAGTTTACGAGAAAAGAGGGCTATAGGATGGAGTAGAGCTTTGGAGCCACGTCTTTGGGATAACACCGCTCCAACAACGGTCTCAGAAGCATCTACCTCCAGGATATAGGGCAGAGCGGAATCTGGATGCTTTAGAACTGAGGTGAAAAGCTTCTTCAGCATCTGGAAGGCCATTTGGGCCTCTGTGGTCCATTGAAACTCAGAATCCTGCTTAGTGAGTTGAGCAATAGGTGAAATAATAGCAGAGAATCCCTTTATGAACTTCCGATAGAAGGCACTTCTCTGCCTTGGCGTACAGTCCATGCTACCGCAGCCGACTTAACACTGCGGACATGCCCTCTGTGTTCCTCCAGGGATGAGGAGAAGATCAATATATCATCAAGATATATAATGAGAAACAAGTCCAAGTAATCTTGAAACACATCATTGACGAGGTGCTGAAACGTTGCTGGGGCATTACAGAGCCCAAAGGGCATAACTAAATATTCAAAGTGTCTGAAACGAGTTCGGAAGGCGGTCTTCCACTCATCGCGTTCCCGAATACAGATGAGATTGTATGCCCCATGGAGGTCCAACTTGGTAAAGACTGTGGCAGAACCCAGTCTCTGAAACAGTTCTGGAACCAATGGCAGAGGGTAGTGGTTTTTAACCGTTATCTTATTTAGCTCACGATAATCTATGCAGGGCCTCAGAATATGATCCTTTTTTTCAATGAAAAAGATTCCAGCGGGCAGGAGAAAGGTCTCATGGGTGATGGTAACAGATTTTATGATGGATCCATCGGCTAAGCAGATAATCATCTTATGCACCTTAGGACGTCAGGGAATCCGATGTTGTGTAGCAAAGGCCTGATCCATGAAACAGCTACATGCTCCAGAGTCAACTATCGCCGGAGCCAGGATATTCCCTCTGGGAAGCTGTAAGACAATGGAGAGAGTAAAATGAGAAGTATTACTGGTAGCAGGAGGCCCCTCTTCTGTCTCCTTCAAGGTACACTTACCAAACTTGGCAGGGCAAGATATCACCATGTGCCCTGGCTCCCCACAATACAGGCACAGGTTGAGGGCCCGGCGGCGTTGCTTTTCCTCGGGTGTAAGGGAGGGGCAGATAAGCCCAATCTGCATTGGCTCAGGAGGATCAAGGGGTGCAGGAGCAGAGGCCACAGAAGCAGCAGGGTGAGGCTGCGCTCCTAGAGGTATCGGTCAATCTGGATTGCCAAATTGATAAGGGCTTCCAGGGTGTGGGGCACCCCGACATGGGCCAACTCGTCCTTGAGGGACTCAGACAGGCCCAGGCGAAACTGGTAGCATGGGGCCACATCATTCCAGGCCGTGTCTGCACTCCAACACCAGAACTCAGCAACGTAATCTTCCTCCATGCAGCGGCCTTGCTGTAGAGCATGTAAGGTGGCTTTGACCGTGGTGGCTTGGTGAGGGTCCTGATACAAGCGAGCCATGGCATCAAAGAACAGGGAGAAGGTGGCGACTTCTGGTGCCCATTGTTCCCACAGCTGGTGAGCCCATGCCTGGGGTTCCCCCTGCAGCAAGGAGATCAGTCCCACCTTCGTAGCTTCCAGGGAGAAGATATGGGGCTGCAGTCCGAAGTAAAGCTCACAGGAGTTGCTGAAGGCTCGGAACTTGCTACGGTCTCCCACAAACGTATCTGGCAAAGGAACCTTAGGTTCAGAGGGAAGAGCTACAATGCAGTAGGAGCCATGAGTTCCTGTACTCGCTCTTCCAAGTGAATGTAGCCCCCCTGCAGGTTCTTAACAACTTGCATGAGGCCTGCTAAAGGGCACACAAGTCCTCCATGGCTGAGGGTACTCCCTCACGTCTCTGGTGGGGGAGTCTGTCTTATGCAGGGAGCAATCACTATTACGGCCCTGATTCGTGAAGTAAAGCTCTCAGGTGAACTTAACGTTGTAGAACGGACAACACTTGCACCCTAGTGTTGTCCGTTTAAATAGACTGTCACAGAGTGGTAACAGCATGCCCCCTGTGCGCGCAACGGCCATGTGCGCATGCGCGCACCTGCTGTGTGTGCGCGCAGTCCCGTGCACGCCCGTGCACGGGAAAAGGCACGGCAGCTCTATCATGCTGCAGAGCAGGGAGCAGTCCCTGACAGGCACACATCTTCATCAAGGAAATAGTCCGACATCACGGAGTTCACAATAATATTGTATCCAACCGGGGGGTCCGATTTAACTTCAGATTTTGGAAAGCCCTGTGTGCAGCATTGGAAATCGAGCTATCCTTTTCGTCTGCTTACCACCCTCAGACCAACGGCCAAACTGAGAGAACGAATCAGACTCTGGAGCACAGTATCTTCGTTGCTTTTCTTCGTTCTCTCAGAACGACTGGGTTGCACTGTTACCACTGGCTGAATTTGCATACAACCACACCATTCACTCGGCCACCAAGCAGTCCCCTTTCTGGGCCAACTACAGATTCCATCCCATGTTCCTTCCTGATCTGACTCCGGAAAGCCCAGTTTCAGCAGCACAGGAGGTCACAATCTTCTTGGAGTCCAATAACAAGCTTCTGCAGGACACTCTGTCTAGGACTCAAGAACGGAACAAGGAGGCCTTCGACAAAAGAAGGCGGGGGGAGTTGGAACTTCAGCCAGGCAGCCGCGTTTGGCTGTCGACCAGGAATCTGAAGTTAGCCTGCCCCTCAAAAAAGTTGGGACCGCTTTTTTTTTTCCGGAGTCAGCCCTGGGACAGGCAAGATGGGTAAGTACTTCGTACAGCAAAAAAGCTCCGAAACCACTGATGAGAGCAGAAATGGCACGACAAGCAGTACAAGAAGGCCCACTTGGGGACTGCCCTAAAGGCTAACCCTTTTGGAGGTGCTTCCCACGCTAAAGGAATCGTCCTGGAAAAAGTTGGCGTTGAGGCTAAGCAGCCAAACTCTGCCATCAGGAAGTGCGTCAGAGTGCAGTTGATCAAGAACGGCAAGAAAATTACAGCTTTCGTACCAAGCGACGGTTGTCTGAACTTTATTGAGGAAAATGATGATGTGTTGGTTGCTGGATTTGGTCGTGCTGGTCATGCTATTGGTGACATTCCTGGTGTGGGATGCAAGGTTGTCAAAGTAGCCCTGTTGGCCTTGTACAAAGGCAAGAAGGAGAGACCAAGATTAATAAATGTTTGTACTTGTTTAATAAACATCATTCACAACTTAAAAAAAAAAAAAAGTTGGGACCTAGATTCATTGGGCCATTCCCAATCAAGAGAAAAATTAATAGAGTGGCATTTGAGCTGGATCTTCCCCCTTCCTTACGGATCCACCCGGTCTTTCACACATCCTTGTTGAAACTGGCTGTCCCAGACCCCTTTCCAGGACGGAAGGCGGGTCCACCTGAACCAATTCTGGTAAACGGAGAGGAGGAGTTTGATTGTGGAAGCCATCTTGGATTGTCGGAAGAGGGCCGGGGTTACTCAGTACCTGGTAAAATGGAAGGGTTATGGACCCGAAGAGAACTCATGGAAACCAGAAGCAAACATTCATGCAGTGGAACTAATTCAAGCCTTTAAAATAAGCCGCCAGGAAGTTGGCATCCGGCAAGGCATTGGGAGGCTGCCCCTTGGGGGGGGGCAATGTCAGGAAACCGCTGTTGCCCATTGAAACCGGGTCTGGAGGCCTGTGCGCGGGTGCGTGCTCCTGTGCGCGCGCTTATGCACCGGCATTGGCGCCAAACGGCCCCATTTAAGCGGACAGCACCCGGCTTGTCCTGACCTGCATGATTCCTGCCTGCACCGACCCCCGGCTACCATTCTCCTGCCTGATCCCTGGTACCTCTGCTGCCCACCTGATTACGACTTCTGCTTGGACTTTGACCACTCTTCTGCCTGCTCCTTTGTACCGCACCGCCCGCCAGTTGCCGACCCACCGTCAATCACCTTCCTTCCTGTCTGCATGAGCCGATCCGGAATCTCTTACACCATCATCAGGGACAATCCATCCCTCGTGCCATCCTGCACTCTCGGTCTCCTGTCTGGTCTACCAGGGGCCCCAGAATCAGGCAAAGACAGAGAGGCGTCATGTGCTTCAAAGACACCGACTCACATTCACGCCAAAAAGTGGATGGGAGGAGGGGATCCCATCCACAGAGCCATGTGAGCAGAAGCGGAATCCCACATCAGACAGAGGAAAGTTTCTTTGACTATACGAGCCATGTTTTGACATGGTATCATTATATAGATAACATACTAATTGTTTGGAATGGATCAGTGGAATTGCTCCATCAGTGTATTAAGGCCATGAACACAAATACTGGAAGAATATAGAAAGCATATGACCCATCTGCATTAGAGCCATTCAAACAATTTTCCAATTATAGCATCCAAGATGCTATAATTGGAGAGCAAGTAGTAAAAGAGCAAGTAGTAAAAGAGGTTTTCGTCACGAAGGAACGAAAGTTCTGGAGAGACAAAATCTCTTTTCAAGGGAGGGAAAAGCCTACAAACGTAAAAACACTCAAACATACGCCGATATTCACAATATGAAAGGATATATCATTGATACGAGTTCTAATTCCTCTCTCAATTCCTCTATTTCCTCATTATCACAGCATATCGTGGGAAGGAAAAAGAAAGCACAAAAAAATGTAAATCACTGAACACGGGAACACAAAATCACAAGAAACATATGGTGGAGGATTCTTCTTCTATGCACCCCCCTTCCCCCTCACTTAGGGGATCTTCTGGTAAACAGGTAACTCATTCACATGGTGGCCCCTTTGGGCAACTCTCTCACCAAGTCACTATTCCTGTATACACTAGCACAAGTTCAAAAAATGCAGGCACATCAAATGACATGAGTGATGATTTTTTAGATACCCCTCTCAATTAGAAGCGCAACCTACTGTAACAAAATCTCTACCAATCACTGACAATTTCCTTAACAGGGGAGACTCAGAGAGACTCAGATATTATCCAAAGGTCTGCGTTTCTGTCCAGAATCAGATCTAGACAAATTTGAAGTGATAAAAGATATACAATTATTTGCCAGAAAACTCTTGTTAAAAAATACATATAAGAAAGAGGCACAATCTACACAAACAAAAACAATAAAATGACAAAGCTCTTTATGATCTAATTGATCTATTAGACGAACAAGAAGACACTGACCTGATTGATCAAGTGGATATTAACTCTCTCTTGAATGAACATTTCACTAGTCAGACAATAAACACCAAACTCAAAAAGAAATCTGATAAGTTCCCTTCCCTCAATCAAAATAACAATCTAGGAGCATTTGTAACCATGACAAAAAAAAGAAATTAAAATCTCAAATTCGTCCTTCGCACACAAACAATATGTCAGCCTCTGAAACACTAGCGATAAAAACATTGGTGGAACAGCATAATTTGACCATAAAACCAGCAGACAAGGGAGGAAACATTGTAATTATGTCCAATGACCAATATAAAGTCATGTGCAGTAAAATCTTCAGTAACAGGGAGTGGTATAAGCCAATTTCAAAAGCAGTGATTGATAAGTACAATAAAGAATTTTATGTATATGTAGACAATGCTTACCTAAACAATATAATTAGCAAACAAACTTGGGAGTTTATACGTACGACTCAACCCAAAGTACCTACTTTTTATAGCCTACCAAAAATTCATAAAAATGCAAAAAAAAAAAAAAAAAAAACCCCAGGAAGACCCATCATATCTGGGTGAGGTAGTATAACAGAAAATATTAGCAAATTCTTTGATGAGCAAATTAGATCTTGTGTTACCAACTTGCCCTCCTATATTCGAGAAACTATGCACCTCCTTGAGAGTTTGGAAGGTCTAACAATACCTCAAGATGCCCTCCTGAGGTGGCGGTGGATGTAGAAGCTCTCTATAGTTCCATCCCCCACCAGTTGGGCATCACAGTAATCAGACATGTCATATCTTAATCTTATAGAGACATTTGTAGTTTCAATGAGTTTTTGCTCCTGGCGCTAGGATACATACTCACACATAATGTATTCTCCTTTGATGGCTCCCACGTCCTCCAGGTGCAGGGCGTAGCGATGGAGACATGTTGTACCCCATCCTATGCCAAT
>BLSH010038051.1:122334-151132 GCA_018402905.1 Glandirana rugosa
CATGGACTACTCGGGTACTCTGATGGGCAGGTGACAGGTACTCGGGTACTCTGATGGGCAGGTGACAGGTACTCGGGCACTCTGATGCGCAGGTGACAGGTACTTGAGTGCTTTGATGGGCAGGTGACAGGTACTCAGGTACTCTGATGGACAGATGACAGGTACTCTGATGGGCAGGTGACAGGTACTCTGATGGGCAGGTGACAGGTACTCGGGTACTCTGATGGGCAGGTGACAGGTACTCGGGTACTCTGATGGGCAGGTGACAGGTACTGGGGTACTCTGATGGGCATGTGACAGGTACTCGGGTACTCTGGTGGGCAGGTGACAGGTACTCGGGTACTCTGATGGGCAGGTGACAGGTACTCTTATGGGCTGTGACAGGTACTTTGATAGGGTGGTGACAGGTACTCTTTATTGGAAGGGGGGCAATCAGTGTGCTTGGTGCTGACAGTAAGCTATCTCCTCCTCACACACGATCGGTGTGTGAAGAGGAGAACCGGTAACAGCTCGTTACCGTGGATTCTCGTCATTCTGTGACCGGCTGTGATTGGACACAGCCGGTCACGTGGTAAAGAGCCAATATCATTGGCTCTTTACCGTGATCGGGGTTGGGCTTTGTACGAGGGACAAGCCCACACCCTGATCGCTGCGCTGCATGCCGCTCTGTGTGTGTTGTCGGTAGTGACCGGCTGTGATAGGACACAGCCGGTCACGTGGTAAAGAGCCAATTTTATTGGCTCTTTACCCTGATCACGGAAGGCTGGAGTCCCGAGGGATACGGCTGGTCCACGATCGCCGCGATGCGGGCCCTTGGGGGCCCGCAAAGTGGCGATAATAAGTGGACGTCATATGACGTCCACTTAGGATGGGGAGTGCACCTTGCCGGCGTATATTTACTATACGCCGGTAAGGAAGTGGTTAAAAGCAGCAGTGTTCTGTGACATTTGCTAAGCTGTGAGATTGGCATGCTTACTGCTGCTTTTAAAATGTAACATCAAAACAGTGTCACGTATGTATATATACTGTATTTCAGTATGTAAGCTCAGTTTACTGTTAAAAATAAGTGTGCAATTAAAAACTCTGGTGGGTGTACAAATATGTCCGCTTGCCGTCTTCAGTCTGTATCCTTAGTGCGGACGAGTGCGGGTGTAGCAAGATGGCGGCGACGAAAGTCACTTCCAGTTTCCATTTGTGTGGGGTTTCAATAAACGACGCTACACCGCCCCTCCTGAACCATGCAATGTCACATGCCCTTAACATGGGGGTACCTTATCAGGGCAGAATCCCCCTAGAAAAGCAAATTTTCCTCATTCTGATGAGGACAAGGGCCTTTCCCTCCCAATCTTGCCCCAGTGGTTGTGGACGTCTACAGGTGGATAGCTTATTTAAATCTGGAAGCCCCTTAAAAATAGAGGGGCATGAAGATACCAGCACTCCCCTAAATTAGTGAATAGGGGGTTCAAAGTACCCCTTGTCATTCACAAAAAAATTAAATAGTAAAATGTACAATTTTTGACGAGTCTTTTCTTAGGAAAAAAAAAAGAAAAACCCCAACAATGTACATCCATCATCATTCACTGTGTCCATGAATACAGATCCATCAATCAAGGTAAATGACTCCTGCTGATTCTCAGAAAGAAAACCCAATGACTAATGTGCACATCTAATTCTGTTGCTATTGACTTCTTCCATCACATTTGTGAATGACACCTCCTGTTCCTAACCTGCTGCTAAATGTAAACAAAGGGCAGGATATACCTAGTGATGTCATTGACCAAATATCGTCATGGCCATATTTGCTTAATGTCATTGCTGAAATATGGCCATGTGGCCACTATCCCTGTCCCTTTATTTACATGGCCATGGGTTCCTGACCAGCAAATGAATGGGTCAAGGAAAGAAGAGTGACCCCTGAAGTGGTAACCTCAGCCTAGAGGTGATTCTTTCCTTGAGCCATTGCAGGAGTCAGGACGGGCTCCATCCCCTGCCAGCACTCTGATCAGCAGTTGTGTATGCACTGGTTTGCATACCCCCTTCACCGAGCCTGAGCGGCACACTAACCATTTACAGGTCACAGCAAATGATTGGGGTTGGGTGACGCAGAGGCTTGAGTGTCTTTGTGAACTCTCCCTCACCCTCTCAACACTAAATGTAAGCAAAGGGGCGTATATCTAGTGATGTCATTGACCAAATATTGTTATGGCCATATTTGAGTAATGTCATTGCCCAAATATGGCCATGTGATCATTATCCCTGTCCCTTTTTTACATGACCAGGGATTCCTGACCAGCAAATGAATGGGGTTGGGTTACTTTAATTTTAGCGGCGGCTTTTTGTGAACCCTTGCTCACCCCCGCAACACTGAGTTGCCAGCTGAGAGGAGTGCTGGGCTGTGTGTCTCAAGCTGACCTCTCTTCACTTACCTACCGGCTTCACTGCTGGCTGTAACAGAGCAAACTGTGTGAAGCTGCTCGCTTCTTCTTCTTCCCCCTTCCCTCCTGGCAGCCACTTTGCACATCAAATTCTGTTGCTATGGACTTCTTCCATCACACTTGTGAATGACACCTCCTGTTCCTTACCTGCTGCTAAATGTAAACAAAGGGCAGGATATACCTAGTGATGTCATTGACCAAATATCGTCATGGCCATATTTGCTTAATCTCATTGCTGAAATATGGCCATGTGGCCACTATCCCTGTCCCTTTATTTACATGGCCATGGGTTCCTGACCAGCAAATGAATGGGTCAAGGAAAGAAGAGTGACCCCTGAAGTGGTAACCTCAGCCTAGAGGTGATTCTTTCCTTGAGCCATTGCAGGAGTCAGGACGGGCTCCATCCCCTGCCAGCACTCTGATCAGCAGTTGTGTATGCACTGGTTTGCATACCCCCTTCACCGAGCCTGAGCGGCACACTAACCATTTACAGGTCACAGCAAATGATTGGGGTTGGGTGACGCAGAGGCTTGAGTGTCTTTGTGAACTCTCCCTCACCCTCTCAACACTAAATGTAAGCAAAGGGGCGTATATCTAGTGATGTCATTGACCAAATATTGTTATGGCCATATTTGAGTAATGTCATTGCCCAAATATGGCCATGTGATCATTATCCCTGTCCCTTTTTTACATGACCAGGGATTCCTGACCAGCAAATGAATGGGGTTGGGTTACTTTAATTTTAGCGGCGGCTTTTTGTGAACCCTTGCTCACCCCCGCAACACTGAGTTGCCAGCTGAGAGGAGTGCTGGGCTGTGTGTCTCAAGCTGACCTCTCTTCACTTACCTACCGGCTTCACTGCTGGCTGTAACAGAGCAAACTGTGTGAAGCTGCTCGCTTCTTCTTCTTCCCCCTTCCCTCCTGGCAGCCACTTTGCACATCAAATTCTGTTGCTATGGACTTCTTCCATCACACTTGTGAATGACACCTCCTGTTCCTTACCTGCTGCTAAATGTAAACAAAGGGCAGGATATACCTAGTGATGTCATTGACCAAATATCGTCATGGCCATATTTGCTTAATCTCATTGCTGAAATATGGCCATGTGGCCACTATCCCTGTCCCTTTATTTACATGGCCATGGGTTCCTGACCAGCAAATGAATGGGTCAAGGAAAGAAGAGTGACCCCTGAAGTGGCAACCTCAGCCTAGAGGTGATTCTTTCCTTGAGCCATTGCAGGAATCAGGACGGGCTCCATCCCCTGCCAGCACTCTGATCAGCAGTTGTGGATGCACTGGTTTGCAAACCCCTTTCACCGAGTCTGAGCGGCTCACTAACCATTTACAGGTCATAGCAAATGATTGGGGTTGGGTGACGCAGAGGCTTGAGTGTCTTTGTGAACTCTCCCTCACCCTCTCAACACTAAATGTAAGCAAAGGGGCATATATCTAGTGATGTCATTGGCCAAATATTGTTATGGTCATATTTGAGTAATGTCATTGCCCAAATATGGCCATGTGGTCATTATCCTTGTCCCTTTCTTTTACATGACCAGGGATTCCTGACCAGCAAATGAATGGGGTTGGGTTACTTTAATTGTAGCGGCGGCTTTTTGTGAACCCTTGCTCACCCCCGCAACACTGAGTTGCAAGCTGAGAGGAGTGCTGGGCTGTGTGTCTCAAGCCGACCTCTCTTCTCTTACCTACCGGCTTCACTGCTGGCTGTGACAGAGCAAACTGTGTGAAGCTGCTCGCTTCTTCTTCTTCCCCCTTCCCTCCTGGCAGCCACTACTTGAGTCTGGTCAGCAGCAAGGGGATGATGCAAGGTGCAAAGTATGTTGGGGGACATAGTTCACCATAGACACTGTGCTGTTGAGGCAGCTGGACTCTGAACTAAAATACCCAGGATGCCCTGAAAAACAAGAGGAGAGAACCAAGCTTTCTCAGGCAAATATGGTGAAAGTGGGGTCTTTTGCAGGAGGAAGCCAAGCTGCACAAATGTGTTGCCTTTGCTGAGCATGTAGAGAGACCAGGTGATCGTGCTGTGTCCATAAGAGCCTGAGGACTGAGCCACAGATGAATCGCTTGCCTTTGGACTAGATCTCAGAGACCCACTGCTGTGAGTGCCTACCCCAGAGCTAAGAGACTGAGCCTTGTGGGGGATCTGAACCAAGAAGCTGAGCTGCTGGGACCTGACATCAGAGGACAACAGACCACCAAGTGATCTGGATCAGATCCCTGAGGACCAGGAGGATTGAGCTGAACATCTGTGCTTATCTCAACACTGACACAGTTAATGCAGTAGAGACTGCCCCTTGGTTATCAGCCCACAAGTCATCCATTGCACACTCTTTAAGGGACAGCTGCACGTGCACCTAATCAGAAATTCATATGTTCATCTGCTATTGGGGCTGTACACATAGTGTGCACACAAGAAACTTTATTTTCTTGGATTAGTTGATGTCAATGCTTTCACCCTGTTTGCACCAATTTTAGTATGGGTTAATATTGTTACAGTTAAACTTATTGCCAGCTTATAGGTTAGTGCTCATTTATCTAGTATAGCATCTTTATTATTTATTCATTGCTTTGCGTCAATGTTTCAATGCATTCATTATATCTACCACCAAGTTGCTTGTGGTCTAATTCCTGTACTTTATTATGGCTGATAGCTTACTATTGCTTAAGTCCCACGGGTGTGAAAATCCTCTAGCCTATAACCAGGTCTGTCAGAGGGGACAGAGCAGTTTAGAGAGTTGTGGTAGAACAGAGAACCATTTATCACCAGTGGCTCCTGGGGGAGTAAGCACTAAAAATAATTGCTAAGGACATTCTGAGTGCTGGCACCTTCTGCTTTCTTAACAACCTTTGACAGTGAAAGAAAGAAGCTGTCATACATAATAACATTAGAAAAACTGATACTATATATAACACTTATCTCCCTGCCAATGGGCTAAACAGACTGAACCTTTAGATCATCCTTAGTCCTGATAAGACACTTATGCCTGGTACACACTATCATTTTTTTTCGCTGAACGAAAAAAAAACTGTAGCGCTTGGGAGGAGCTCCCTGTACTAACTATTTGATGTTAGTACAGCGATCTTCCTGCTGAACTATTGTGCTCTGACAGCGGGACTGCCCCCCAGAACACATTGTTCAGCGCTCACAGCCTTCAGCTACCAGCGCAGATCAGCTGCCAATCAGATGCTGGTTAAAGGCTGGTGTACACACGGGCTGAATGTCGGATGGTTTCTGTTGAACTGGCCAATACCGGCCCATATTCAGCCCGTGTGTACCAGGCTTTACCTGTCCAATGACCCAGCGCAGACCTTGCCTGAGATGGCTGTTTGGGACCCTGGCACTGTCAGGTTAACTTTGGGAAGCTGTATGTGACTGCTTGTGGGTGAACAGCTGGGTTATTCACTGTAATGCACTTTGAGAATGGTCCCACAGCCTTCTGGGACCTGTGACATGTCCCAGAAAGCTGCGGGGGAAGGGGGACGAACTTCCGCTCAGATCGCCGCAATGATCCGACCGGAAGTGGGAGTGGGTACCTGTCAAAAGTAGGTACCCTCTCTCCAGAAAACTTAAAGAGCAGGAGTGGAGAAGCCAGGCAAGTGGAATGTCCCCTTTTGGGTGAAGTTCCACTTTAACAAAGCCAAGGTCAGGTCACACAGGTGGTCAAAACAGGAAGTCCATCGGGTAAGGGATATACCGCTACATGCTGCAAATTTGGGTAGTTCTTCCTCCCATCACTTAAAGAAATTTAGCCAAAACAGGTTCTTGAAGAATAACCACCTATTCTCAGATTAGGAAACCTATGGAAATAAAGACTGGCTTTGAGCTGACGTTCAAAGGTAAACCAGTGCTCAAAATAGGGCATGTCTGTGCAGGGAATTTGTCATTAAAGTGACAGCTTCCCACAAAGGGATCTATTGGGAGATGCCCTGGTTGAAAGATATATTTAAATAAAGAGGACCAGGGATAGTAGTGATGCCGTTACTTAAATATGTTAATGCCCATATTTTTTTTTAAATTACTTGAGTTACTGGGCAGACAGAGACTGATGGAGAACTAAGAGATGAGTTATTCATCGAGTCTACCTTTCTTCTGATAGATTAGAAATCTGCTATTGCACTAAATAACAGTTAAGTGATTCACTGACTGCCATCCACTGTCAATCAACAGCAAATTGGGGGGCTAGTCTCTCAGATCCCCATAAGGCTCCACCCACCACATTTCAAAGTTCCTTGGCCATGAGCCTGTTGGTTTGAAGGGTGCTGTGGCTGGGGAGGAGAGCACTGAGGAAGGAGTGTCCAGTATGGATAGTCCAATCTCAGTGCCAGGTTTCAGCAGATTCATGTACATGTTTCTGCCAGGTACATGAGTCAGGTGCAAGCACCGTTAATTTCACTGTAATGGCCTGATGGAATTCTAAAGGCTGTCTATTACATTCCTATGAATCCCCCCACTGCCAGCAACTGTGAGGGAGAAAATGGCAGTAAGACAAAAGTAGAGGGTGTACTACATATGCCCTGTGTATTTTGGTCAAGTTTTTTTTAACATGGGTAGTATGCCCAATTTCCACAACTGGTTCTTTTATTGGCATGTAGGTCCTACTCAGGTATCTTCAGATATCTGATACTGATATATCACAGCGAAGCTGGTTAAGAAATACTGCTATTGTCAGTTTCAGTTTCAGTAATGAGAATACCTTGTATCCATCAACCATTTCATTTGCAGTATCCATAATCCTGATAAGCACCTATATGTTTTTCTGTGTTATTAGTAGGTCATTTTTGATAGTATTGAAAATTTAGTGCTCCTTGGGGCACTGTTTTTCATTTCTTCCTTGAGTACACCTAATTCTGTTTTATGATGCACTTATACTTTTATTTAGAGGAAATAGAGCTGACTTGTTTTGCTTACCCACAAACTTATTTGGTTGCTATAAATCCATCCTAAAATATAATTTACAGTGATTACAAGCATCACACTTAAAACCCGTGTCTGACTACTTCTGGAGGTAGAGATTTATTTAACATCTAAACAACACATTCTTTTTAGATTCGTAGATTTCAACACTCGTGTTAATGTGTCACATAGGTGACATATTGTAAAACGATTAAATAAAAATGATGAATAATATTCCCATTTAATACATCAAGACCAATTTTCAGGTATAAGTATCTTGATACTAAGGATAGAAGACTGTGAATGCTTCTGGAAAAATTCATATATTATTTGACTGCTTTAAAGCCAATAAATACAGTGCCAGTAAGGAAACGGGGAGCAACATGTATAGTGTCTGCAAGATGAAAAGCCTTTTGTTTTACATTACTTTCCGATACGTCAAATGCTACAATGTTCTCCCATTTAAATTACAGTACTTTAGCCTGTTTCCTATCATAAATATGTATTAATATATACTGAATTTAAAGGTCAGAATACAATAGTTGTTTTTATTTTGACAGCTAAGGCTAGACCAGAAAATCTTTGATTTTGAAACATCTGGTTGCTTGTTCCTGTTCTTGATCATATATGCTGATGGATAGGACAATTGTTTTTTTCCCTCAATCTTACATTCCATTTGTTACATGTCCAGCCTTTGCTCATTGGATATAAATCAGCAAAACAAATAATTTTTGACCAATTTAAAGGAATCTTTTTTTCTGTTCAATGGGGACCCGAACTTTTCGGCACAAAAATGGCTGTAAAAAAAAGTCCTGGCAAGTGCTAGAGGGCTGCAAAAGGAAGTAAAATGGGGGTAAGAGTAGGACAAGTGCCCTACAAACAAAATGGGGATAGGGAAAATAACTTAAAATCAAATAAAAAAAAAATTAAAATGGGAAGGGGGGGGTGGATGTGGAGTAGGAGCCTAGAGGTTGACTAGGCCGTGACCGTGGCAGTGTAGGTAATGATTTTAGAACACTAATCTGTCCCTCACAGCAACAGCAGGAACCTGACCCTATAGGACTAGGCGATGATTTTAGAACAATAATCTGCCCCTTACAGCAACAGCAGGAACCTCTCCCTTTAGAACTAGGCAATGATTTTAGAACAATAATCTGTCCCTTACAGCAACAGCAGGAACCTGACCCTATAGGAGTAGGCGATGATTTTAGAACAATAATCTGTTCCTTACAGCAACAGCCGGAACCTGACCCTATAGGAGTAGGCGATGATTTTAGAACAATAATCTGTCCCTTACGGCAACAGCAGGAACCTGAACCTATAGGAGTAGGCGATGATTTTAGAACAATAACCTGTCCCTTACAGCAACAGCAGGAACCTGACCCTATAGAACTAGAAGATGATTTTAGAACAATAATCTGTCCCTCTAAGCAGTAGACTCTACCTAGTACAGTCAGATTGTTCTGTAATGCAGGATGATATGTTATTAGATCTGCAATCTGTCCCTAAAAGCAGTAGTAGTAGTAATCTCTACCTAGTCCACAATCAGATCGTTCTGTAATGCAAGATGAGATCTGCATTCCGTCCCTCAAAGCAGTAGTAGTAGTAATCTCTACCTAGTCCACAATCAGATCGTTCTGTAATGCAGGATGAGAACTGCAATCTGTCCCTCAAAGCAGTAGTAGTAGTAATCTCTACCTAGTCCAAAATCAGATCGTTCTGTAATGCAGGATGAGATCTGCAATCTGTCCCTCAAAGCAGTAGTAGTAGTAATCTCTACCTAGTCCACAATCAGATCGATGAGATGTTATTATATCTGCAATCTGTCCCTCACAGCGCCGGCAGCATCCTCTCCCTACACTAGCCAGAGAGCATGTGACATGCAGCACTAAGTGACTCCAGCTTATAAAGAGGCTGGGTCACATGATGCACTGGCCAATCACAGCCATGCCATTAGTAGGCATGTCTGTGATGACTTCTAAGGGCAAACCAGTGAAACGCTTGTTGATTGGCTGCCCTGCAGCTATTCAACATGCGTGATCAAATACCCGAGCCCAGAACCCGAACCCAAACTTTTTTTCAAATGTCCGGGTTCGGGTCCGGGTCACGGACACCCCAAAGTTCGGTACAGAGTTTGCTCAACTCTACCTATAAGGATCCCAACCACAAAATAATTCCATATCAAGACACAGATAGGAGTGGTCACTTCTGCTTATTTCTGAAGATGCTAGTTTTCTGCTTGTCTCCAACGTAATACATTTCTGTGTAAGTGTGCCATAAACAAAATCAATAGAAATTGGAACTTCTGATTTGCATGCTTGTTCTTGGCCAGTGACTCAGAAAGTATTGACGTTTTTCATCAGCATGATCTCCAGGCAATTAGCATTTCAGAAGGAGCTTAGCAATGGTAGGCTGCATATTTCTCTTAGTAAAGATTTTGCCCAAAGCGATATTGTATCCACGTGTCACAACTTTTATCATGATGTACAGTTATGAACAGCGCACTTGTACATTATGGCAAACTTGTTTACAACTTTTTTTATTAGAAAAGTACAAAAGGTGGTACAAAAATAGAACATTGAGTACATTAACATCATAAAATTCTAGTGTACAAATACATCATATAGACCATCTATAAATCTGCATAGATAAAATTAGACTCTTTTCAGAAAAATGTATGTTCTTACTAGCGTAAAATTTGGTTTTCTTGTTAAAGGTCTAAGTGACAGTACAAATCATTCAAACACTTCTTAGTGAGTGAACCAAGGGGACCATTTTTTTTCATAGTATGAGATAGTATGGTATAGAGAGCAAAGCATTTTCTCGACTTTAGAGATCGAATCTATACTGAGTGTGAGTTGCGAAAGCGGTATATCTTTAGATTTCCAATGTAACACGATCGCCCAATGGATAGCAACACAAATAGTATGAATTAATCGCATTTCCATCTTAATGGTTTCTGTAATTGGGGCGTACAGTAGGCACTGTGTGGGGGGAAGTGCAAGTTGGGTATCTGCTATTTTAGAGGCAAAGGAATCCAATCTTCTCCAGATAGGAGTGTTGTGTGGGCAATCCCAAAAAAGGTGTAGGAAAGACCCTGGGTTGTCACAGCCTCTAAAACAGAGGGGAGACACAGAGGGGAAAATCGAGTGAATCCTGAGAGGGGTATAGTATCATCTCATTTGGAATTTTAGGGCTGTTTCTCTGATGTTAAGGGCCCTAGTACTTTTCTTAACCAGTTCCAGATCATCTTGCGTACTTTTACTGCTGCAGAGTGGCTCTGTAGTGCGAATCGCCATCTATAAATGGCAGCTCGCAAGTATGCAGTAGCGGGTGGCAGCACGCAGAGTTGCGGCCATGGTTTGGGCGGATCCGATCTCTGCTGGCAAGCCGCAATTGCTTGACAGAGATGAAAAACGGGGGACCGCTACTGATCCCTGTACTCGGGATCAGTTAGATCTCTGGTGCCCCTGACAGCCCAGCCCCCTCACAGTTATAACACACCCAGGGAACACAGTTAACCCCTAGATCGCCCCCCTCCAGGTTAACCCCTTCACTGCCAATGAAATTTACACAGTAATCAGTGGATATTTAAATGTTTGATCGCTGTATAAATGTCATTGGTCCCAAAAAAGTGTCAAAAATGTCCGAAGTGTCCTTCCCAATATCAAAGTCCCGATAAAAATCGCAGATCGCCACCATTACTAGTAAAAAAAAAAAACTAAAAACGCCAGAAATGAATTGTCATTCAATATTGGTTTTTTTTTTGTACAAAATTGATGTAATTTTTTTGTCTATAGCGGTGATCAGAAATGACGCAGAGGGGATCAAATACCACCAAAAGAAAGCTCTATTTGTGGGGAAAAAAGGACACAAATTTAGTGTGGGTATAACGTTGCATGACTGTGCAATTGTCAGCTAAAGCGACGCAGTGCAGAATCACAAAAAGTGCTCTGGTCCTAACATGGGAAATCCTTCCGGGATTGTCTATGCAGGAGTTCCAATTCAGGGATCCCTACTCCAGTGAGCATTCCTCCTCTCATTTAGTTCTATATGGCACTATGCCATGTGACATTTGATTATTCATGGCAAACTTACATTTGACTGTGTCCTCCTTCAGCGATGTGAAGTCCATGCTCCCTCTCTTGCTGGCATCTTCTCTGAGCATTCTCCCAGTACAGGTATCTTCACTTTTTAACCACTTCCGGACCGCGGTCCTTTGAAGTGGAATACCGTTGTTATGATAGTAGATAGCTACCATAACCCCCAGTATTTTTTTTTCTGCCCGCGATTCTCCGTCTTGTAAAAGTGGTCTCTGCAGCGGATTCATTGCGAGATCACTTTTATCGGTGGCGGGAGAGATGCCCCCCCCCACAGTTTTCCCTTCATCTCCATCACTTACCGGACCGCCGATAGCAGCGGAGATGATCTGGTTCGCTCCCCCCAGTGCCAGGATGCTGAGTGAGCAGAAGATGCTGCCCACTCAGATCCATAGCATTGACTGGCGGAAGCAACGTCACAAGTCACTTCCGCCCAAAGCTCTTAAAGGGGACATTTTTTTTTTTTTTTGCTTCTAATTGTAAATATGAGATTTGAGGTCTTTTTGACCCCAGATCTCATGTTTAAGAGGTTCTGGAATGATTGTTTCTATTACAAGGAATATTTACATTTCTTGTAATAGAAATAAAAGTGATCACATTTTTTTTTTAAAAAAGGTCAGTGTAAAAATAAAAAAAAGGTAAAAAAATAATTTAAAAAAATGTAAGTGCCCCATCCCCGCAAGCTCGCATGCAGAAGCAAACGCATACGTAAGTCCCGCCCGCATATGAAAATGGTGTTCAAACCACACATGTGAGGTATCACCACGATCGTTAGAGTGAGAGGAATAATTCTAGTATTAGACCTCCTCTGTAACTCAAAACTGGTAACCTGTAGAAATGTTTAAACGTCGCCAATGGAGATTTTTAAGTTGCAAAGTTTGTCGCCATTAGCGCCGCAATTTTGAAGCATGACATGTTAGGTATTAATTTACTCGGCATAAAATTATCTTTCACAATATGGAAAAAAAATGGGCAAACTTTACTGTTATAAATAAGGTCCTACTGGGACCAATATCCCTGCGCTGATGAATGTATGCATTGTGAAGATGTTCAACTTGTGCAAAATGTTAAATTAATAAATGACTGGTTAAATAGATATATACATTGAAATGAAACATAATTGCTGCTCTATTAAGGTGTCTCGTGCCTTTAAATATAAGTGGTATGAATTAAAGAGCGCTACTTCTTTAAAGTGCTGTGCTAAACGTCCTTTTTTTTTTTTTTCTTGCTTAACTATCTAAACAGCTGGCCACACTGCAATGCTTTCATTTGTCACTTGTTTTTGATGAAATTATGGCCTGTTTACCTCTAGTGCCCCTGTTGTTCTGTTTTTTTAAGTGAGAATTTTGCTCTGCCTAGTCACCCTTTATTTATTACCTCCTGATTGCTAATTTTGGAATGCACCCACCCCCCATCCCTATCAGTATAAATTAAATCACCCTTTAGGGGGAGCACTTGCAGGGGATTTGCATTTGCAGTAGGGGCTTATTCTCAAAGTGGGGCTTTTCTATAAGTGGAAACACTTCTGACTCTGTACTTCAGCGAATGCACAAAGCGAATGAACACAAGAAAATACTAGAATAACACCACACAAACTACAGGTGACCTTGTTTACCCCTTTAGCTCTTTGTCCTCCTAACATGCACTCTTTACCACTCCTTCTGACAACTCTGTCCTGCATCCTTAAACTAACTCTCCTTCACCCCTCTTCTCCACCTTATATCTCCGCTTATATATATCACCCTGACTTCTATCCTCTCCTTATTACTGCACTCACCATCTCATGCTAATTCTGAATCCACATGCACAAAAATACTTCAGTACACTAGAGCATGTCACTTAATAATAATCGCACTCCCACATTACCTCCCTCACCCTTCTGCTTCTCCTAACCTCTGGAGATATATCCCTAAACCCTGGGCCTCCATCATTTAACTGTACTCAACGCACCCATTACCCTGCACCCTCTGATTGCAGCCGCAATGCACACAATCTAATTCCCATTTCTCTTCTTCCCAAAATCAGACTCCCTTTCTCTTGCGCCCTTTGGAATGCCCGCTCAGTCTGCAACAAACTGACCTCTCTCCATGATCTTTTTATCGCTAACTCATTCAATCTACTCTCCATTACTGAAAACCTGGCTTCACGAATCTGACACTGCGTCTTCTGCTGCCCTATCACATGGTGGTCTTCTCTGGACTCACTCCCCCAGACCCAGTGGACGCAAGGGAGGGGGTGTTGTAATTATTCTAGCCCCACATAGCACCTTTCAGTTACTTCACCCACCCCCTCTCTGTCTCTCCACTTTTGAAGCACACTGCATTCGTCTTTTCTCCCCAGTTTCTCTAAGGGTAGCTGTAATCGACCACCCCCCGGACCGGTATCAACCTTTCTTGATGATTTCTCTGCTTGGCTACCCTACTTTCTCTCTTCTGAAACCCCACAAAAATCATTCTTGGGGACTTCAACATCCCTATTAATACTAACTCTCCTGCTACTTCCAAACTTCTCAGTCTAACCTCCTCCTTTAACCTGAAACAATGGATACATGCTACTACTCACTCTGAAGGCAATACCCTTGGCCTGCTTTTCTCCCATCTTTGCACTCCATGCAACCTCTCCAACTATCCATTCCCTCTCTCTGATCACGTCCTTATTAGTTTTACTCTCTCCCTCTCCACCACCTCCTCTGCCTCCAACCGCCTAACAGCTACCCATAGAAACCTACACCGTCTCAACCCTTCTCTTCTCTACTCTGCTACTGACCACCTCTATGACAAAATCGCACCCCTGTCCTGCACCGACCTAGCCACTTCAGTCTACAACACTTCACTTTTAGCCTCCCTGGACACACTAGCCCCTCTCACCACTCACAGAATTAGGCCCTGACCCCTTCAACCTTGGCAAACAGATGACACTAGAAGTCTGAAAAAACATAGCCGTGCTCTTGAGCGCCTATGGCATAAGACTAAATCTCAAAAAGATTTCAACCAGTATAAATCTGCCCTCCAAAAATACAATTCCTGCCTCCACACTGCCAAGCAGACCTATTTTATCACTCTCATTAACAACTTATCACCCCGTCCTCGTCAACTCTTTTCTACCTTCAACTCTCTACTTCGTCCTCCTCTGCCTCCATCCACTACTTCACTCACTGCCCAGGAGATCGCCAATCACTTCAAACTGAAGATTGAAACAATTTGTGAAGAGATCTCTGCTGTTCAGATACCTTCCACACTTCCCACTTCATGCCTACAGGTACAATCACTACTTCCCTCATTCAACCCCGTCACTTTAGATGAGGTTGCTAAACTACTTGCTAACCTCAAACTAACCACCTGCCCGCTGGATCCTGTTCCCTCGCAAATACTACGTTCACCCTCTGACTCAATTCTACACTCTTTAACCCACATTTTCAATCTCTCCCTCTCTTCTGGTATCTTCCCCAACTCTCTAAAACATGCATTAGTTAGCCCCATACTTAAAAAGCCTTCACTGGACCCAACCAATCTTAACAACCTACGCCCCATCTCCTTGCTCCCCTTTTTATCCAAACTCCTTGAACGTCTAGTCTACAACCGACTGAGCAACAACCTTGCCAAGAATAGCCTTCTTCATCCCCTTCAGTCTAGATTTCATCCTCAACACTCCACAGAAACTGCTCTTCTAAAACTAACAAACGAGCTACTAACAGCCAAAAGCAATGGACACTATTCTGTACTCCTACTCCTGGACCTTTCTGCTGCCTTTGATACGGTTGACCATCCCCTCCTCCTACAAAAACTCCATGCCATTGGTCTTCGTGACTGTACTCTTCGATGGTTCTCTTCCTACTTATCTAATCGCACCTTTAGCGTTACTTACAACTCTACTTCCTCCTCTCCTCTTTCTTTCTCCGTTGGGGTCCCTCAAGGTTCTGTTCTTGGGCCGCTCCTATTTTCAATCTACACCTCCTCCCATGGCATCCAGTACCATCTGTATGCTGATGACACCCAAAGCTATCTCTCTACCCCTCAGCTCACTCCCTCAGTCACCTCACGTATCACTAATTTACTAAAAGATATAGCGGTCTGGATGTCATACCACTTCCTCAAATTTAATCTATCCAAAACCAAACTAATCATTTTTCCTCCACCACATGCCCCTTCCCCAAATCTCTCTGTCATAATGGATGGCACAACTATCAGCCCATCCCCACATGCCAAGGTCCTTGGCGTAGTCCTGGACTCTGAACTCTCCTTTAAGCCCCACATCCAATCGCTGTCCAAATCCTGCCGCCTCAACCTCAGCAACATCTCAAAAATACGCCCCTTTCTAACCAATGACACAACAAAGCTCTTAATTCACTCTCTGGTCATCTCTCACCTCGACTACTGCAACTCCCTTCTCAATGGCTTACCTATACACAGGCTATCCCCCTTCAATCCATTATGAATGCTGCTGCCAGACTCATCCACCTTACCAATCGCTCTGTGTCTGCTACTCCTCTCTGTCAATCCCTCCACTGGCTCCCGCTCACCCAACAAATTAAATTCAAAATACTCACAACAACCTACAAAGACATCCACAATTTAGCCCCCAGCTACATCACCAGCCTAGTCTTGAAATACCAACCTAATTGTTCTCTTCGTTCCTCTCAAGACCTCCTGCTCTCTAGCTCCCTCGTCACCTCCTCCTTTGCTCGCCTCCAGGACTTTTCCAGAGCCTCTACAATCCTATGGAACTCCTTACCCCAACCTGTCCGAGTATCTCCTACTCTGCTAGCTTTTAGATGATCCCTGAAAACCCTCCTCTTCAGAGAAGCTTATTCTACCCACACCTAGCAAATGTATTTTCATTTTCTTCATCAGTTCATCCCCCCACAGTTATTACCTTTCGTTTCACTTGACCCTCCCTTCTAGATTCTAAGCTCTAACGAGCAGGGCCCTCCGATTCCTCCTGTATTGTATTGTAACTGTACTGTCTGCCCTCATATTGTAAAGCGCTGCGCAAACTGTTGGCGCTATATAAATCCTGTATAATAATAATCATTTTATTCTCTAGGGTGTTAGAAAAAAAATGATATATACCGTTTGGGGGTTCTAAATAATTTTATAGCAAAAAAAGCTGGGTTTAACTTGTAAACACCGAACTCCAAAAAGAGGCTCGGTCTGGAAGTGCTTAACCAATATGTGGCCATTGATTACATACCTCCTGTTCATGCACATAGGAGATACATCATTTCAGCATATTATGGGTGCCAGGAATGCATCTTGCACTGTACATCTGTAGTAGTCAATTGACAACAGAAAGAAAAAGATGTTTTATGACAAACATGGGGTTGATTTACTAAAGGCAATTAACCTGTTCACTTTGCAAGGGAATTTTCACTTAGATAAGTAAATGTGGTGGAAATTCCCTTTGCAAAGCGTACCCAATTATGTGAAAGGAAAATAAAAAGAAAAAAATAGGTATATTTTTGCTAGCACATGATTGGATGATGGAAGTGCAAATTCCCTTGCAAAGTGAACAGCCTATTTACCTTTAGTAAATCAACCCCATAGAGTCAGAAAACTCCACCTGTTACCATTTTTTTTAACTTTAGTTCTATCTTAACTTCCCTGTCGGTATTCCTGAGTATGGCTCGGGGTTAATTTTCATTACCAAAATCAGTAACCCAGAGCCACACTCAGGATCGCATTGCAGAATCCAGGCAATGTTACTTACCTTGTCCCCAGGATCCTGCGATGTCCCCCCACTGTATCTTCCGGTGGAATCTTCGCCTGATGCCTCTAGGTTCTGGGCTCCATTCCCTGCAAGCGTTGCTTTGCATGAGGGCGGAGCCCGGTGCCCAATTCAAAAAGTGAAACGCACATAACACATACAGTACACTGTAATCTGTAAGATTACATTTCTGCATCAAATGATTTCACATCCCCTTTGTCCCTAGTGCTTTGTCCAATGCCCTGCATCCAAAAAGCGCCCCTTTACGTCAAAAGCGGTTTTGGACCAGCTAGAAAACGGCGATGGTAAATAAGAATCATTTGCAAAATTGGGTGATACTGATTTGTGGGGAAATTCATCATCAGATACTGAAAGTGACGACAGCGACAATTCTGCAACTGAGCAAATTTCGGTGTTTTGATTTGATTACATTATTGAATGCATTTTATTATTATTAGATTATTAGTATAAAAATATTTTTGATAATTATTGGTAGTTATTTATTATATTTTAATTTATGATTTCGTTGTTTCAAACATTATCATACCCGGGATGCCTACTAGACTCTTGTTTGGACAGATGTAAGTGAGTTATTCTTAAGAATTATAGGCCTACAATATAAAAAGCCACATTTATATGTGAAAAAATGTACCGCTTTGAGACGCAAAAATCTAACATTATCATACCGCCCGGGAAGTTAATTCACTTGGAAAGGATTCATTGCACAGTGAATTTGTCTCAATAGAAGAAGTCCACAAAGCACACATTTTTTTAAATCACTGGTATGCTGGCTATACACACAAACATTTTCTAGCAGTTTCAACAACTTTCAATAGCAAAGATAGTCAAATGAATCCAGGTAACCTACCGTTATTTTTGCAATACAACAATAAATAATTATACAAATATATGCATTTTTTGGTGAGAAGCTGCCTTACAGGGTTTCATTGTTTTTGCAGTTGAAACTGCTAGGAAATTGCTGTGTTTGTGACGAGCATAGACTTTACTAACATAAAGGAAAGCCCGTAACTTAGGAACAGCAGAAAGTTGTCTATTATTTTGGAATACTGTGCCTAAAAAGCAGATAGTGTTTATTAATGTAAAGATCCTGACCTTTAAATCATAAATCCACTACTGTGAATATGGAAATGCTTCTAAAACATACGTACTATGCATTTTGTTTACAGTAGAGGTTCACACTGTTTATGTGACAGAAATGCTCTTTATAAATGGAGCACAGTTCCACTAAAACTAACTTAGTGTTCTCGGCGTGCTCTTATTTGGACAGAACATTTCATTTGGCATAACGTGGTGGCCTTTCCTGCAGCACTGGACTGGGCAAGCACTGACTATGTCTATTCAGTTTGCTTGAGTGGAAGTGTATATAAACAGTAGATACACCCTAGTGAGAAAGGAGGTGCAATTCCCAAGTAAACAGAGAAACTGGTATTTAGATTTGCTCAATGATTCGTATTGTGTGAAACTGCTTAGCTGACTCGGGTATGTTAATATTCCTTCATTCCTATATCTACACATTATTTTTATACCTAGGGTTGTGACACCTTAGGACCCACCCTGACCTTGGTGAGTTATCCACTCTGAGCTGCTAGAGATTTAGTTCAGAGCTCAGATTTGTAAGAGTTATGCAAACCTGGTTTCTAAAAGTGTTCATTAATTTCATTTAGAGTAATTGCATTTCCTATTTCAATATTTATTCCCCAATTAGCCAATTTCTATAACTTTCTTGTGTTTGAAGGTTGCTTAATTAAACTCTTACTGGCCTGTGCTAAAAATAACAAAATGGATAGACAACTTAAACTGCTTATTTTTACTACAAGCCACAATTAAAGTGAGTATGATTTCTCATGACTCATATCCTGATTTTATATTTTTCAAACAGAATCTCCTGCTAAACACAACCTGATTTTTAAATATGATTGTAATATTAGTTGTCACTAAGAACACATTTAAAGTTCTATAAACTGTTGTCGTAATTTACTTCTCACCACAAATGTAATCTGGCTGTAAAATAAATGTCTAACTAAAAGTTTGTTGATTTATACATTTACAAATAATTGTTGAGCAAATCCACTTCTTATTTTATATTATAACCTCAAAACAAAGAGTCAATTTATTAAAGGTTTAAAGAAAAATGTGCCTTTAGTTTGGTGTTTATTCACCCAAGATTTTAAATATTCACTTTATTGCAATGGATTTTGGCAACTTTCAATAGGGATTTGCATTCAATGAGTGAAAAAAGTATTCCCCCCCAGAAAACCCAAATATAACCAATACTGTACTTTAGACATTCAAATAACATTTATATTGGAAAGATTCAGCCAGCAGCTGCTGTACAGTAAATGAAGAGAACACAGGCAAAATCTGATGGGGGAGTCTCATTGAATGTTAATTAGGCAAATAACCATGGGCTTATGCTCTTCAAAACTTTCATAAATTGACACCTTGGATTTTTAAAAATATAATTACAAAGTTGTGTGTAGCATTTTACTATGTTTTTTCTGAACGGCTTTCAAATTTGTAGGGCAAGTTTGGCTAATGTGTTGCACAAAATTCATATTCATTTTACTTAGAAGGCATACCTTATATAAGAATGTAAACACGGGTCTCCTGTCATTATTGCCTAATCGACCCCTGCTTATAAGCACAGCAATTTTTAAAAAAACTGTGAAAAAATGTTTAATTTTTATTGTTGCATATTGGCAATTATCTCAAAAGAACACATTGTAGATACATATGTGCTGCAATTTTATGAGGTTAGCTACTCTAACCGATGTTTGGTGTTGGTGGTCAATATAGTGGTTGATTTGTACTTTATATATTTGTAAACCAACCTCTGTAAACTTTGGCCATCTGTCTTGTATACTGTATGTACAATAGTACATTTAAGAATGTGATATCAGTTCACTATATTTTCATTTTAATTACCGTGAAATACAGTATTTAATTAATGCCACGTCCATCAGTGAGATTGAGTGTTTAAGCCCATACAACATGCTTCTGTCCTTAAATTTCTCTTCACTTACTTAACAAATGTTGCAAAAATAGAGAATGTACTCAGACACTCCAAAGAACCCAAACACAAAAGTTTAAAGGAAAGTGGAACTTTTACTGTAGGAACATGAAATTGTCCACTTGGCACACATGTTGGTTTCAGTCGTTTAGCTCATAAAAAAACATAACTGTCCTTTTTTGCAGATTTAAATTAGTGTAAATTGATGATTTTAACGTTTGTACGTTTGAAACACTATTAGGTAGACTAAGAATAGATTGCACAGTGGAAGCCAAAGCTAATAAACAGCTTAAAATTGCCCTTAATGTTTTAAGCCACTGTCTAGATTATTGTTATTCCTGCATTATGTCATGGAATTCAAGGTGCCAAACAGTTCTTCATATAACGGAGTGTTTGTCAATGAAAGGCAGCAATGATTAGACCAGGTTCTGTTTCAGACATACCAATAAGTGTGGTCAACCTTCTCAAAGGTTCCTTTGGATACTGTTACTGATACAGTGTACTATGTCACCTTACATTTCCCAAGCCTGGCAAATTTTAGTTTGGCTTGGATATTTATGTATGTACATTGGCTGGCCCTAAGGTCTACATGACCACAACGAAGACATCTAATGAAAAATGTTGCGCCTAATGGTAAGATACAGTAATGGGATGTGGCTGTTGGCTGGTCTTTAATTCCATAAATTTGAAGGTCCTAGTTCTATTAATACTTCCTTGTCAATTCAGCTAGAAATGAAAAGGAATGCCCATATGTATATTGAAAAATAGAGTCATGTCTGTGTTAAGCATTTTTTCTTGAAAATCAAGAGGTAAGTTAAGATAAATTTGAAACATGCCTCCCCTAGAACAGAAAATGGGACTTTATTGGTACTGAATCAACCCTCTCTGAATGATCAGACATGCACAGGTGTGATCTAAAATACACAAGATTTATTTAAACATTTAAAACATGGAATAACCCATCTAGAAGTAATAGCAAAACAGTACATATAGACGAGAATATCGGACACATAAAACATGACCCATAGGGTTTGGATGCCCCCAGTCGGTAATGTGGAGGTATGGCTCTGACGAATGGACAGCAGGTGTTTGAGGATATAGGATACGTTTCACAACGCGTTTCGCCTGTTGTGGCTTCCTCAGGGAAAAATGGACAGAGACCCAGTGTGGGTATGTGTATCCTAAATAAACAAAAATAGTCCGATAAAGTATGAAAATACCAAAAATTGCAATGTCCCGTATCCGGGATATACATCAATGTACATAAGTAACAACATTTTTTGTCTGATGATTGCATTAATGTGATATTACATGTCCAAAGGGTATCCAAATTGGACACGGGACATACAAAAATATATATTACTGCATATACAATACATGCTAGGATAAAATACCTTGATATGTGGAAATAGGGAGAAACACTCCATGCGGTGAAGCAGCATGCCCTCAGAGTCTTGGATAAATCTCACAAGTTAAAAGAAACAGAGCTGCCAAGTTAGCAGCATATCCAGACCAAAAAAGTAGATCTAGATTTGACTGAATATGTTCCAGGTTTCCCAGAATTTGTCTAAAGCAGTGTGCCAGTAGAGGGCCGTATGCCTAGAATTGATGCACTGGGTTCGGGGGATGGTACGTTGCTTAAATGCGGTATCTGAGAAACCTAGATAAAATAAAATAAAATAAATACAAAAAATAATAAATACAGAGGAAAATGAAGGAGTATTAAAACAAGAAATCTCCCCAGAAAAAAAAAAGAAAAAAGAAAAAACCACCTACCCGGGGATACAGGGATGGTACTTAAACAGTCCAACCAAAGATCTCCTAGGGTATGGGAGTCATAGCAGAATCCTTAAACCAATGCGGTATAATGTCAAGATTAATCAAAAAATATATATACCTGTGGGAACAAAAGTGGCTGATGAGATAAAATCAGCCCATACAAATTAGTCTTCATTGGTTAGGCTGCCCAACGGCAGCCAGAGCCCTAAATAGGTGCAACAATAACCTATGCAAAGGCCAAAAGAGAGAAAGAAAATTCTTCTTTTTCTTTTTCTTCCTCTCTTATGGCCTTTGCATAGGTTATTGTTGCCCACACTGGGTCTCTGTCCATTTTCCCCTGAGGAAGCCACAACAGGTGAAACGCCTTGGGAAACGTATCCTATATCCTCAAACATCTGCTGTCTAGTCGTCAGAGCCATACCTCCACATTACCGACTGGGGGCATTCAAACCCTATGGGTCATTTTTTATGTGTCCGATATTCTCGTCTATATGTACTGTTTTGCTATTACTTCTAGATGGGTTATTCCATGTTTTAAATGTTTAAATAAATCTTGTGTATTTTAGATCACACTTGTGCATGTCTGATCATTCAGAGAGGGTTGATTCAGTACCAATAAAGTCCCATTTTCTGTTCTAGGGGAGGCACTCCACCCCAACATTTTTCAATTTGTTAGACTCCCTCCAGAGGTGGTGTTGGCCAGCACAGTTGATTGATTTAAAAAAGGCCTGGATTCTTTCCTTAACCACTTCCCGACCGCCGTATGCAGAATGACGGCCGGGAAGTGGCTGAGTTATCCTGACTGGACGTCATATGACGTCCTCAGGATAACAAGCCGCCGTGTGCCCGGGGGGGCGCGCATCGCGGCGATCGGTGGTGTGGGGGGTCAATCTGACCCCCCGCAATGCCGATCTCGGTAAAGTGCTTCGATTCGAAGCACTTTACCATGTGACCAGCCGTGACCAATCACGGCTGCTCACAGTGTAATACAAGAAAGCCATTTATCGGCTTTCCTGTACTCAGGTCTGCAGACCTGATGAGGGGAGAGCCGATCGGCTGCATCCCTGACAGGGAGGGTTTGTGCTGATGATTTATCAGCACAGCCCTCCCTCGGATCGCCACCCTAGACCACCAGGGAGCCCGCCCAGAGATGTGCCCACCCAGGACCACCAGTGAGCGACCAGGGACCACCAGGGAGCTGATCTGGACCACCAGGGAGACCCCCCTAGACCACCAGGTAAGTGACATACTGCTCAGGTCCACCTTCACTCAGTGCCACCTTCAGATGCCACCCTAGACCACCAGGGAATGAGCCCCTATTAGTGTATATGCCCACCAGTGCCCCTATCAGTGCCCACCAGTGCCCCTATCAATGCATACCAGTGCCACACATCAGTGCCCACCATTACCACCTACCAGTGCCCACCTATCAGTGCCCATCAGTGCCACCTATCAGTGCCCAGTGCCGCCTATGAGTGCCAATCAGTGCTGTCTATTAGTGCCCATCAATGCCGCTTAGCAGTGTCTGTCAGTGCTGTATATCAGTGCCCATCAGTGCTGTATATCAGTGCCACCTCTCAGTACCCGTCAGTGCTGCTTATCAGTGTCGCCTAACAGTGCTCATCATCGCTGCATATAAGTGCCTCATCATCAGTGCCACCTCATCAGTGCCGCCTCATCAGTGCCAATCAGTACTGCCACATCAGTGCCCGTCAGTGTAGCCTCATCAGTGCCCACCAGTGATGGAGAAAATTTACTTATTTACAAAGTTTTGTGACAAAAATAGAGAATTTTTTTTTTCAAAATTGTCGGTTTTTTTTATTTGTAGCGCAAAAAATAAAAACCGCAGGGGTGATCAAATACCACCAAAAGAAAGCTATATTTGTGAGGACAAAATGATAAAAACTTTGTTTGGGTACAGCGTCGCACGACCGCGCAATTGTCATTCAAAGCGCAACAGCACTGAAAACTGAAAATTGGTCTGGTAGTAAAGTGTTCTAAGTGCATAGTATTGAAGTGGTTAATGTAAATAATATAACTGGGTACTAACATTTTTAGGTAAAGTTGATCCAGGGTGAATCCGATTGCCTCTCGGGGAATCAGGAAGGAATTTTTTCCCCAGTTATAGCAAATTGGATCCATGCTTTGCTGGGGTTTTTTGCCTTCCTCTGGATCAACTGTGGGTGAAGGATTGTATATGGGATTATTTGGTTGTGTATGTGTATATATATATATATATATATATATATATATATATGTGTGTGTGTATATATATATATATATATATATATATAAAAAAATGTTTTTTGTTTTTTTTTGGTTGAACTGGATGGACTTGTGTCTTTTTTCAACCTATGTAACTATGCAATTTTATCACTAGGGATGTGGTACTGGCCATAGGCAGTGGCTGATACATTTTTTGTATGTAAGTTAAGATAAATATTGTACAGAATAATTAAACGTAAATACCGCGCTAAGAACAATCAAAATTATATAATTCAAAAAAAGTTGCGCTAATACCCAAAATATTAGATATTGACAGCACACACCTAAGTGAAATTATGTGCAAAAAGAATATATATAAAATATATTTAAATCAGAGATCACAAATTAATTATGATAAAAAATCAATAAGTAGTAAATTATTTGTGCATATCAGTTATAACATAAAGTGCCACATACAACCAAGAGGTTAGCAAATTGCAGCTATAGGTGTCCAAAAAAATGTCCTGGATAGGCTCTTAAGCACAGAGTCTATATTCCACAGTTGATAAGCAAGCCGCAAAATGGTAACGGTTCACACCAAGGGAGTGTTGTTTGAATCCTCACTTGCTATCCACCACCACTAAGGATGACCACCTCCGGTGATAAGGGGAGGACTCCGATCGCTGCCAGACCAGGTCACTCGGTTCTTAAGTCAGCTGGATAATTACCCCGAAGGGCGCAGGCTCATCATCAGCAGACCATATAAAAATATATAGGAAACCACATAGCGTAAAACCATAGGAGACTTTATTTAAAAGTAGTAAATTTACAAGGTACCCACAAACATCGCTAGCAATATCGCATATCCGGATAAATAGAACAGCCGGCAAATCAGATCAATTCAAACGAAGCCCGTCCAGCGGGATCACATTGGGCGTGGTGACGTCAGTACGTTGAGCTCCGCCCTACATGTTTCGTCACAAGATGACGTCTTCCAGGGGCACGGGCAACGTCCTGCGTCACCACATAATATACCTATTGTTTGCACTCCAAGCCTCGTTTAAAGCAGGTGTCACATAAACCTATATAGCCCCTAGTGTTCATCACCTAGAACCACGTCTGTAGATCATATTCAACTAATTTTTGGCTACCACTCGAATTAACAACAACACCCACCATATTATAAACCTAAATTAAAATTGAATTACAAAAACAACCTCATACTGTCTGTTGGGTCCCTGTTATAAACACATGGGGCCATATAATTGGCTATCACAATAAGGTTCTAATGAAAGGTAATCTTAGGAAGATTAATAAACATTTTATGGAAGAAGAAGGAAAAAATCAAGTACCAAATATAGAGATAAGGGTAAAGAGCAATATATATGCAAGCCTACATACAGCCATAAATTAAATTAAAAAGGGGGGGCAGCCATAAACTTAAGGGCTCATTATTCCTAAATAACCTAAGAGTTATCAATAAAGGCATTTATTTCGACATCTACATTCAATCCCTTCGGTTTCAGACTTTCAATTTTATAAATCCAGCTCATCTCGAGCTTAGAAATCTCTCTTCTCCTCACTCCCCCCCTCCAGTGCAATTTAAGTGTATCAATACCGATAAAAGAGGTACCTCTAGGATTCCTATCATGTTTGTCGCGGTAGTGTTTAGAGAGTGGGTGATTTTTAAACCCTTTTTTGATATTCGCAATATGTTCCTTCAGGCGTACCTGTAGGGGGTCTAATTGTTCTCCCCACATAATGAAGCCCACAGGGGCATGTGATAAGATAGACCACATTAACCATATTGCACGAGACAAAGGACTTGATCGAAAAAGTTTGGGAAGTGTTGTTGAACACAAAGGTGCTAGTCTTTCTTGTGTGTATTTCATTAATTTGACAGACAGCACATCTACCACATTTATAAAAGCCAACAAAATTCCCAAAAAACATTGGCTTACCAATGGGGGGATCCACCACCCCTGGGGCCAATTTATCCCTAAGGGAGGGAACACCCCTAAAGACTACCCTTGGTTTCTCCGGTACAAGACTACATAACACTGGATCATTTCTAATAATATGCCAGTGTTTTTGCACCAATTTCTTTATTTGATAATGTTGTGTGGAGAAGCCAGTAATAAATGGGGCAGAGGCACTAGCCTCTTGTTCTCCTAATTGGGTAAGTCTTTCTTTCAGCAATTCCTCCCTATCTATTGATTCCACCAACTTGAGTGTATGTTCAAGGGATTCCTTTTGATAACCTTTATCTAGGAACCTAGATGTCAACATTTTTGCCTGGTCCCTAAAGACCTCAGCTTGGCTGCAATTACGCCTTAATCTTAAATATTGACTCTTAGGGACTGCGTCCAACCATGCTTTATGATGACAGCTGTCTTTTGAGATGTAAGAATTCCTGTCCGTTACTTTGAAATGAGTGGCTGTCTGTATCTGGCCATTATCCACTCATAGTTTAAGATCTAAAAAATGAATGGTTAAGAGGCTAGCCTCGTATTTCAATTCAATCCCTCTCTCATTATTATTTAGTTAAGCCATAAACTCATCAAGGGACTCTCGAGGGCCGTCCCACAGGAGGAGGACGTTGTCTATATACCTTGCCCACATGACCAATTGAGGTCTCTCACGGGCATAGATGACGTCCTCCTCCCACTTGCCCATAAAGAGGTTGGCCAGACTGGGGGCAAATTTTGCCCCCATGGCCACCCCTCTATGTTGCAAGTAGAACTCGTGTCGAAACCAGAAGAAGTTGTGCGTTGTTGCAAACACAAGTAGTTCCATAATAAACTCCTTCTGGCATTCTGGAAATGAGGAGTTATTGTTAAGGTAAAATTCAACCGCTGCGATTCCCCATTGGTGGGGTATATTAGTATATAGAGATGTGACATCTGCTGTCACCAGCAAGACCCCCTCTCTATATTGACAATCCCTAAGTAAATTGATAACATGCCTGCTATCTTTGATATAGGCAGGCAATGATTTCACTAGAGGTTGCAAAAAGGTGTCAATATATTTCCCTACCCGTGAGGTGATAGAGTTAATTCCGCTTATTATAGGGCAACCCGGTGGGTGGACAGGGTCTTTATGTAGTTTCGGTAGATAGTATATGATAGGGATTCTTGAAGTGACGGGAATCAAAAAATGTTTTTCTTTCTTATTAATAATACCCTTTTTGTAGCCATCATTAACTATTCTTTCCAGTTCTCTTTTATACTTTGATCTAGGGTCAGATGGAAGGGGGGCATAAGTATCCCTATCACCTACTATCTTGTCCAACTCCTGATAGTAATCAACCTTATTAAGAATTACAATGCCCCCCCTTATCTGCGGGTCTTATTACTATCTCTTTATTTTGGCATAACTGGCCTAGGCCTTTTTGAAGGGAGAGGCTTAGCCTCGCCTGCTTGAGTTTTAACTCCTCTAAGTCCGTGGTCATCACATCCCTAAACACTTTAAGGGACATCGCCAAACCCCCTGGGGGGGGGTTGAAAAGGGATGCATTAGCTAAATTAGAGTGCTGGATCTCACTCTCTGTAGTAGTATTGAATCTGTTTGGATTTGACATAATGTATCTTTTAATATTGAGTTTTCGTGTGAACTTATGGATGTCCATATATGTTTGAAACGTATTCAGTTGTTTCGGGGGTGCAAACTTCAGCCCTTTATCAAGGATTGAAATTTCTTATGGTGTGAGATCTATCCCACTTAAATTAAATATGCCCTCTCCACTTACACTCTTTTCCTTTTGTTGTTTTCATTTCCTCCCCCCTCTAGTTCCTCTCTTCTTTCTGGAGGTTTTGTGATGTCTTGGTGGGGTCTGGGAAAACCCCACTGATGGGGGTTTTTCCAGTTGTTACGTGGTGTATGTCTCGGATAACTCTGGTGTTGATATCCAGGGTTCCGGAATTCTTCCCTTCCCCTTCTATTTTGCTTAGGGGTCTGGTAGCCATAATAATTTCGAGTGTCTTCATAATATGCATACTCATCCTCTTCTCTCAGGGGGTGAAAGCGATTACTAGTAGATACCGTATATTCCGAGGGTTGGTATCCACCCCACCCTCTATTCGGGGAGTGATATTGTTCATACTCCTGCCTTCTATCGGATTGATAGTAGGCTTGTCTCCCTCTCGGAGTATGAGCCGGAGGGTTCCTCGGGGGAGGGCCGGAGACTTTTGGAGGTCCCTGCCTTCTTCCCGGGGAATAATAGGGTACTTTCTTCTGAATCCCATATGTGTGTGGCCTCTTAACCATTAATTTTTTAGATCTTAAACTACGGGTGGGTAATGGCCAGATACAGACAGCCACTCATTTCAAAGTAACGGACAGGAATTCTTACATCTCAAAAGACAGCTGTCATCATAAAGCATGGTTGGATGCAGTCCCTAAGAGTCAATATTTAAGATTAAGGTGTAATTGCAGCCAAGCCGAGGTCTTTAGGGACCAGGCAAAAATGTTGACATCTAGGTTCCTAGATAAAGGTTATCAAAAGGAATCCTTTGAACAGACACTCAAGTTGGTGGAATCAATAGATAGGGAGGAATTGCTGAAAGAAAGACTTACCCAATTAGGAGAACAAGAGGCTAGTGCCTCTGCCCCATTTATTACTGGCTTCTCC